>JAJAVP010000133.1:126151-184944 GCA_020740425.3 Heterorhabditis indica | reverse complement strand
TTATTTTAATGAGTCATTTTATGAAAATTTCTACAACTGTCTCACTTTTAGTGCCAAAACCGCACGAACTTTTTCGGTTACCTAATATTAGGGTCCCTCTAGAGAGCGTAGTTTGCATATTTCTTTTACCTCACCACATATGAATGCTAAACAATTAATAATGCAAGGTGGGTCAAAAAGAAGGACCCATTTAAATCTTATGACTTTCTTCAAATTCGACAGAAATTATCGTTCAAGAGCATTTCTGAAAACTCTAAAAACAAGCTTTTAGACCCTATTAATGCCATTAGCACATGTTATACGCGGAAGTTGCAGTTATATATATATATCAAAAATTAAAAATTAATTCAGGACTTATCATTACTTGAAGATTTTTTAAATAACATGTATGGGACATTTCACTGCAATATCTCCGGACTGCAGTTGGTCAAAAATGATCCTATGATGAAGGTATATCATTCGAAAATTCCGTAAATTTGCTTCATGTCCTTACTTGCCCTAACTAAATGATATTCACTTAACCATAGACTTCTCTTGCATTAACATCGGAAGCAGTCTGGGTGGTCGGAATGGCTCTACATAAATTGAGAGAGGTAAGTGTGTGAGTAAAACGAATTAGAAATTTAGTCGCTGCAAATCACTAAATGTTGTTCATATGAAGTATAGTGAAAATTAAAGGATTTCATACTACAGCTGGGCTCAGGTCCTCGACCAGCAGCGTTGCTATGTGATGCTCGAGATTCGTGGAGGGACGGAAAGAAGATGAATGATGGCATTAGGAAGGTGAAAGCATGCTTTAGATAGTCTATATATAGAATTGCGGTTATTATTATGAATATAACGTTCTTATGTACGAGATATCTGTTAGCGGACGTACTAATTTTTACAAATTGGTCAAATTAATATCATATTTAGTGTAAAACGTACTTATGTGCACATATCATTAATTACGTTTTTACAGTTAAGCCTTCATAATCAGTTAACTGGTGATATTCGTTTCAACAGTCAAGGAGAAAGGGAGAATATTATGTTCTACAGCATAGGTAGAATTAATTCCCAGTTTGTTAAGGTGGGACCTCCAAGTACTCCCTTTATTTTTTTGCAAAAGTAATATTCAACGGATAGTGATTTCATAGGCTATTTAGTTATGTAATAAGCTGTGAATTGTACGCATTTAATTCTTTTATAAACCAAGTAGTTACGTATTACTTTTAAATCCACTTTTTCTGACTAGTTCTACATCTAGACATTTATTCACTTCCTAGTTTTTCTATTTTTTGAAAAATAATGGAAGGGAAAGAGAAGGTCGAACATTAAATTATTTTAAGATGTATCACGTCTAATGATGAAAACACGCTCTTATTTTATGGTAGAAATTGATTATAACTTTGGGGATATACTTTTGTTACACAACGGGCACGTTGAGAGTGCAGTCGTTCTTCGACGAACCAGAGATTACTATTTTTAGAATCTCCTTTTCTCCAGACAGTCTGTTCAGACTTGCATTTGCTTTTGAAATAACATAATTAATTATGTTTCTTTATATAACTCAAACCACTGGAAAGAAACAACATTTAAATATAATTTGGCTATAACTATCGGCTATTGCTGTGAATGTCCCTAGATCATAATATCCAGGCATTTGTTCATTGATTTCGATTGTTAAGACGTTTGGCTTCTTACATACGTGTGGATATAAAAAGCTGGACAGGTTTTGGTAAAGGGTCAAGGATATAGAAGAATTAAATATTGATATCTTCTGAAACACTTGGTTCTCGCAAAATCAGCCTTCAAATTCCGTGTTCTTATCTAATATCGCACTTTGTTACGGGTCAAAGTCCTTCGATGATTGTATGGATTTGTAATGCACGCTACCCTAGAACGTGCTGATGAATGAAAGTCGGATTACGATTGCAAAACAATCGTTTCTCAAAAATAATATGGTTTTGTGGAACTCTATCACAAGCGCACTCAAACATAAAGTAGCAAAAGTGCTCACAAATGATGCTATGACTTAGATACATCTCCACGGAATTTTATTGAGAATACAAGCAGAAGTACTTAGCTCTGAATTAACAGTCATTACAAACTATTTTAACAATTTGATCACTGTGGTTGTTGGCAATGTTCTAGCCCTGTCATGTTATGAACAAGCTGTAGAAATAGTTTATCGGTACATATTTACACATAGCTCTTCCTTATCCTTGCATAGCACTTTCAATCTCACTGCGGACGTTCGCAGGGAGACTCTTTAAGAGAGCATCAATTTGTTGTCCTTTCTGCTCATTGGAAAGCGCAGTACTGTCAGCGATCTTGCTCAACTTGGCATCAGCCTGTAAGCTATGACGTAAATCATCACTAATCAAAATCTTGACGTGATTTACAAATGACTTTTATTATCAACACTTTTAAAACATTAATATATGAGCTTACCTCTTTGGCAGCAGGACTGAACTTAGCTAGTGCCATCTTATGAGCAATTTCTCCTTGGGTTTGAGCTGTTTTCATTTCCTCTTGAAATGAAGCAAATGCTGACTATAATTTTAAGAAAATTAGACATTATTTTAGCTTATTCTTAAGAAAAATTTTGTTGAATAGCTTTTCTTGACTGCTATATTTGCTTTACAGTTTGTTAGCAGACTACTTCTTAAATAAACATTACTTTTAGTGCGAACTGTGATAAATTGCTCCAACTCGAATATATTTGCTCAATGTCTATTTTAATACTATAATGTATTGAATGACTCAACAATGTCCTTAGTAGTCATAATGTGATAATGTGTTTCAAATGGAAAAACTATGACGAACCTTAATAGAAGGGCTCTGCTTTGAGATCCATTCCTGTACCTTCTTGTCGATCTGCTCATCTGTCAGACCTCCTGCGTTGGTGAAAATGCCTTCAAATTCTCGTTGCTTCTCAGGAGAGGCCTATATAGAAAGAATTAAAACATTTGTATTCTGTTCTCAGTTTTTGTTGGCTCAATAATATGGCTCTATTAACTGTAAATTAAAGCATAAAAGTTAAGTAACTTAGACAAAACTAAAAAATTTTAATTGTCCAAAAGAAATACTAAGTACATTTTTGAGGAAAGGAGGGGGTTCTTGTTGGCAAAAGACAGCAGCTGTGAGGCAGAGGAAGAGGGCGACGGTCTTCATCATGGATGCTGATCTCTACACGCCCTATCGACTTTTATACCCACACTGCGCGGTCGAAAACTGGTCGAACATCTCGTACTTCGGCTAATTGTAATCTTTCAAAGCGTAGAATAGAACGAATGACGTTATTTCGGAAATACCTAAAGTATTACGTCATTACTATGTTCGACATACTGGTTGGCTTATCCGGCTGAGTGAAATCAGCAAGCTGTCGTTTCACGCTTTATTCCGAAATGTTTGGTATCTTGTTCATTAGGAAACAACTATCACTTTAATATTATATTTAGTTCTTTTGATTTATCTGAATTCTTCTTTAGTGCAGTGCAGCACTAGATTTTGCCGATTGTTTATATCACTGTTTTATTATTCATTAATTTAAGGCGTTTACCGATTTATCCTAAAATTTGCCTGTCACATGTTCAGTGAACATTTCAATTTAAAATTACAGAAAATGTCGCATTTTCAAGGCTGCTCTGAACTGCTTCACAATGTGTGAACCAGTTCTTGCGCATATTTGTTCGGGTTACGCTAGTATCAAATTTACGCAATCAGTAAAGTAATATAATGTATTGATATTAAACAAGAGTTCGTAGAATAAAGATGCCTTGAGAAAGAGATTTGGAAAGAAGATAGAGAAAACCATACTGCATTAACATTAATCATTTTTTAAATCTGTTAAATGCACGCAGTTTCCACGACAGTTGATTTTTGGGATATATTGTTGCATTCTCCACTTATTTTCTGTCATCAGTACAGATGTTGCTCAATAGGTCAACAAAATTGTGAACTGGTTTGGCTGTTATTCGTATCTCATTAGTCAAATAGTTCGGTGAAGGGAAGTGTTATCACTGTGTTGAACTGCGCCTACATGTTCTGAAAAATATTTAATTAGATACTTGTACACATCAGTGTTGTGCTTATAATATTGGAGCCACCAATAACCTTACTATTGCATAATTTTGTTGCCGTTCATCTGACAACTACAGAATGTACGATTCCCTCTATCGCTAAATGGAGTGATGCTAAAAAACTGATCCATAGTTTCAGTGCTGGCAGTTCTAAATTAATATGAAGTAGCACAACTCGTCGGCTATTCGGCGTTTGTCATTGCTTTTTAATAAGAAGTCCATTAATGTAGCCTTGTATTCCATCCAAACTTTGCTGGCTTTGAAAGGTTTTAAGCCTCAGCAACCAGTGTTTCATTAATCAGTTAAGTCTTTAGACCGTTAATGGAAGTTTGTTGAGAACTTTTCTTAACTGACGACTAGAACAAGTTCTATTATATACAAAAAGAGATACTGGTTTTAAAGTTAAATGATGGCCAGTGAAATATTACTGCGATTAACCATTATCAAGGGCATTTAATAGTTGAAAGGTTTAAATTAATTAATAAGCAAACAGTACTAGCAACTACCAATTTTGATGAGATATGTTCAGGCAAATATTATGACAAAATGAGCTGCTATTGGGAGAAGACGATATTTACAGCTAGGCAACTGGTCGGAAAATAGTCACTGGCAATTCGATAATCAATATATAAATAAGTGGGAGTTTGACATCGACCCAGAAGCAGAAAATCTCGAGGGATTGAATCTCAGAATTGTTGTCTATATGGTAATACAAATTTAGCTATGTTAATTTATTTGATGAGCCATTTTCTTTCCCATCTGGCTTTGTCCATTTTTATCTACCATTCCCATTTCCCATAATTAATTTATCAGATAATTTCTATTACCATCCTCCTACGAATTAAATATAATCTTTCATAAGGTCATGTTTACTATCATACTACACTAATAGTTTAAAGGAAGAGCCATTTGTAATGAAGAACTCTAATAATCAATATGAGGGCTTCTGTATTGACTTACTCAATGAGATGGCGGCGATGCTGAAATTCAATTACTCAATTATAGAAGTACAAGATGGAAGTTATGGTATTGAAGTATGTTCAATTAAATGTCACTATTAATGTAGACTAAAGAATATTGCATGTTTCTGTGATTCCAGGATGACTCTGGTCGTTGGAATGGAATAATTGGAGTACTCCAAAGACATGAAGCTGATCTTTCAGTTTCTGCTGTAACGATCACTTACAGCAGGGTTGAAGTTATAGGTAGTAAACTAATGTGCCATAAGTATAAAGTATAAATAACAATTGATGAACCAAAACCGCTGAAAGATATATGGGAAAATTTCCAGATTTTACTTTACCTTTCATGCATCTTGGTATATCAATTCTTCTTGCAAGAACGAAAGATGATTCTGATAAGGTACTGGGACCATTAAATCGTTATCATATTTACTTTTTGCTAAATACCTTTCGCATTCTTCTTGGTCGTATTTTCATAGGGTTCCTTGTTCACCTTCCTGGAGCCACTGTCTCTATCCGTCTGGGTTTCCCTTATTATCGCCTATCTTCTCGTGTCTTTTACCATGTACTTGTTAGCACGCTTCAGTCCATATGAATGGTAAGGATAAACCTAGACATTTAAATTTTAAATTTTCATATTGAAAATATACTTTTCGCATAGATAAAGCTACCAATATGTTTCATTTAATATATATATGGGGAAAAATATTTTGAAAGCTGAATATGACGAGTATTATTGACAATTCAGTGCTTTTTGCTACTTAAAGAGTGAAAAAAAACATTCTCAGGTACGATATCGAGAAAATTGACGAACGCGACCTCAGTATTGAGAATCAGAAGAACCAATTTACCGTGCTCAATTCTCTCTGGTTTTCAGTAGGATCCCTGATGCAACAAGGAAGCGATGTTATCCCTAGGGCTGCAGCTACGAGGGTTGTTGCCGTAATATGGTTAGAACAATAGATATTAAAATTCCTTATTTACTGGCTAAATTCAATGCTTATTGTACAGTAATCTTTGTGGCACTAAATTCTGTATATAATTAATTTTATAATTACTAGCACGCAAAAGTACATTATAAATCTTTCAAATAAGAACATGCACGTGCTCCTTTTAATTTGAAGATTTTTTTAGGTGGATGTTCACCCAAATACTGATCTCATCATATACAGCACAACTAGCGGCCTTTCTAACGGTCGAACGAATGTCGACGCCAATTGAAAGTACTGCGGACTTGGCAAGCCAACAGAAAATACGCTACGGGACACTGAAGAGTGGCAGTACGATGGACTTCTTCCGAGAGAGCAAAATACCAATATACGAGCGAATGTGAGGGAATAATTTTTTTTAAAAATACAAATAAATATATTTACATATTTACTACATTTTAAGGTGGTCTGTTATGGAATCTTCCTCTCCACCCGTTTTTGTCAACAGTTCAAAGGTAATTATTTCAAGTTTTTATTAAGAAGTAGTGATGGAGTATTTCATTAATTAAAATTTCAGTTTTATAGACTAAAAACAACTATATTAGCATTTGTAAATGATTTATTGATTGTTTTATAGTCCCCATGTCCATTTATAGGAAGGAATAGCTCGAGTGAAAGCAGGAAACTACGCCTATATGATGGAATCATCAATGCTCGAATACTATATGGAGAGAGACTGTCACTTGCAGAGAATAGGAGGATTACTTGACTCTAAAGTATGTACCATAATTACATAATGATGTTCTCGGAAAACGATAACTTAAACCTTGAAATTGATTTTGACTAAAATATAGGGCTACGGAATAGCTCTTCCCAAGGGATCACCTCTACGCGATATTCTTTCAAGAACAGTGCTTCAACTGCAAGAAAGAACTACCCTTGAAGCTCTTAAAAATAAGTGGTGGAGGGATATGCAGAGTAAAGATATAATAATACTGAGCTTATATTTTTAAACCGTTAGAATAGTTGCTTACTGTATTCTATTTTTGTGCTTTATTTCATTATATAACTTAATATTATTTAGAAGGTATTTCCTGTGCTGCTCCCGTAGATAGTTTACATCCATCACCCCTTCAAAATGTTTTCGGTGGGATAGCTTACGTTCCTAAAATTATTTTGCTTTATGTAGATATTAGAAAAAATACCATCGTATTTAGGTATATTTTATGTACTATTAACTGGTCTAACAGTCGCTATGCTTATGGCTCTTGGAGAATACTGTATTGAATCTAGACACGAATCACCACGTCTCAAGCTTACTATTATGGGAATGGTAAGAAAGCAGAAACGTTAACTTATATAAGTGAAAATTTGCAACGCAGAGAATCCCATGTATATGATGTTATGCGAATTGACAATTCAAGAAAAAATTTAGATTTATTACTGGTGGAAAGGAACGTCGAAGGAGAACAAAGCTCAGAAAGCTCGCAATAAATTGCGTAACGTTCAATTAGACACGGCTGGGCAGAAGCTACCAAAGTAAGCTATTGACTAGATGCAATAGATGTAAGCAATCTGAATATTATTACAAAAAATTGCTCTAAACCTGTTTTATTTCAGCATTACGTCTCTTCCAAACAACTGTAATTTTCCTACTTCTTCCATTTCGGCAAGAGGACTTACTATTGGAGGGAGAAGTAGAAATAGAGATCTGAAAGCGAATACTATCAGTAAAGAGGGTTTGCGAAGGCTTAGTCGTATGTTACCTGCCACAGACGAAAAACTCATTCATCAGCGTCTTAAAGATATTAAGTAATAACTGGTACTGCTGTCAACATTTTGAATCATGAAAATCTGTTATTTTATTCTTTCATTATACTCATATCATTTTTATTATATGCTTTCCACTTTATTTATTGTTTTAATGTTGGCTTTCTTAATACGTTCTTAGTTGTTTTCAAATATTCCAGTTGATTAGATCTCATAGCTTTTCTTCTATCTTTGAATGCCTTATCTATGCGTTATCACATTTCTATGATTTGGCTTATTATGCAGGATTATTCTAGTCAATAATAATGTTATACATTAAGTTACATGAAATTACAAAGAACGTCGTGTTATAAAGTTCTAGAAAATGTACGGTCTTTGTCAGATTCGCTTTTATAGATACACAATTAGTAATGATATGGCCATCACTTCCATTAATAGAATACATCATAATAATCAGTTTTCAAGACGATATAGATATGGATCAATTGCTTTTCATCAGGAATGAACGGGGAACACGTTTCATTCTTCTCGCACTGTTCACTAATAGAACGTTGTCAAATCCTATTTCAAACAAAAACAGGGGCCTATTGGCTTCAGTCAGCCTTATTTCCTCCGTAATAAACTTGAAAAACAATTTTGCCAGTTATTTAAGCATGATAGTTCCATACCTTACTAGTATGAAGCTGCTTTACTGCAAAGCAACCATTTTTAGTATTTGGGCGCTACTTCTGTAATATGGCATCTTATTCACTAATACTCGTGTTACTATTTGAAGTGACTTTCGTATTTTTCTTGTAATTGGTCGCTTTGAATATGAGAACTTATATTTACCAGTAAAATAGTTTAAAAGGAAAGAATAGCTAAACTTTACTGCCAACTAGTAAAACTTATTTCTTTTCCTGCTTTAAAAACTGCTTCATTGTTAATATTAATGTTGACAATGAAAAATGTTGAACAAAGACCACTAAGTTGCTAGTTTTAGTCACTAATAACATTAAAAACAATTTTTATACTGATATTTCATAATATTTTGGATGTAAATAAATCACCAAGGCATTTGTCTCTTTATTTTCGCGCTCCTTCGTGTTATTCAGGAAACGTCGGTACTAGTACTTTAAAGTCACTGATTATAGTTCTGTTATCACTTCGCTGTTATTTGGTCTTTGTTTTAATGTGTTTTAATGTGTTTAGATGAACCATAGGCATGTGACGATGTTGACATATAATTATGTTTAATTATGCATTAATATGATATTCTAACTAATTAGTATTTCATCCATTAGTTAATTTTTATATGGATATTTCAGTCTAGGTTTTCACGCACCATAGTTTGTTTTTATGTCTATTAAATGAAACTTCAGTAGACGGGAGACTTTTGCAGCAATGCTGGCTCGTGTAAATGTCGTTGGAGCTCGATCAATTAGCTTTTCCATCGCAGCAAATAACAAGGTAACCATTCACATCATACTGTGCTATTTTTGTATTTCACTATGTTCTAGGAAGTGTTTGTACTTGGTGCTGCTCGCACACCCATCGGATCTTTTCGTTCTCAACTAGCTTCTGTGCCGGCACCACAACTAGGAAGTGCTGCTATAAAGGCTACCCTCGAAAGAAGTGGTGTGAAAGCTAGTGCTGTCCAAGAAGTAGGTCTCATTGTAATAAAAATGTCTTTAAAACTATAAATTTCTTTATTTGGAATCTTATAGTACTTAAAGATTTAGTGCGTTGCTGTTAGTCTTAAGCTTAATTGTAATTAGCTTTTCTCTTTAGGTGTTTATGGGACAAGTATGCCAAGCCAGTGTTGGTCAAGCTCCAGCTAGACAGGCAGCTCTTGGAGCTGGTAATTCTTTTTTGGATTAAAGACGAAATGGCTGGTATATTTTCTAATTTATTTTATGAGGGATTATTATAGGCTTAGACGTTTCCACAGCAGTTACAACGGTAAATAAAGTGTGCTCTTCCGGTCTTAAAGCTATTATGCTTGCTGCTCAACAGATTCAGACTGGACATCAAAAGATGCGTATTATTTATGTATACATATATATAGAAATTTTTACAGATCTACAGTATATTAATATTTTGAAGAATCATCGAGTATCAAGTTTATCTAAATATTCTTTTATAGGTGGTAGTTGGCGGTGGAATGGAAAGTATGTCCCAAGTCCCATTTTATATGGCACGTGGTGATCCAGGCTATGGAGGTTTTAAAGTCATTGTAAGAATTGTAGTTTTTTTAAACTATTTCTAGTACAATTATTGGCTGAAGAATCGAATTTTTTTAAGGATGGAATTGTAAAAGATGGTCTTACTGACGCTTATGATAATTGTCATATGGGTAATTGTGCTGAGAAAACAGCGAAAGAATTAAGTATTACTCGTGAACAACAGGATGAGTACGCTATTTCCAGTTATATAAGGGCTGCAGAGGCTTGGAAGGTGGTTTATAGTTTATATAATGAACACATGGCACTATTTACATTATATATTTAAAATAATTGTGGAAATTTTATTCTTCTGCATTTTAGAATGGCATCATGGGTCCTGAAGTAGTTCCTGTTAATGTAAAAACGCGCAAAGGTATTACTGTTGTAGATACTGATGAGGAATTTACCAAAGTGAATTTTGATAAGATAAAACAATTGAAAGCTGTATTTTTAAAAGGTAAATTATATGAGAATAGTTTTGTACTTATTTATCCTCTTCCTTTAGTTCAAATAATTACTGGATTTGAAATTTTATAATTATGTTAGTTTCTTCTAGATGGTACTGTGACCGCTGGAAATGCTTCAACTCTAAATGATGGTGCTGCAGCAGTGTTGCTGTCTAGTGGTGATGCAGCAAAAGATTTAGGCGCCAAGCCGCTAGCTCGCATCGTCACTTTTGCTGATGCTGCTACCAATCCTCTTGACTTTGCTATTGCACCTCCTCTTCTTGTTCCTAAGGTAATTTTATTATATCAGGAATTATTTTTGTTTGATAACTTTAATTCGTTTCAAACTTTATTGAATGAATACAAGTGCGAGTAAATTGTTTAGTATTTTAGATGTTGAAGACGGCAGGACTTTCTATTAGTGATATTGATCACTGGGAAGTCAATGAAGCGTTTTCAGTCGTTGCTCTCGCTTTCATTAAGCAAGTAGGTTGTGACGCAGCAAAGGTTAATCCTCATGGAGGAGCAGTATCAATTGGGCATCCTATAGGGTTAGTTAGCTATTTCTCGTCAGTTACTTTTTCTTAAATTTATCGTTACATTTCTGCCGTATTGTATTATACATATTTGCTAAATTGTGGTTTTATACATATTGCCTTAGAATGTCTGGGGCTCGTCTTATTACTCACTTAGTACATGCTCTCAAGTCCGGCCAGAAGGGATTGGCTGCTATTTGCAATGGAGGTGGTGGTGCTAGTGGAATGATAATCGAGAAATTATAATTGCATCGTATGATTTTGTTCTATTGAAATTGAATCTGGGTAATTAGACGGTTTTTCATAAGTTTTATATTGTTCAATTTCTATAACATGAAATGTATGTGAATTTTTATAAATATTTTAGTTTTATAATTTAATGCATTTTAAATTAGCTGTAAGAAGCCTGTTAAATGTCCTGTTTTTTGTATGTGAGAAAGGTCAAGGTGGTTTTGTCTCTTGAGCTAGTTTCACCGAAAGATTGTGCTACTTTATGGTGGTACGGGACATGTGATTAAAGTTCCTCAGCTTGTATCCAGTCATTTGAATTTTTTTATTAAATGAAATTAAATGTAATCTAAAATTTTAATAATTTATTTTTCTATGGTATAGTTTAGTCCTGTTTATCCATGCCTTTTATATGTAGTGTGTTATATTTTAATAGAAACGAGTTTTGTTAGGAACAGTGGGACTTCATTGAAAAGACTGGAAGAAAATGTATGGGAATCCTCAGGTTTGTTTGTTTTTTTGTTGATTCCTCTTAAGTAATATATTTTGATGTATTGTAGAAGGTTTACATTGTGAGTGGTGTGCGTACTCCGATAGCATCATTCCGCGGTTCTTATTCATCTATCAGTAGTGTGGAACTAGCAGCTCAGGCCTCAAAAGTAGCTTTGGAACGATCTGGTAGGCATTACTTGCATCATTGAAATGGTTTAAAGGATTTCATATTATCGACAAGAGTACTTATAAACAGTTGGAATGAATCAGGGATTTCTCCATCTGATATTGAAGAGACATTTGTGGGGACGGTTTTGACAGCTAACAATGGACAGAATATAGCTCGACAAGTATCCATTGCTGTAGGTAAATAGGTATTCCAAACTTAACTTTTTCTCTGAAAGTATTCTTTTATATTCTATTTCTTAAAATACAGGTATTCCAAAGACTGCACAATCAGTGACTATTAACAAAGTATGTTCATCATCAATGAAAGCAATAGCATTAGCTTTTATTTCGATTAAAAGTGGATATAGGACCAGAACTCTTGTAGCTGGATGTGAAAATATGAGTCAGGTCTGTATAAATAGGAGTAATCATATTTTGTGTTGTGCTTTAATTAGTTTTTAATTGTTTCCATTTTAAATTTAGCTATTTTCATGTGCCGTTTTACATTCCAAGAGGGGAGATCCCATATGGAGGCTTGAAGATAATTGTGAGTTATGAATAATTTTTTCTTTATACGAAGTATGGATCTTTAATCATAGTAATAGATGTCTATTATCATCAAAGTGTTTAAACATTATCTAGGATGGTATATCAAAAGATGGCCTAGAAGATGCAGTGCTTAACACTTCGATGGGGCTATGTGCTGAAAAATCTGTTAAGGTAAAATATCCTTAATTTCTAATTAGCTCCTTGTCTTTTAAAATCCTGAAATTGAGTTTAGGATTACAATATCACTCGCCATTCTCAGGATTCCTATGCAATTGAAAGTTATAAAAAAGCTTCTGCTTCATGGAAGGTACTCATTGTGCAGTGGGCATATTATTAAAAATTTTTTTGTTTTGTAGATAGCAGAAGCAATAGCATAATGTTCAGAACCAATGAATATGCATTTTAAGAATGGTGATTTTGTTGACGAGGTAACTCCTGTGAGAATTAAACAACGACGTGGAACCGATATCATTATTAGCGAGGATGAAGAGTATAAAAAGCTGGTCGAAACTAAGGTTTTTGTTACTTATTCCCTTATATCCATACAAATAACTATCATAGTTCGTTGTTATTTTCTTCTTTTAGGTTCCATCACTATCTCCGGCGTTTTTAAAGGATGGAACTGGTACTATTACAGCTGCTAATGCATCCTCCTTGAACGATGGAGGCGTAGCAGCCATAGTTGTAGCTGGAAACATGTTACCAACAGGTCGTATTATTGAGTATTTGTAATAATAAAGAATGTTGATAAGATAGTAATTTCAATTATTAAATATTTAGGAATAACCCCTCTTGCTGAGTTTGTATCATTCGAGGAAGCTGGAGGCGAACCAGTGGATTTCACTGTTGCGCCAGTATGGGCTGTCAAGAATGTATGTATTGAAATAACATTTGAAGAATATGTTGTTAGATTTTTACTGTTTCTGAGTATATTAAAGAGCAAATCTATTTTATTTGGTTTTAGCTACTTACTCGAGAAAATCTTCGTATTGAAGATATTGCTTTATGGGAGGTTAACGAAGCCTTTTCGGCAACAGTGCTCATTTTTATCCAGGAACTTGGTATAGATCCAAAACGAGTCAATGTCAAAGGAGGTGCTGTAGCTCTTGGTCATCCGCTTGGGTAAATAACTATCATATATGTCATGGTGACTAAATTTTATTCATATATATATATTGATGAATTTGCTCTATTTATTTTCTAGTATGTCTGGTTTACGAATTGTGTTATCTCTCGCCTATTCCCTAGCACCAGATCAGTATGGAATCGCTGCTATTTGTAATGGTGGGGGAGAAGCTATGGCTGTACTTTTAAAGAAGCCCAAATGACTGGTAAGTGATGGCCAAGGTGTAACATTCACTTAAAAATACGACAGATGTAGTAGGTAAATTATGCTTTTATTTGTTTTAGCAGAAAGTCGACTTTTTTTTTGTCTTGTAGGGAGATAAATAAGTATTTTATGAGATTAATTCTGTGATTCTTGTTGTATTTATTTTAATTTGGTAATTATTTTACTTTTGGGTTTAAAGAAGATCAATAGGAGAGAATTGTTTAATTCTTTGTAAAACTTCTATTTTTTTCATAATTTGTATTGCCTTAATAAATATTTTATAAGTAGTATCAAATATAATATAAAGGTATGGGCCATAAAATGCTTTTTATTCCTTACAGTTTTCCCACTTTATTTGGTCGATTTATAATTGTATGGAATATTAAATTCATCGATAAGTTATTATTGCTATAACTGTTTTATTATTATTGGGGTACAGTGTACTCGTTTATAAAATATTTTAAAACTAATCCATTAGATCAAGTACTATTCATTAGTTATATATATTGGAGACATCAACAAAATACCAATTTTGAAATTTAGAGATCTGCTTATAGCTATGGCTATGTATGGGTATGGTGCGTTAGCAGCATTTGGTAGCGCCTTTCTTTATGCCAATCTGCCCACTCGTCTCACTATAGGGGCTATAGCACCCTCGGCTTCCTACTTAGCTAGTGCCAAACTTATACCCATTAAAGAGGAAAATAGTGTCAATGAAATTGATACTATTCAGGTAAATAAAGGAGATATTGTTAGATTGATTTATAGAATTTTTTTAAAAATCTAGGCATCATCTCTGTTCGCTAAAGGCCCGACCATGGTGATGGCAGTTCGTCGTCCTGGTTGTCTTCTTTGCAGAAGGGAAGCTGCTGAACTAAGTACCCTTCTCCCTGAAATGAACTCTGTTGGCGTAAATTTGGTAGTTAATATGTAAATTTAGTAATTTTGGGGCACTAGACTTAGTTTTACTGGTTTTTGATAGTAAAATTATTGTTTTCTTTACAGGTTGCTGTTGTCCATGAAAAGAAAGGAGTCAATGAATTCAAACCGTATTTCAAAGGTGATGTATATCTTGATAAGGAGGTACATATGTTTGCCTTATTGATATTATTTGTCAAATGATATTCTTTTGTTAAATTTATTACAGAAACACTTTTATGGTCCCAACGAACGTTGGATGCCTGCATGGATGGGATTCCTTCGCTTGAGTACATATCTAAATGTTTATCGAAGTAAGAAAGCTGGTTTCCAAGGAAATATGGAGGGAGAAGGTCGTCTGTTGGGAGGTTATTATTATTATTATTATTATTATTATACCTAATATTTTGAGATGCATGCATCTCTGAAACCTTCGAATTCTTTTATGGGTTTTGGTTAACTTCACATAGAATCTTAATGCTAGCAGTAGTAAATAATAAGAGTGCGTTATTTTTTTAGTATCTTGTAATACCAAGTGAAACTGGATGAATGTGATAAAAGTAATGAATAGATTCATATTTCTCGACTATAAGTTAGACATTTCTAAGCGATGCTTTGATCTGCAGTTTATTTATGAATACTTGTCCATGCTTGTGTAATAGTATACGCTATTAAAACTGCAGACACTAATAATAGCTTACTAGTTCTTATTTTAACGGAGATTTTTTGGCGATTTGTACAATTTATGAGGATTTCATTTATATATTTTATGATATCACAAAAAAAATTTAGGAGTGTATCTGGTGGCAAATAATGATCTGGTGTATGCCCATTTAGAAAAACAGTGGGGTGATGCAGCTGATATCAATGAAGTCAGAAATGCGCTTAGAAAGTTAAAGTAGATCTTTTCAGTCGATATTTATTTGTTAGATTACCTACCATGTAAATTTTGTATTTTTAAAGTGCTAGTATGTATATAACTAAGACAATAATAAAATTGTTTTAAAAGCGCCTCAGTCGTACATTATAAAGTGCTACTTCCCGTTAATATGATATATTTGGATATCATTTGAACAAGTACAGCAGTTCGGAAATTGTGTCATTGACCTTATGCACTATCAGATAAGGCTGATACGCTTTGTGGGGATGAGATAAAATAGGCTAGATGGTAGTAATTGCTTAGTCAGTAGAGGGCAATCAACCAATGTGTTTCTCCTTTAAAGGTTTACAGCATTTAATCATTGATTAGTCTGATGTATAATATAATTATTTTTCTAAGGATTTTATTTGCTAGTGCTCTACCTAAACCTTTTGATTGTCTCTTATCAAGAGCTGTTATCCATTGTAATTTTCAAATGAGCGAAACACTTCGTTGAAATAGATAGTCTGCAATAAATTTTTTCTTCCTCTATCCTGATTTGGCATTGAAATGCATGTCGAGTTCTGATCCACGAAACGTTGCGACAAAAGGACGCTATTACACCCACTGTCCAGCCTTCACTTTCCATTTTGGCTTCACATTGAACGGTATTCTCTCCTTCGTGTTCTACTTAGCCACTGACACAATTTTCTTAGTTACCTTAATCTACTTTTTCATATCACAAACAATTATTACCTCTTGTTAAATTTTTAAATCGAACGAAATCAGTTGCAACAACTTATCACTTTTGCATCATTGAAAGGAATTTAATCGAAGCTGAATTAAACTTCTAATTAGTAATTAATAGCGTTATTCCTACGTAATGATTTAGGGAATCATATAAAACAAGCACCCAGATCGTCTGCTTATGTAGCTTTAATTAAACGGACTTAAATACAAAGTTGGTTTTAATAGTTATAGCATGAAAAAAACAAATAGCGGTTAAGCTTTTTATAAGTTATTCTTTTTTGAACGTAGAATCATTGGAGATATTAGCGGTCTGAAGAGGAGGATCATGATTTGCTTCAGAATTTCATATTTGATTACTATGTATCATGTTATTCTTGGACTGTTCTTTACGTTTTAATTAATTCTATCATCTGATTGACGATTAGTGGCCAATTACACCTGATGTCGCCGCCTCCTTCTCGTCACTCGTCCAACCACCTTCCCTTGCCAACATGCCGCCTACACATCTTGCTGACTTAGATGATTATTTGGTGGGTTTCTAGGCACCCAACCTCACTGTTGGAATGGTTTTGACATATTCGGCAGTTGATTGAGCAGGCATTATCTTTGGAAATGGATACTGTAGCAATACGTGCTATTGTTGGAGGATATGATATAAAATCACTAAATTAACATACTTACCTCCTTGGTAAACATGTAATTACGTCTATTATTTGCTTTACATGTTCTATTCTTTACTAGATTAACACATCTGGAGGGTGATTCGGCCTTTTATTGGGATATAGACGCATTTAGTAAAGAAATTACCAAAAACTTTGACACTATAAATGAACAGTAAATAAGGCTTAGGCTGATAGTTACTCTCAAGCACCAATATAATAAAAATGCTTGTTTGCGTGTAAAGTGCAAGTTTTAGCTTCATATGTCCCGTACGATTTGTTTAATGTTTGCTTTTCAAGAAACTTATTTTTTGCTAAATATGTGGTCTCCCTATGTTTCAAATCCTTACGGCATAACTGATACCAAAATTGTAGAAATACGCAATGGAGTCGTATGTCGCAGACGTAAACACTGTTGCTGGGAAGACGACGATCATCTTCACTTTAAAAGAGAAAGCAGGAGCCCTAGCTGAAACGCTTAAAGTCTTCCAGGTAAGGTATATTTATGTTTGGATATTAAACGCTATAATTTCATTTAAAAAACTAGGATTAGTATTACGTACTACGTCGACTAAAGATTGCTGTTTTCTCGCCTGTTGAGTATATCTAGTTTTAAATTTCGATTTTACCATCAACAACTAAAATGATATGATTGATGTTCGTTGATCATGCTTCGCAATATGATTGGGAAGGTGATCGCATAATTCCGCACGAGGTGATCTGTTGTATTCTAACGGGTTTGGGTTGAACTATCGCAGAATGACGAGAATCACGCGAACGTCTGGTTCATAAAACTCGTTATCGTAATTTATATTTCATGGTTATTGTATACGGTAAAAGTAAGATGTGGTCAGAAATGACAATTACCACTTGAGCGTGTAATTCTTAGTTATGACTCGTTGTCAACTGTAAACAAACTTCTGCTGGAAACCTACAAATTGCTCACGAGTGTGAGATACTATATATTTCACTCTAACTTCCGATCCACCATCCCTTGACCTCTCAAGCTTAATTTTTGCAAGTTCTAGCCAGTTGTAGCTGAGTATTTTGCAAAGCTCTGCCTGTGAAACAATGTCTGATAACTTGCAAAGATAAATTGTTACTGTTTTTTACTAGGTTTGGGCTTATTTTGCATTAATCTAGATTCAGTATTTTATTATTAGAATCATTTTTGAATAGAATATATTAACTTCATAAAAGTCTACCTGAACGGGCATAAATTTATATTATCGAGACTTATGCGTATCGTAATTTGGAAAAAATGCATTATTATAGTGTATGAAATACGAAAAAACCGAAATGATCACGTGATCACAAAAGAACGATTTCACTGACACATCAAACACTGAAGAAAGGTTTTGCGACCCTAGTTTACAGTATGTTAAATTACTGCGCCACCCGGATCAAGTGATTTCCAGTAGTTGTATAAAATAAAGGAATGAGGTATTCTATCGTAGACTAAACTGAGCTCACACTTTCTAGAGTAGCGCTGAGATAAAATTGTACTACTGCTTCGCTGGATGTTATGACATTGGAAATAGGTCTTTTATTATTTAGCCGTGCATATAAAAACTTGTAATTTGATATATTTTATACAATTGTAATAATTCCAACTAGTTTTAATTGATTAGATATTATAAACTTACGCCGTTTAGTACTTATTCTTTTTGTATTACTGTTCTCATGGCGCATCAAAAAGACGATAAGAGATATTCTTTTCTGCAAAGAGAAGTACGTTAGTTCAATTGGACTTTTGCACTATTAAACAGGTTTTTTAGTGAAAAAGAGTTATTCTAGTAGACAAACATAAAAACAGTAAAATACAGTTTAACCGGAAGTGTATGATTGATATCTTTCTCACTCTTTATAGTAGTGCAGTTAGATTTTAGTTAAGTTTTCACCTTAATGTCTTGTTCTGAGAGTGAAATTGACTGTGAATTTCCATGAAAAAGTATACAAAAGAATTCTTATAGGCTCACGAAGTTAATTTATCACACATTGAGTCACGCCCGTCAAAACACCATAACGGATGTTACGAGATCCTTGTTGAATGTGCTGAAAACTCTGAACAGTGCAAAGTTGAAGAGGTCCTGTTATTCACGTATTTCGCCTTCAAAATATTTTATACTTTTTCGGTGTTTTTCCTTTATGCTTCTCAATATTATGAGATTTTTATAGCTCATCCAAATTTTCAAAAAACGTGGAGACGGTCTTCTTGTTCAAGATTGGAACGCCAAAAATAAACAGAATAAGGGTAAATATGCACATAGTTCATATTAAATAATATGTTTAACATGTGGATTCTATAGACTCTGTTCCCTGGTTTCCTCGGCGCATAGCAGATATTGACCACTTTGCTAATCGAATTCTTAGTTATGGAGCGGAGCTTGATGCGGATCATCCGGTGAGAAAACTGATAAATCGTTCTATTATGATTGTTTTTAAGTACAGACTCTATATTAGTTATGTCTACATGGATATTTTCATCTTTATAAAGTAGTATTTTTAGTAAATTTCAAGGAGAAACATATTATAGTGTTTGTAGGGATTTAAAGATGCCGAATACAGAGAACGCCGAAAGTATTTTGCCGATATTGCGTATAATTTTAAGCAGTACGTTTTTTATTTGACTTTCACATTCTTATGTTTAGTGGCATTTATACCAAATTTTGACTGATTATAAAAAAAACTCTCTTCTAAATAATTTTAGTAATCATTTCATTTAAAGTGGCGATAAAATCCCAATCATCGAATACACTCCTGAAGAAATTTCAACTTGGCGTACTGTCTACAATGAGTTGGTGTCACTGTACCCCACACATGCTTGTCAAGAATTCAACTATATTTTTCCTCTTCTCCAGCAAAACTGTGGTTTTGGACCTGATAGTATTCCTCAGTTACAACTTGTATCAGACTTCCTTAGAGGTTCGCAAAAATCCACAGTTTTACCAACTCTCTGCATTTAAAGTAGTCAATAATTCATGTTAATATTATTAAAACATTTCTAGATAAAACTAGGTAAAAAGACAATATAAAAAGCTTAAAATTGTAAATTTTCTTACAAATAATTACTAATATTTGGACAGAATTTTAATTAATGGAGATTATCATGAAAAAAAATGAAATTCGAATTAAGTTCTATAATGAAATCCATTCCAGATTGCACAGGTTTCACACTTCGTCCCGTTGCTGGTCTCCTCTCTTCCAGAGATTTTTTAGCTGGTCTAGCTTTTCGAGTCTTCCACTCTACGCAGTACATTAGACACCACTCTGCTCCTAAGTATACACCTGAACCGTTAGTTTCATTAGATGTTTGTACATTTTTATAAACACGACAGTAGTATATATTATCTAGTGATGTCTGCCATGAATTGCTCGGCCATGTTCCTCTATTCGCTGACGTTGAATTTGCACAGTTTTCACAAGAAATTGGTCTCGCCAGTCTTGGAGCTAGCGATGAAGTTATCGAACAACTAGCCACGGTAATGAGGAGATGAAGACAATATTGAAGTGATAGAGTTTAAAAAGGCATGCCGAAAAATGATGAAAAGTTTTAATTTCATCTTCAGTTGTATTGGTTCACAATAGAATTTGGATTATGTTTACAAAATGAGGAAAAAAGGGCATTCGGAGCAGGATTGCTCAGCTCGTTTGGTGAACTACAATATGCACTTAGCGATAAAGTTAGTTTACAGGCTTAATTCCCCGCTTGCTTTATTGTTAAAATGATGTCAACTTCTTATCAATAAATAGAAACATTTTCCATAACTTTCTGCTGTTATTCTCAACCATCTTCTCTCGTTTTCTTATCTATGATATCTTTAGCCAGAAGTTGCTCCATTCGAGCCTTTTATAACATCAGTCACGAAATATCCGATCACAGAGTACCAACCTAAATATTTTCTCTCTGAGTCATTTACTGACGCTAAAAACAAATTGCAGTGAGTATTATTCAATAATTTTAAGTTTAGTGAAATATAAAATTGGATTTTAAACTTTCCAGAACATGGGCAGCAACGGTTTCCCGCCCCTTCCGAGTTCGTTATAATCCCTACACTCAAAAAATCGAGGTGCTGGATAAGGTGCCCGAGATACAAAGACTAGTCCGAGAAATAAAAAGTAAGCACAAGATATCATTTTTAAGTAGTTCATGTTTTTCTCTATTATGTGCTTCTTGATAACGTGTGATTATAATGAACTCCTGTCGTTATAGAAAAATTGATGCAGAAAAGGAACTACAAAGTTAAAACGCTGTTTTTATTTACACATAAATTAGCTTAGCTAGTGTTGTTGGACCACCTGATGCTAATGACTTTATGATTCATTGTCATTATTACACCACTACTAAAGAAAAGTCGCCGTCAGTTAGTGAGAAACGTGAAATGTTAGATATTTGAATTATGATGTCGAGATTCCGCAAAACACGGGTGGAGACTGCTGTGGGGTGGCAATTGATAGTTTCAATCGGTGGTAATTAATCAAACAAGACAAATCCGTTGCCTCTGTCAAACTGATCACGCATGCATTCCAGGAATATGAGAAGAAAATATATGTCGAAATAAACCATTATAAATTCGTGCAATATTTAGACCTATTAGATTTAGTGTTGCACTATTCCATGCAAGTTTTATTTCAGGTGAGATGACCACACTCGAAGATGCCCTTAGCAAAATTAGCACTTATTAAATTTCTTCGTCCAAGCCTGTGAGTGTTTATTTTCGTAGCTAATTTATTCCTCCGTTTCTTTTATACTCTAGAATATTTGTGTTTATGATATCTGAACCTAATGTGTAATTAAATGATGTACTTGGTTTAATAAATTTTTATTATAACAGTTATTTAGTGACCCGTCTAGAATATCAAAATTGAATTAAAATGAAGAAAATAAATCACATTGGCATGTTCGATTCCAGCACTATTCTACCGTTTTCACAATACTTTTCTACCAATATCTTCCATTCTCTGATTCTTCTTTTCATCTGTTCTACATTTGCAAATCTAAAAGGATCAGGATCGAATCGAGCCACCAAATCACTAATCGTATCATTGAAAATAGAAAGAAGACTCTGAAATATGTGTTTGAATGAAAAATAGAGCAAAATCTGTTGCAAACTTTGCTAGTACTGGAAACTAGATACCTCTATCATGAGACAAGCCTTTGCAGGACTCTCTGCATGATAATAGAATTGTGCTTTGTTTCTTCCAACTGTCCCCTGCAACTCGACGCATTGCCAATATCCATTGGAAGAAATCTTAATGCAAAATATCAATTGCTAACACCTAGGCAAATATAGACGGTTTTAAATGGGAGAAATGCATTCATAACAAAAGAATGTAACTATAATTACCACATTTACTCCAATGTTTTTGATCACAACGCTGATTAGATTATGGTTTCTAATTTTGTAAAGTTGTATAACATCACTGACAGAGACTGCACAAATACCTTCCCAAATAAGCAACACATTATTAGTGAACTCGTACCATCCCGGAGTGTCGAGTAGCATACTACAACAAACAAGTATACCTTCTCGTGCTAGCGGAATGTTAAACGGGGTCGTATGACGACGTGACTTGTTGACAGCGTAGATCAGCATAAAACTACAGAGGTATTAAAGCAATATGGTGAGTGTACTTGTAATCATCCTTAAAGTGCAATGGAACATATGTGACAGAAATAAGCTGAGTTGATTTCGTTGGTTGTTGGCTCAAGTCGCAAACTCAAGAGACCACGCCCGCTCAATTGATGTCGCAAACACCAAAGGGTCAATTCTCTCTCGGAAATAAACAATTAATGGTCTCATTTCGTTCAAGTGAGCATGCAATACTGAACAAAACAACAAGCATTCTCAATGTTAACAGAAAATCAACCACAATAGTCTGTTAAATAAAATAATACTAGTTGTTGCGAAAGTAACAGTTCTATCTGTTAATCAACTATGTGAGCTTTTTCTTTTGTTATATTCTGTTCTTTATAAGTATCAAAGACTTGTACTAAGAAAGGTATTAAGATTGGTAATTGTTAGACTTTTACCTTGTACAGTTATTTTTGTTTTGGGGTTGTGACTTAGGAAACCTCACTAATCAGTGCTTATTCCAGAGTTCATCTTCGATTCATGTCTGCGCTTTAGTATAAATAGTTTTACGCCAAATCAATAATTTGATCTATGTTTAATCTGTCATTCGATATAGTTTGCGCTCATATTCCTTGTTTTGATCGTGCTGTTTGCAACTTGCATGAAAACATGCCCACTCAAATTTTCATTATCTAATTTAATTTGTTAGCATTTATGTATATAGTGATTTTTTGGATTATCTTTGGTCATCTTTTAAAGAATTATGTAGTCATTACAGAACTAGGCCTGAGCCTCTTCACTGCATCCTGAAGCATCCCATTGAAACGTTCTAGGATGCAATTGGCTAGTTGCAGAAACTTGATATTTGATGGTAGGAAGATGTTTTGGAGGGAGCGTTAGGTTTAATAGAGAAGCACGCGCGAAATACGATTCCAACATTTTCGTTATTTCTTCCATTAACGTAATGCTCTAAATACTATCCATAGTTGAAAAACTTTGTTATGTCTTCCCTTCCTAAAGTTGGTCTTACTTGTTTAATCAGTTTATTTTTGTTTCTTATTCCTAACATTTCGTTTATATGATATTTATTAGTGATTTGCAAAAAAAGTGATGGTGAAAAGTACAGCATTTAGAGGCTTAGCGCACGTTTTTATTTTCTACACGGATGTATGAAAACTAGGGGAATTTGTTTGTTTTCGTGGCAGCGAATTTATTTTGTCTTTAGCTATGAATCTCATAAATTTGTGTCATCTTTAGTGCTAAGTATGCTATTATTGCAATTTTAAAGATTGAGGGCGTAGCTGTAGTAATTTGATTTACAAACTCCAAAGTAATCAGTATAGAGGGGAATTAAAGCCATTTTACAGGGACATTCATGTTTAGACAAACTGTTGTCGTTAAACTAGGGAAAAGCTAGTGATCTGCAGTTTTGTAGTCCAAAGATGTCAGATTGTAATGGAACTGGGTATTATTTAGACCATGGAAATGCATGCGAAACGATCCCAAACATTCTTAGTCCACAGTTTTCTCTGCTGCAACGACAATAGGTCGTTGGTAGTAATAACAATAAAATGTAACAGAAGCCTATGATAAACAAGAACTGAATCGAATCAAGTGCAGAACGTGTTATGGTGAGGCGAGATAATTTCTCATCAATGATTTGGGCGAATTAATGCGGTTTGGTATGTAATTACTCTTCCTCAATGTGACATAGTCAAACTTGCTCCCATAGTGAAGAGCTAATTTGAATGTATACTGTAGAACTGTATTAGTTGGGAAGTGAGAGTGGGAATATCCCTAATGAAACATGTTACGATACCTTGCTAGTGGAATTAATGCTTTCCCGTAACCGAGTGCTTCGGTTTTGAGGATATATTAGCTGTGATTATACAATACATTAATCTTTTATTGTTCTTTCGAATAGAGATTTCTTTAAGCTGCATATTTTATGAAAGGGTAAAAGACATCTTTGTGGCTAACAAACTGATGACATACTTTATACTGCTATAAAATAACGTTTAAATACATTGTGAAGGTATTCTAACATCTAGCAAAAGTTTAAAATAGCATTACTATTTAGTACATTTTGGAACTGCAGCTATCCATTTAGTAAATTCTGGGATGTGTCGGTATTTTAGAAAATCTTGTAGTTTTTTGAGTTGTTGTAATGCTCTTGAACTAGAAGTAGAGATGCAGTATATTTTTTGAGGCGATGAAATGCTTTTCAGTAGTATAGCTAAAAGTCTTTCCTTTATGTTAATGTGGATTTCAAGTTTAGTAAAGATGTCGGCCATTTCTCATGTGCATATTTGCGACGCCGTTGCCACTATATTCTCAGTTTGGCCCGCGCGGAATTTCGTTCGGTGAAATGGGGTGCCGTAAACAGTCATATCTGTCCGAATTTCTTGCGCGATAGACATCCATTAACTATCTTATACTCTCGACAAATTTGCTCGTTTATCTCACTCACCCTGCCCCTCCTCTTCTAGTAGTTTCTTTCTCCCTTATTCTTTAAAAGAATTTCTTTGGACTAATGTAGAAGCAGTGAAGATTAAGTCATGTACGCGCAATGAAATTAACCCAAGATGTTAGATTGTTGCCTTAAGGTCAATTTTGGATGAATTTGTACCTTAGTCTTTAACCACAAGTGAAGTCCACATTTTGCTTCGTTTTCCGTAGTTTTTCTCTTTTCACTTGCGTTGGAACTTCCCTTTCGCCAAGATTACAGCTTCTCCACACATCTCTTTCGCGCCTCTCCTATGTAAACGAAGCGGATTCCTTATGCTCAGGCAAATTCTACTACGATCCTGTTCGACTTGCTTTCTTATGGTATAAATACTTGGAAACAGATCAGCATTGTTTTACTAGTCGTATGTGAGTGTTAAATATAAACTCCAAATTCATGTCTGACTTTACTTGTGAAGCATGCCACAAATGACCATATTGTCAATTCTTAGCTCAATTTCGAAGTATGACAGAAAGTAGAAGTGAAAATTAGTCTGAGATTATTCCAATCAGTCGTAGAGTTATTATAAGACTTCTTGTTGGTTTGAACAAGCTTACTGAATAAACTTTGCATTGACTTTCCACTAATTATTTTTCTAATTAGACACACAGGTGAATTCATTGTTTGCATAATACAAAACACCCTTTATAGTATTTTCTCGTCAGCTACTGACATCCATTTTCAGTTTCCCCGTTCGCTCATTAAATAAAGCATATTGTCTCCTCGATTGGTGAAAATTGCGAGTGCTATTGTAAGAAATACTACTTCAATCATAGCTTAATCTATATTGCCAATGTATCTAATCAGTTTTTGCCGAATCTAGCTTTATACCCATGTATACTACTGGTATTAACTGAATATAATAGCCATATGGTCAAACTGTTTACCGCTTTTCTTCCTCCGTTTCCCTCAGTTTTGGCTATTTTTTCTCTGCCTCATTATAATTCTTTCTATTTTCTTCTAAATATGTTAGTCGACCTTACTATTTTGTCCACCTTGCTTTCGCCTCCTCTAGACATCGCCATTGTTTCTTTTGCACCTGCGTCTCTCTGTCACTGCACTCCCCCGTAGCCACTGACCAGGTAAACAATGCGTCCGCGCTGTCCATTCAACGCCCTCCTTCCTACCACCCAACCCAAGATTTACCTTCCGACAACCGGCTCCGCTCAGTATCCTATTTTGAGTACTTCTATTATTTATTTCTATCACTCTAACAACTACTATTTGTGTCATTTTGACAAGATACAGTAGCATAACCAGATGTCTTAATTTAATCGTTTATTCAGATTCGAGTGTTACTTATTAATCTTTTTCACGCTTAAAAGCTTTTTGTTATCACTCGTCTGTTATGCAGCTGAGTTAGTCAGTTTTACTTGTTGTTGGAGGCACTGCCATTGGATTTTACATAAGTGAGTCCCCACAAAACTAGTGAACACCTAATATTAGATGGATTGGATTTTCTCACAGAAGATCTTCTTTTCTTTTATTAGTTATTCTCAAGTAGTTCTTCAAATCCATCGTTGTTCCCTGATTAGGAATGCCAGCATTTTTATAATTACTTATCATACACTATTGTTTTCACTTCCTTCTCTATTCTATCGTTTAACGTCTCCTATTCTAGACATTCATCTCATCAATAAAATTAGAGCACGTGTTATATTGTTTTGTTCCCTCTCAGACTGAAGATCATTCTAAAATTGGTGAAGCAAGAAGCGTTTCATTGGTAGCATGTTAGCTTTGAATAAGTGGTGAAGCAATAATGTTGCTTCCCTCCATCCAAAGTGATCGGAAAAACTTTCTAAAGTCCTAATTAGATCTCTTTGTTTCGGTTTCGTAAAGCAAATTATTTGGAAATTGTTATCTTAAACGAGCCTTCAAAGAGTGGAAAGTGTATTCTCTAGCATAAATCACTACCTACGTACATTTTAATTCCGACGTTGTTCATGTTCCTTTACCAACCACTAAATAAGAGTTTTTTTTCTACATTTTGACTATTTGGTAGAATCCAACAATTATTTAGGTTGTACTTAGGTACTAAGCTTAAAATTTTGATTGATTTATCTGCGCTAGTCAATTATATTTTAATGAAGCTGTCCATAATATTAAAAGCGCTCTGTTCTTCCATTCTTAGAAAATTTAAAAGCAATCCCTTGTTTTAGGATCTTTTTCCAAGCAAATATTTTAGTCATGTTCCCGATCAACAGTTAAATGCTCCGCGTCGACCATAGAACAAAGACGAAAAACGAAACGATTAGATATTATGGCGGTTGTTTTTAGTTTCATACAGATACATTTTGATAGTTTGTTTTCGCGGAAATTTTGAATAGTTTTATTGGTGTTTTACCTGCGACCCCAGTTTCTGAATTCCACTCATAGGTTCCCATCTGTCCTTTACCCCTCCACAAATTTGCGCCTGTCCGCACAATGTTTATTTAGGTTTCGGGTGAACAAAATGTCTATCAATCTACGTTGACTATCACTCTCTTTTCTAGCATGAAAATATTTAAACAAGATGAATGATAATTTTTTAATATATGCATTTGCTCCATAATCATCGATATTGCCGAAGAGAACTGTTTTTATCCAACTAACATTTATCATCGGACTTATTATTCTATTAAGCAAAAATTTCACTGAAATGCGCTGCGTTTGCACTATTGTATTGTTTCCTGGGATGTCTTTATTCAATAGGCAGTAATTGTGCATCGTTTGCTTCTAAAAAAAACCGCCTGGCAGTCAGGCAAAAGTTTTCACAATGACATACCATCGAATAACTTATGAACGTCATCCGAAAATGCGCCACCGTGCAAAGTCCTCTACTACTCTAATGGTTTTATTGGAGCACTACGAAAAGTGAGTTGTAGCAGTGAATAATACGGGCTACAAATTTAATATTTTTCATGACATTTTATAGAGATAGTGGTATCAGTAGAATTTCTAATGAAGGCCAATATCTCTATTTTTACTCTATCTCTGCCTACTTTGCTCTGTCACTTTGCCTTTGTCAAGTACCAACATACTCCATTATCCAAATTCCCTGGTTGTCAATAACTTTTTGTCAGTCTGCAGTATGACTTTTCCTCCAGAATTGTCGTCCTTGAAATTATTTCGATGAATTATAGAAGTCAGGGAGCGGCAATTTTCGAGTCTTTCTGGTTTTCGAACTGCGCGCTGTGCACGCGCAGGAAATTACCGAGTGGTATAACCCGCATAATACTACCATCCGTCATCCGAGTAGAAGATTTTTCCCTGGTTTGCATACTGTCACAAGCACTATCGGCTCGGAGGATCTTGACTTAACTAATTTGTTCTAAAATTCCAAGAAAACGAAGACGAGCTCGACTTAGTTTCTAACTGATTATGGAATGCACTATAATGCTCATAGAAAAGTTAGGTATTTGGCTAGTCTTCGTAATGCGGAGATATTTGTTCCGATAGTCTACGCTACACTTTCTTCTTCGAGTTATGGAATTTCCTATAATTTTACCCAAAAAACGTAATCTAAAATGCGAAAACCATAACACGTGTGTGGTATTTTCTAAGCCAAAGAGTAGGGTGGATGTTCTAATTAGGAGTTAGATGGTGAGTGAAACAGATTTATTTAGTTAAAGTTTGAAGATCCAACAATTCGTTCGACACCAGGCTGTTTTTGCGAACCTCAGCGGTCAAGTTCAATTAGCGAGGCAATCTGGATTGTGCTATTGAACTTATTTTGGAATGCTTTAGGGCTCCAAGGCCAGCTCATATCTATTAGACACAAATTTCTAATGGCTCGTATTCAAAATCACTTTCCTTCTACTTTGTTACTTTTTCATAATTACAAATTCGTCTTACGCGTGTAAATGTATGGATTCTGAAAGTCAGCAAGAGAATGTTCAACCACTTATAACTTACGGTGCCATTAGGCAAAAATCCCATTCTTAGCCATCGTTTTATGTCAATTGTGTTATTGATATATGGTCGTCGTGTAGTAGACAACTATGTTTACCTGGATCACGCAAAATTTGGTCTAGACCTTACACAACTGTTTTGAAGTCAGTTTTAAGTTAATATGAAATATGCTGCGCGGAATTCGTTTGTACGATGCTATCTCATCATCCGACCATTGTCCCTTTGTTGAATATCCAGACGGTGATATGCGCTGGCCCCGAATATGACTCTTTTATAGCTTCTTTTGCCCTTTATTTAGTTAATTATTGTATTTTAATGCTCTTTTCTCATGCATACTTCCCAGGGCTGCTCACTCTTAAACTAGTGATCGTTGTCCTTTGACCTTTTGCGAAAGTTTATTAGTGGAGAATTAGCACCAGTCCACTCGTCAAAACAGTTCTAGTTAGTCATCTTGATGAAATAGTTATTTACGGTCTCTATGTTCTGGTCTAATTCACCACACCACTGTTAAAATTCCTATTATTAATATGCCTTTTCTCCATCGTATTTTTTGATTTTTCTTCCCATCTCTTTTCTCTATAGTACCTCACTATTAGTCACGAACAGACACGAAAGCCCTATAATGAGATGTTCTAACGGGATTATATCATATTTGTATTCACTCCTCTTCGTTCCACTTTCACCGATTCCTCATTCTTTGCAACGACTACTCTTTTATTTCTTTGGAAACTGCAGTTTTTCTTCGAATCGCAGATCGATCTCGATTCATTTATTCGGCATTTCAAGTCAATTAGTGACTCTGAAGCTTAGAACATTAGAAGCAACAAATAGCACTAGTATGGTATTTCGTAGGAACATCTCTGAAAAGTAAGTCCACCTTGCTTCTCAAAGCATCCTTCTATAAACCATTCGAGATACTTTTTTGACAAATAGGTGCTATCTTCTTCAGTTTGTGTGCCTCATTTACTTAAGGAAATTTCTCTATTCCCTCCATGAAAAGCTATTTTATAGTAGCAACATAGACTGAAAATGTGTACCATGCATTCAAGCATAATGAAAATATTGCTTTCATTTCAGAAAAGCGTTAAGATGTTTAATGTCATGACATCTCACTTTTTATTGAAAGTTACAGTCTACTTCAGTTAAACATGAAACATTATTGTATTTATAGTTATATTCCATATTTATATACTAACCTTATTTCTGTACAGCTGGCGTTTGCTGGAGGTCATTCGTAGGATAATGATCAATTTAAAACGTTTTTTCTCTTTTATTATAGAGAACATTTTCTATAGCTGCAAGCAACATTAATAGTTAATAATATTTATGAAGCTTTAATTTAGTTGTCTACGGGAGGATTCAGTGTGTGGTTCGCGATTTCGCCGACCGTCGCTTCCCGTCATACACCAGAACGAGGCCCTCCAGATGAACAGTGTTGGTCACGGACGTGGCAGACGACCGTCGCTTGCAGATTTCTCGGACACAATCGTATGACAAAAACTTTATTTACTTTATTTGGCAATATTTCTCCACTCTACTAACCAACGGAAATGCTAGTTATAATTATGTAATTACCAAATCGATGGAATCTAAACCATCTTTTACACTCATTTGAACAAAATTACGAGAAGATAATGTAATTTAGTAGTTAGTGATAATATCGAAGTAAGCACTTCACACTAGATCTCAAACAGCACTTAGTAAAGCAACCTCCAAATAATCAAGTGTTCAGATGGAGTAATTTTTGATGGTTTCTTCCCACCGACGAACAACCATGCGTTGGGGATTAATAAGGGAACTACATCGATATCGGTATGCGAAATGTACTGTGTGATAGCGCCGCCTTACACTGACCGTGAACTATAAGAATGAGAGAAGCACGCACGAGTTCCGTTATTCCCAGTTTCAGATGCCCTGATTGACAGGGTTCTGGGTAAATGGAGCATACCTATGTAATCCCATTCCATATTTCCTGCTACTTGTTTTCCTATTCCATTCTATTATTTTCTTCTTCCTTATTTGATTTAGAACAGTCAAGCGCAATGTTGGAATTATTTTATTTAAATATAGTAGCAGTACTATATTGTTTGTTTGGCCAAAAAGTTAATCTGAGATCACCGCTATTTGTATTGGAACATAACAGCGCCTGGTTATCTTCTGGTTCTTTTCTTATCATGTACGTTTTGACCAAACGATCAGGTGCAGTGCCTTCTGACACTGTCGGTGTTATTTCAGTATATAACATGTTTATTAAACTAGTTAGTGGCTTCAGGAAGAAAACCAATGGATAGTTATAGATTCTATTCATATTCTTTCGTCTGTTATTATGTGATTCACCTAGATTTTTCATTAGAATGTCTCATCACTCAGTCGTCAGCTTATTTTTCACAAATTTAGACAAAACTTTTAAGACACGCTATTAGCTCTACATGCCTTCAGTTAAGCAACAGTCTTCATTTAAACGACAGCAAAATATTAGAATCGAACAGTCGGTGAGGGCTTAAGTTCCTATTCGTTTATGATTTGCCTATATCCAACTTCCTCTTTCTCTTTTTGCCGCGTCCCATTATTCTCTTACTCTACGCTCTCTATGATCGGAACTGGTGAAATGTGAAATATAGGTTTGGATCGGAGTGTTTACCCATGTTTCATGCGGCTAAATAGGTCAGTTATATGAGACAGTCCGGCCAAGGACGCTCCGATAATCCGGCAGTTCACTAATTAGCACTGTTTTTATCACGGGGATTTTCATTCTGATAAATTCATGTTTATAAGAATAGCATATTTTACCAGAAGTTGATTCTTGTGGATGTATTTGTGGATATAAACTATAGCACATTCATGAGAAGTCCGTTAATGATATAAAAATAGAAATGGAGTATATTTAAAATAAATAATTGATATTCGATCTGAATTAGTGTTTGTGTATAACGAAAATGAAAATTATGGGAAGTATAATTATTTTTCGTAAATTGTATGTCAATAATTTAAAATGTGTTTTAGCGCTATCATGCAGTCGATATCGATGGGCCTTCCTACTTAATAGCTCACTTCCCGGTAAGCGTTCATTTTGTGATTATCAAAATGGAATGAATAGAATGTTGAGAGAAAAATGAGCTAATGGATAATTATACATATCATAAAGGAGGACTTTGACATTTTAATTATTAATCATCATATATACGAATTTAGGAATGTGATGATACTACTCAGAAGATAGCAGTAGAACCAGGAATGCGTCTCTTTGAAGTGTTTGAAGGTCAGTGACTGATTTATATGTAGATTACTCTTAAATTACATTTAAAAACTATAGTCTAATTTGTACAGGACCTCTCCGTAGTCGTGGTCTCAATCTTAATGATGTTGAAATCTTTATCGAAAAGAGCGCATCAGCAGTACCGGAAAACGCAGATGTGAGGTTTCTGGCTGGCAGGAGTGTTATTGTTAGAGGCAAGTTACTCTGCTCATTATATTTGTCCTTCATCTCTATTTTCTTCCGACAATGCTTTCTTGTTCTTATATTTAATCCCATCAGTGGTTTGCTTCTCATCAATAGAATAAATCCGCTTTATTTGGTTTTTGTTTCTCCTCGTATAAGGTTCTTTTTTCCATTACTTAAAAAAAAATATTTTCTTAGTACTTTCCATTTAAAAGCCAATGTGTCATCAGTAATTACTCAGTCCTGTGGTTTCTTCCTTGAATTCTTTCAATTCCATCCTCTTTCAGTTTATACTCAGAAAAATCTATGATACTCCAATGTGACTCCTCATCTGCTATCTGATACGTAATCACATCGTGTTTTCCTGTGCATCTTCGATTACAGATTCGGCCTAGTCATCCATTCCTCATTTGCAGTTTGATCTAACGAGTGATATTCAGTACGTTGTTTCATCGTGATACCTGTTAGATCCTCTACTGGGTGATGTATTCAAGTGTCTTTCTGTTAAGAACATACATCTTGCTCTAAACTTTGAACTTTATTGTAAGCAAAGTCTACCTGTATATCTATGGTGTGATAGATGCAATATACGTCTTCTACTAGTCACTCATCTTAATCTCTCGCATATCCTGATTATCATAGGATTTGGCTGCGTACCTCATTTGTTACTCAGTTTCCAGCATAGTCGGGTTTATTCACTTACTATGCTCACTGCACTAATTGCGCTGTGGACTCCGTTTATGAGGGCTAGGCCTTCATGTTTTCCAATCGCTGCTTTCATAGAGATGTGACACTCAACCGGGGTTTCTGTCATTCCTCTATTAATTGGTGCTATATTCACTTGAATCACTTTTTAGAAATTATGGAAAGTATAACCATTGTACTCTCATCAGCGCTCTTTTCCTAGTAATTATTGTTATCGCTATTACTCATGTTGTTCTTATTGTTGTTTGGTATTTGCATCCTCATATTAAACCGGAAAAATTGCTTTCTATTTATTTACTCGCGGCTATTTATCATTCGTTTTGAAGTACGACAAACAAAAAGACAATAAACGATGCTCTATCGTGGTACTAGAGTGAAATAAACGACTAGACTCCTTATTTCTCTTCCCTATTTTTGTTTTTTCTAATATGGGCTGCCGTGAAAACCTAAATGCTCTCTAATATGAAAACAATCGAATTCTGAGATAACTAGTTTACCAAAAACAATTTTTCTTTCCAGAACTATCTAGCAGAGAATTATTATATGGTTGTAATATAATGTAGATATAAGTACTTCCGATTACAACCTAATAAGAATAAAATACTTTGACCCTCAATTAGAGAATTTAACTTCACTTTAATAGGAAAAAACACTATTGAATTGTGCCTACGTAGGACTGTTGAACAAGGCGAAAATATCCTGCAATGCATATTTTGAGGAAATTTGCATTGCAGGATCAAATATCCACCCGGTCAAATTTGCGTTCGTTCCTTGTTTTTACGCGAATTTCCGCTCTGTAGCTTTGAAGATTTCTTCATGGCTGAGATCTATTAGGTTTAATCTTTAGTCATCGCAATAAAATAATATTCTTGTATATGAATATAGTGCATTCGTCGTTTTTTGTATAGCTTAGGGGTATATAAATTAAAAAAAACTTCTCTATTAAGAGACTCCGCCCTTAGCTACGCATTTTATTCCGACACTATTTCGCATAGCTACAATCAACTATGAACAGGCCGTATCATAGCTCTGGTATAGTAATTTAGACCCAGTGTTGCTTGTGCTTATTTCTCACTATCTTTGATGGAAAAATGGTCTCGTTAGAGATAAAGTGATGCGTGTGTGATTACTCATGAATGATTCCTTAGTTCTCATTGGAGGATATGGTTGTACACGCGAGAATACTTCACTTGCCAATACCTACAGTGTCGTCTTTCAGTTGCTATGCATGATTCTCTTGACACAGAGAGGTTCTAGTAGTGGCAGCACTTATTTTCCTGCTTCTCTAAATTCTCGAGGTTAGAGAACCATAAAATTCAGTGATGAAATAATGTTTGATATTTGTCTATCAGGTGAGCTATTTCTGCAAAAATGAAGATTAGGCGCAGATTCCCCCTATGACATTCTCTCTTGAGGTTTAAAAGTATCATTGGCTCCCTCTTTCATAGTTTCGGTTAATATCGATACTTTCGTTTTTTTGTTTCACCAACTTATCACAGACCTTAATTGGATGCAGCTTACTATTTACAAAAAATCGCTTCTCATCAATCTACTCTATTGATTTGAGGGCACGTTTACATATGATCCCTATGTTAAGAATTCTTAAGGCGCTTCATCGGCTTATTACGAAGCCATTGGCCGATCGGAGTTCCCACCGTCAACTTATCTCATATTCATATAATTGATTATTTTATGATGAATGCAATATTCTTGTATTTTAACGTGCTCTGCCGTATGATAAAAAAATTAAATTGTACATTTTCGTGAATTCTTTGTTTTCATCTGAATTTATGGTCATTATCGTTCTCCCATGTGACTTGTCCTTCATTCATGGTCTCTTTAATTCCATCTTCTAGTTCTATCCGGCTTGAGTCGTTCACTGGTGCTATGTTGTTTTCATTAATCAAGCGAAGCCAACTCTCCCATTTCTTTAGGTAGTTAAATCACTTGGATGTCTTGCCTTTAGTTACCTTTTGAACTATCTAATCTTTTCTCCTTTATTCATTATAACAATGTAAATTTAGATTGGCATTTATTACAAAAACTAACCTCCTCTACCCGTTTCCATGGGTGACATACGCTTCTTTTTGCTCATTTCCCCTCAATTAACGTACTATATACAAATGAAACGTAAATATGCTGTTTTTGATTAATGTTTATCCTGTCTTCAAAACAAAAACTGAGTTAGAATAAGTCTTAGTGGATCACAAATCATCTGTATTCAAAATCAAATATTTCCTTTACAATCTAACCAGCTAGTATAGATCTTTCGCCAAACTTTGAGGTTTTGGTAACTTAGAATCTATGATTTACACTAATTCAGTTGATTTTTTTCTTCTAATATGCCATATTTTTGATTTTCTTTTATGCTTATATATCATTGTTATCGTCTGCCAGATGTTACGTCAATATCGCTAATGTTACTCCTTTCGAGTCATTCATTGTTTTCTCGCCATATCTGTGATTTTTAATGCTAAACATTTTATAAATAACGCTTACAATCATTAAAATATCTCATAAGACTACTTTCTCTAAAATACTCAAGAGGTTCTCATCGGTTTTACTTGAAATGTGACATTTTTGAATAGCCCCTTAGATCGCCTATATAGCGCATGTCCAGCGACAACTCACTTTTTTCCATGGTGTGATTACACGCAGGTTCCCATCATGAGGTCTATTGCGGTTTTCATTTGGTCAAATGATCGCTCGAAAGCATTCTAAAATCCGCTCAGTGTTATTAAAAATACATTTATGGCTTCCACTTTGATTTGGTACAGATCATTCGTTTTTTATAATTAGATCTATATGAACCAGTATTTATTTATGATTATCATCAGGCACGTTGTCACGCATATGCACAATTTGCTATAATTTCAAAGATCCTCTATGGATGAATTGCTTTGAGTATTCCGTTGTTTTCAAATAGGAGTAATTAGAGGTATTATTTGAGAATGAGTTTTTTTGGTTGCGGAGTCGTATGACATCGAATCCCTCTTTGTCGTGGGAAGGAATACCCGGTAATCCTCTTATTATCAAATCTCCGTGGACTAATTTACTACTGAAATAGTTTGGTTATTGCAGACTCCATTAGATGTTTCAGGTGTTTTCAAAGTTTGCTCTAAATGAGGTAATCTCGTAAGAATTCAGTGTTTCTGGCTCTTATCGTCGTCTCTCAGTCTATTCTTTTTCAAATCTCCTCTTCACGTGCCTCAGTACATTATCAGTGAGAAATCAGCACATTCATTAGGGATTTCTTAGTCTAAATTGTAGTATTGAATGCCCAACTTCGAGCATATCAACACATAAACGGCGTCTCGCAGAAGAATAGCACTCATAATCTTTATTTTCCTGTTTCAATTCAATAACACCTGTCTTGCGGATAATGCAAAGGTGCCATTCAGTCATAATGCAACTCCTAGTTGAGGAACAAATTATGATTTCTGAAATATGTGAGTTTCCATAGACTTTTTGCAACTAATTGAAATTGCAAGTGTATTAATTATTGATAATCATGATCTCATTTCCTGGTGGTGTTTCGCATAACTGCGCGCAGACTAATTAGGCAGATTCGAGCATGTGATGGTACTCACTTGGAACTATTATGTAGAAATGGCTTGGCGCTGCTGTTTGCCGTGTGTATCTTATTGTTCTTGTTTATTTCGCTCCAGCTCTTCTATGCCAATCTCTCTTCACTACTCTCCATTCTCTTTAATAACTTCCCATTAGTTTGGTAGTATTTTCCACAACTTTACTAGAAACGCGATTAATCACCATCTCCATTCGTGATCGGCACGTAACAGACAACAACATAGGATGAGTGGCAAGTTCTAATAACATGGCTGGAATCGACACCGATTCGAACATTTATGAGGGGAATTTTCGCGACTTATCCTAGAAGGATGCATAAACATTATTACAAAAATTGCTTAGTCAAATCAATGTCTATGCTAGTGATTTAAATTATTTATTCTATCCATTAGCAGAAAAGCATCTTCAATTTGACTGTTACATTAGTGAATCTATATTCGTGTTTTAGAACTCTTGTGGTCTATAACAATATTTCATAATGATATATACCTTTTATATTAAATTGCTAACAAACTCGCAATAAACAGGGATTTAACTTGCTTCAGGTCGTTGCGCCATGCGAGTGGGGCGCCACACACGAGCTGCTCACTCCATGGATGACTCAAATGCAGATCGTCCTAGCCGGAAAATGAGTGCCGAAGCAGTCAGTCGTAAATCTTCCTTCGTTAATTCCAGAATGGTGAGAATCTCTTCTCTATTAATGTACTCATTATGATTTTAATTTTTTTTAAATTCTTACTATTCAAATTAAGTGCTTATGTATACATAAAGCTATTAAGTCAAAATCGAGACGTGCGTACTTTATTTTTCTCGTTGCCATTTGAAAACAATATTTTTTGTATTTTGCATTTATTGAATTCGATATTTTCCTTCAGTTATCCAAATCTCGTCAGCAGTCGGAGGTCCGATTGAATAGTAGTGAAGATGCTGTAGAAGGGAGAGGCAGTGAAAGCTCACTCAAGTACTTTTATTCCATAAATGTTATTTCGTATAATTTAAATAATATAGCCTCGTTTTAAAGTATCAGTGTCTTGAATCCTTTTTTTTCTATTTTTAGAGTAATATGTTATTCCCAGTATTTATTCAGAGATCTTTCCACTTTTGATGAGCCTTCATGTTCCGAACTTACCGTCGATGATGGTGGAACTCGTCGTGCTCGCTCTGTGACTTCTAGTAGAATCAGCTTATTCTTTGGAAAAGTATGAAAGTTGTCTATCAAATTTGTTTTATAATATTCTAAACCAGGGAATCTTCTCCGTTATTTTAGGAGAAGAATGAAATGATAAATAGGTTGAATGAAATGAAGGAAAATACTGAAAGTATATCAAATATAATCCCCGATATTGAAGAACATTGGACAGATATCGTGGGTGATCGAGTGGTACGTTATGTATACTTTGTATTTTATATTCATGCAGATGTTTTCGCCAACCCTATTTCTGTTCTGATCACTACTTCTTTTTCTCAGTCTTTATCCCGTCGTCATACAGAACAACAAGAGGCTATTTGGGAAATTGTAACAACAGAATACCGGTATATTCAGGTTTGTTCGTGTTGCATTATTTTGAAAGTAATATAAATCCTCATGTTACCAAGCAAGTCTTGGTGAAGAGACACTCAACGCTAGTGGGAGAATTCTGAATTCAAACAACAAAATCTTTGCTGAAAATTTTTTACTATAGGCCTGTACTGTACGAATAAATGGCACCTAATTCTAAACCACTGGTATTTATTTAATTGAATGTAGTCTTGAAATGAATGGTGCATATCAGCTTATAAGACGATTATTTACAAATCAATACTTTAAGGATAAAATTCTATTAGGACGGAATTGTTTTCCTAAAAGTGTCGAATTTTAAGTTCTAATGTTTAGTTGCTGAAAAACATGCACGATTTATCCTATTATTTCGCTGAGCTGCAAAAGAATGGATCACTAAGGTATGATTTTTATACATTCTTTCTGTTATTTTAAGGTGATTAGAGTGGAAGAGATATGTTATCTTAAATATTTATAAATTCTAGCATAATCCGGGTTTCTTCAGATTAATGTACTATAAGCATGTAATGCGAAAAAAGTCACTAATAATGGATATCTATAGCTTCATATGAACTGTTTTCGAATTAAACTACTTTTAGGGATATAAATATTCAAAGAGTATTTATCAATTACTCACAGCTGTATAGCGTGAATGTAATGTTTTGGAGAAGAGCAATACAACCGATGCTGGACTACGGCAGGTACTTCTTCCAATGAAACAAACGGTCTTCTTAGAGAAGTTAATGAAGACTTAAGATAGAAAGGATTTTATAACGCTTAGATAAATTTCCATTTGTGTTAGTTCACATTTAATGGAGGAACCTTGTTTTTGAGCACACAAATGCATATTTACAAATCTACTGGGTGTTTTTCGAGAAATTAATATTGCTTTGCAGACAAGAAAAGAAACCATTAGATCCTGCAATGCTTTTAAATGGATTTGAGGACATCGCGGAATGGTCAAAATGCTATATAACATTCAATCTAAGACATGATGATAGTCATACTTATACACAAAAGAAGCAGAAAGAACATGAACTATTCAAGGAATTCGTATTAGTGGGAATAGATATTTATTTTGTCTTTTGTAGCATTCCGTCTTGCCTATATTATTTATGCACTATATATCCTTGTAAAATGAGCCTATATTCAGTGGGCGGAGTCTCAAGACACCATGCGTCGCCAGAAATTATGTGATACACTGACGTGTCCTATGCAGAGACTCACCAGATATAGTCTTCTGTTAAAAGTAAGAAATTAGAAAAAAATTAATATAGACTAGAGAGAACGTGTAAAATTACTGCTGTTGGGAAGGTAATATTATATATTGTTTAGGCCATCCTTTGCAATTCAGTGGATGAAAAAGAACGTCTCGTCCTGCAAGGTACCCGTAATTACTGTTTAAAATTTTTCTATGAATATTAGCGACTAACATCAAGCAAAGAAACACTTTTAGAGCTATAAATATGCTCGTTCATTATTTGTAAACAGTTTCATTCATTGTTATAGAATTATTTCAGGAATGATCGATCGAGCAGAAGCAGCAACTCATCAACTTAACTTTGAGATGAATAATAACGACCTACGTCTACAGATGGGAGAAATTATGAAAAGCATCGACAGTTATGACTGCATCGATAATGAGGAGTTTGAGAAGGTTAGGAAGAATTTGATGTTTTAATTTTTCAATTATTTAAAGCAAAATCTTTAGTATCATGTATCCACAAATTAATCATATTTTAATTATCTCTTTCATCTTTAGTTGTTTCCACAACGACGCAGCATGCTCGACCTTGGTTCGCCCATGCCTTTATTAAATGGACCACCTCGATTTAGAAGAGTTATTTCTAGAGGAAACTTAAAAGTCAAAGAAGGCAAACAAGGACCAAAAGTAAGAAAGCATATCGAATTTATCGGAGGAGCAAAACCTTAAATATAATCTACTTAGATAAAGTTGCAAAATATGTACCAAAGATTTTTTAAATATGTGTATAGTACCTACTTTATTTTGTCTACAATATATATTACAGATGGAAATGCACTGTATTCTTTTTACTGATATGTTCTTAATCTGTCGCAGCCAAAACAAGAGGGCAGATCGACTAAAAATCGCTCGTCCACCCATTCATATTTCTCACCTTGTCTTCCACCCATTTCTTCCGGAAGCAAGTCAGTTTTGATGGGACTAGTTTTTCATTAGGTTTTTGAGAAAAGTAGGAATAGACTAATTTACTTCTCAACACTAGGTCAAATGTGTTATTTTTTAGATGGATTTTACTTATTGAGCATGAACGAGTTTGATTCACCTTCTAGCCTGTACATGATGCATACGACAGGTTTCGAAGAAACGAGAAAGTAAGTACTGAATAATAAATGACATGGTTTGTAGATATTATTAGAGTGAATTATGAGAAGCGTAGAAATCGTCAATAAATTTTAAAAATTGACTTTAATAAATAATAGGTGGTTGGAAATGCTCAAGATGACTGTAGATGATTTCCGCCGTCTTCAAATGGGAATGGGGGAATATGATAGTCCAATTGACGATATGCGAAGGGGGTCAGAACTATTAATTAGTTTTTATATACGTTTGAAATAAAGATTTAATCATTTATAATTGGATATTTTGCAGACCATTTGGCAGTCCTCAACATATTAATTCTTCTGTGGTTCACCGCAAAAGTAGTAGTATGGATTCACAAGTTGTTGCCGCACATGCTCATCTTAATCGTAAGGAATTCATTTTATTTAAAGAATAAAATAAAATGTGAAAAAATATATATAGATGCCTTCTATATATTTCAACCTCTATAAATGTCATATTCAATAAGTTTTCTTTTGTTTTTATATTACTACATTAGCCTAACAGACATGCATCGAACGGCGACGGTCTCGTCGACAGAGCAACTCGATCGTAACCCCGAAAGACTGCATGAATCTCCTAGCCGTTTGCCCCCTAGGCATAAGCTAAGTGTAGCCAGCTGCATTGCCAATCCACTGTCAACCAGCAAGAGTAGTGTCGATCTTCACCTTTCTTTAGGAGCTGAAGCTAGTTCAGGTAGCTCATTTAAGAAAAAAATAATGCCTATAGTTTGTGTACTGAATCTTATTTTAAATGATTTTATGATTACTGCGGCAACTAGCCAAAAATTTTTACATATAGTTTAGTATTCAGAAAGACCTCGATCTCGATCAAATTCTTCGGGTCCAGATATAGAAGGATTCAAAGCCGCATCTCGTAGCCCTTCTCCTCAAAGGAGATGCGAGGAAGAAAAGTATCAGCGATATTTTATTTGCCTTCTTTTTTGAAATAACTAGTTGCATTTCTAATGAATGTGGTAATACTTATGCATTTGGCTATCATTATAACTAAGTGCATTTTTTTTAATGATTATCTTTTACAGATTAGACATGATAGTGGTACCTAATGAGGAAGTTATTGCAAACTCCCCTTGCTTGATGGTAACATCAGATGAAGATCAGATTCATCATACACAAGGAAGACGGTTCGAAAAAAGGTGAGAGAAGACAAATCAATTTAAATTCTGAGTTGAGTTTACATTGTAATACCAGATATCATACGGCTGATGGAATAGATGTACTAAAACCTAAAGGATCAGTAATGCCAAGTGGGATACTAAAGAGATTCTCGTGGAACGTTAGTTCAGCTGTTGGAGCAAGCAGTAGAAAAATTAGCGCACGACTGGGAGAGGTTACTACTGGCATCACTTAATATTTTTAACATGAATGTAAAAATTGCCCTTTGATTTTTCTAGCATAGCCGTCGCCACTCGCAGGCTTCTACGGCAGCGTCAACAGAATCATTTGGTAGTTCTACTTCTGGAATTTCATCATCTTCTTCACAAATGGACACTACTAACGAGAGATCTGTAGAAGTAAGAACCACTGATCTGTATCTGATAATGATAAAATAGATTGCAATACTTCAATGTTTTTATAATAGTATATTCAGATTATGAAAGCGCATATTTCAACGGTAGCGGTTAATGAGCCATCAGAACCACAGTCAACCTTAAACATCAGCCTTGATTTACCAGAGGAAATGATTGAGGCCACACAGGTTTGCCAGTATATTATTATTTATTCATGGCAAACAATGCTACATAGGCTGAAACAAAGTAATTACGCTTCATTCCTAGGTTATCTCTACTTTTACACAAAATCATCACAAGACCTATAAAGTGGCGCAGTATCATCACCAAAATGTTGTTAGCGGTTTATAGGAATTTGTGCAGACCTCCCTTTCGCCAAAGCCATCTCCACTCGCCCCCCCTCTTCCCGAAATACCACCACCTTCCGAAAATGGCTCGAACAAACACCAGGACCTCTTAAGGTTCATTATGGAAAATCACTTGGAGACGTCGTAAGTACCCCTTCCTAGCCACAATGTCTCTAGAATCACCCATTATATTTCAGGGATGTCTAACTCATAATCAGTATTACCTCGCCTCAGATTGCTCAGTGACATGCCAAATCACCAATATAGATCATCTATGTATTGATTTGTATTTATGAAGATTATGAAAGTTTCACCGTAATATTTATGTATAATACAAACATTCACAAGACGAGATGTGTACTAGAGGCAAAATGGTTAATTACATTGGCAATACTAAGTCTAAAAATTCACTGAATTGAGTAGAGTCAGGACTCAGCTCTCCGATAATTAGAACGATGCTAGGATTAAGCAAAACGCCCGTAATTTGGTATAACTCAGCTTACCTGAGTCTTAACTCTTGATCTAAAAATCGTAATATTGCCGAAAGAAAACCTCCAAACATTATAACAATAATCAATTGTACAGATCATCATCATCGTTTCCTCCAACGGGAACTGGGGTCGGATTCTGCTGCGCAGGCTGCTCCCCAGGAAATTTAAAATTGTTACCAAATCCACGCTGTTGTTGCAATGTCTGAGCAAACATCTCGTACCTGCAAAAAAAATTTCATACGGAGACCTTTCGTGCTCTTCACATAGAAATAATAAAATCTCACTTTCTAATATCATTATCAGATACAGATCGTCGTGCGAATTTCATAGCCTCTTCAAAGTGCGCACGAGTGATCTCTGGTACGGGGTCGTTATATTCATCTTCCATAAGTTCCTCTCCTTTTGCTCTCCTTTCTTGACGCTCCTTCTCCATACGGATCTCCTTTTCGATTGACTCGCGAATAGCTAATTTGCATGCTCTAAAATGTTATAAATATTCTTCTAACCGTCGTCATTGTACTAAGCAAGCTATCAATCACTATAGGTAAGTCATGACAAATGCACGTCAAGCACCTACATGGCTTCTACTGCTTGCACAGATATGCTTTTGCACGTATATGACACTCATTTCGCCATTGATTTTTTCAAAACTATACCATAGAACAAAACGTTATATGATAAACAATTGAAAATATCGACAAAGCAAGCTCTTAAAACGTGCCATGAGAAATATAAAGGAACTACATTACCTCTGGCAAATTTCAGTCAGATCTGCACCAGAAAACCCAACAGTACTCTTTGATAAGAAGGTCATGTCGACATCTTTTGCCACTGGCGTTTTGCGTAAATTCGCCTAAATTAACTAATATCTTCCATACAATGGACAAAAACTAGTCTGAGAGTCCAAATAATTCAAACCTTAAAGATCTGAAGACGTGAAGCTTCATCTGGAAGTGGAATATAAATCAACTGATCAAGACGGCCAGGTCGAAGTATGGCTGAGTCAATAATATCTGGTCTAAATTATTTGCACATTTTTCTCCAGCAAATTCTGAAATGCTTTCAAAACTATACATACCTATTCGTTGCTCCAATAATGAACACATTTTTCTTGGAGTTCATACCATCCATTTCAGTTAGAATTTGGTTAATTACACGATCAGCAGCTCCACCAGCATCACCAGAGCTACCTGAAACCCATAAAATAAGTAATATCTCTATTATAGCGATATTAATATGAATATTACCGCCACGAGCTTTCGCGATTGAATCCAATTCATCGAAAAACAATACACATGGTGCAGCAGCGCGAGCTTTATCAAATACATCACGCACATTGGCTTCTGACTCTCCAAACCACATTGTAAGAAGCTCTGGTCCCTACAATAAGTACCTATAAAAAAGCCAATTATAAAAGTACCTGACTTGATTAAATACCTTAATGGAGATGAAATTAGCTTGACATTCATGAGCAATGGCCTTAGCGAGAAGTGTTTTACCGCAACCAGGCGGTCCGTAGAATAGAACGCCACGTGATGGCTGCATTCCAAACTTAAGATATTTCTCAGGATGCTCCACTGGATACTGTACAAGTTCTTGTAGCTCACGCTTAACGTTTTGAAGACCTAGATAGAATTAGTTTAGTAATAGGACAGCTTCACTCATTAATATAATACACAATTTTAACCTCCAATATCATCCCATGAAATGTTAGGAGTCTCAACCACAGTCTCACGGAGAGCGGATGGCGATGATTTGCCCATTGCGAACTAAAATAATTACAATCTATAATACATAAATTCAGTTGATTACGACAGTACTCACTCTAAAGTTTTCCATAGACACAGCCAAAGAATTTAGCACTTCAGCATCAATAGTTTCATCCTCAAGATCGATAAGCTCCATTTTCTCCCGAATTTGTTGGAGGGCGGCTTCAGAGCAAAGAGATGCGAGATCAGCTCCAACATACCCATGGCACTCGTTTGCAATCTTAAAGTGTGTTTAGTGAGAAAATACCGCCAGTTTAAACTCTCTCTAGCAGCATTTCGCAACCAAAATTCACTTTAGATCTTCATTTACAAACGTGCCTCACTAAAGCTGTATTAACTAAATACCTCCTTAGTGAGAAAGATCAAACTGCATATTACTAATCTAAAGATTTACCTGTTCAAGATCAACATCATCAGCAAGTTTCATGTTCTTAGTATGGATGCGTAGCACCTCTAATCTACCAACAGCATCAGGGATTCCAATATCGATTTCTCTAGAAAAAAAAATGAGATGTTCAAAAAAGAAATTAAGTAGACCCATGAGTACCTGTCAAAACGTCCAAAACGCCTTAACGCTCCATCAATCGAATTAGGTCGATTAGTAGCAGCAATTACAACTACATGAGAACGTTGCTTCAATCCATCCATAAGAGTAAGTAACTGGGAAACTATCCGACGTTCTACCTCTCCATGGGTCTGAAATTTATTATCTCATATCTTCGTGTTAATCTAGAATACGTGATTTCGAATCACCTTCTCACGTTTCGGAGCGATTGCATCAATTTCATCAATAAACAGAATAGCAGGTGAATTCTTCTCACATTCTTCAAATGCTTTGCGAAGGTTCGATTCAGACTCACCAGCCAATTTCGACATGATTTCTGGGCCTATACACAACCACTATCAACTGTGATGAAAATAATTAATAAGTGTAAAACTTTGTATATAAAGGAACAAACCATTCAGTAGAAAGAAGAATGCTCCCGTCTCATTAGCAACGGCTCTAGCTATTAACGTTTTTCCAGTTCCAGGCGGTCCAAACAAAAGGATACCACGAGGAGGCTTAATTCCAATGGCTTTAAATAGCTGAGGATGTCGAAGTGGCAGTTCAACCATTTCCTTGATCTGTGCTAACTGTTTCCGCACCTAAAATTTATATTTACACATTATTAGGTCCACAATAACAAAATGCCTTAGGGAACAAAAAAGTCTAAGAATTAGTAATGCTGTTATTAGTCTACAAACGAACAAACAGTTGCAAGACCCACTCCACCAATATCATCGTATCCAACATCATTCATATTTTCCTCTTCTTCTTCACGTTTTATGGCTTCACCTTCATAGTGGATAACAGTATCTGGTGCAACTATACAAGACGGAGATGGATCGGTTTCCACAACCTAAAATAGGTTCTAATAAGAACCATACAAGGTTTACTATCAAGTACGAGTACCTTAAATTCTACTGTCCGCATGGCTGCCTGAACTGTAAATATATCTCCCTTATGTAGGGGTCTATATGCTTCAACAAAGTATGGCTTTAAAAAGACCTCAAATAGATTTCTGCAAAAAAAAATTTGTGATTAATTCTAATAAGAACGAGTCATATTTGTTTTAAAATTTTTAATTTACCCAGTTAATCCTTCAACCGTATCATCGATTGGAAGAACATGTACACGCTTTCCATATCCAATATTTGGTGCTGCCGTAACACTAAAGTAACTAATTCTTGCTATAAATATAAGTTGATTAACTGTTGTATTTTTTTAAAGATATTCATGTTGTGAAAACCTAACAAATACAAACCTCACAACATCACCTAGACGAACACGAAGGTTATGACGAATAACGCGATTCATCCTAATCTTATCATTTGGACAATTATCATCAGCAAGAACGATACATACAGTTTCCTTCCTCTTTTTGCCCTAGTATTATAGCACATTATACTTTGCTGAAAAACTAGACATAAGTTGGGATTACCTTAAGCACTACAGTATCTCCTCGAAAAAGTCGTAATTCATCCATTTTCGCCTGACTGAGAGCAATGACAGAATTATCATCCTTATCACTTTGATCGACAATTAAGCGATTAGGTTTCACTTTATCTTTCAGAATAGCTGTAGCCAGTGCATCATTTCTTTTCTCTTTCTCGTCTTTAGCTCTAAATAAAATTTGTGCAGATGTCATTTTTCATACAGATACAATTCATAATAAATCACTTCCTTTCAGTAAGATTACAAATATAAAATTACAATCGGAAATTTCGTGACCAACTTACACGGGAACTTGAGCCATACTTCTGTCTTGCAATGTTCGTGGATGAACTGTAACGAAAATAACCTAGAAATTGCTGACGTTTAAATGATGACAATATCTTTTTGGCGTCCTTATAGGTTTACGCTAAAAGGTGTACGATTTATACTACTGTATTTTCAATATTGTAGCAAGCGTTTATAAACGGAGCAGATAGTTTCTTCATATTTTTTAAAACCATGTAGTTTTATAAGATCATTTTTCTAGAAAGTGAGTATCGATCGTATTTTTGGAATAATCGTAGTACTGTTTGTATGTATAAATTATAATTACATTAGAATCTAGTGTTCCCTAGTATTTTAGGAATATTTGTCATTAATATGACGTTGGTTCGCACGTAATAAACTTTTTAATGCTAAAAATTTAGCTGAAGCTAATGTTAGTCAATACTTATATATTGGAGCTTATTCTATTTACTACTGGTAACTGTATATTGGATGAAAAATACTCTGGATGTAAGTCTAGGAATGAAAAGCGGTGCATTTATCGATCAACCATATTTCTGCGTTTCTTATTTCATTTAACTTTATTCAATTTACTCAGCGGCTGTCATTAGGTTTTACCTGTTTATCATTCCATTTAGTTCTTGTTTCGCTTATTTTGCAGTTTCAATAAGTAAATTTTCCGTTTGCTTATAGTGTATTATACGATGTTTGAAATGCAGTTATGCAATCTATACAGTGTTAAATAAAGTTTTTATACCTGAGAATTAACTGTATGTCTACTTTTTTTTCTACTAAAAATACTAATTAGGTACTTTAAATAGGTATATAGTAAATTTTAACAAGTAATTGTTTGAATTCCAATATGCAGTGAAAGTGTATTAATTACTCAGACAAGCACTATTGATAACATCTTTATAAGGTGACATCACTGCGCAATTCTTTTGCCGTCTGCCTTAAGATCCCGTGATCCACAGCATGACTAACAACCACATTGGCGCGAATCTCCCTCTTGAATGTCAGAACTGGTTTTGTCAATCTTTAACAGTACCTTTCTGAGTATAAATTATTGCCGTTGGTTTTTCCGGTATTTAAAAATTGACGAAGGATTCTCTATTTTCTTTCATAAATTATAATTTGTTCACATCATGCGTTGCGTTCTTCGAAAATTACAGAACGCTTTTATTGATGGCTGTTGTTTTTAAAATGGTCATAATGCGGAACAATGAATGATCTGTGGATGACCTGTTTGTATGCTGTGTTCAGTCTATTACGGAAACCATTGTTTCATCTGGTCTACCACTGGCAGGCAAAGATAAGAGGTCACGTTAGATTCGGAACCACGTGTATACATTATATTTTGTCTATACGGAGTTTTTATCGGTCTCGAGTTCTAATAGCTTTATACCACCGCCTCATGTCCGCTGCCTTCCTGCCAGCACATATTACGATGCCCCTTCCCGAACTTTCTCGCATATACGTGCGATGTAGCAATTCGTTATCAGGTCTTGTTGGTATCGAACATGTATAGCTACACTTGTCGATTGTGAAAATCTCTCGTGTCTTTAATACTTATAATTGTTTTACCTGACCATAGTTTTATGCTACTCGCTTTTTAAATAATTATTTCCGAAATTTCACGTTTTTATTATATATCATTATTTCAAACTAACCTTTCAGCCTTGTCCGCGTAAGATCAATTGGTTGATTCCACCGTCATACCGTCATCCCTGCGCCTTTTCGCAGCAGCGGCTCTACTCGATCACCTCCCACCTTCTGGTACCCTTTGCTCAGTAACCTGTTCATTATGTTCTATTTCGACGAGGATAGTACGGAGATAGGTTATGGTCAGTAATATATTATACTGGTTCCCTCTTATTTATTTTTTAAACTGATAGTGGACTTCATAAAATATGTATTCGGAGTGGTATAGATTGGTTTTGTCGGAACAAATAATACAAACATTTTGCTGTGTAATTGTATTCTCTAGTTATAAATAAAAACCAAATTTCATACTTATTCATGCTGCGTCTCTCATAGCCTCTTTATTTCGAGAAGTATATCCAAGTCGCTTTAGTATTGATTAAGCTTATTTGTCTACGAATATTAATCATAAGCAACTTTACGGATTGAAGGTCCCATGCACTAAAAAAAGTTAAGAGGTTCATTTGTTAGGCTCAGTATTACATCCAGGCAAGTGATAGAATTTTCCATGCCCTTTGATGCAACTGTTCCATACTCCTATAACATCCTTATCTATTCTAATAACGACTCATACTCTTCATCATGAATTAGACTAGCACACTCAGGGTACCCAGTAAACTGTATGCAATGACACCTGATGAAGGTAGAAAATCCGACGCTCCTAGAACCGCATAGGTTAGACGGATCAAAACCATATCTAAGATATGCTTTCTTTCCCACTGCAAACAACGACTACATTATTTAGTTAAATAATCAAAGTAGATGGCGTATGCCGTGCGTACTATCTGCAAGTAATATCGATCATTTACTACTAGGCACGTCCGTATGGTGGCGTGATCGGCGGGGCCCGGTTTTGCTATGGATGGGAGAAAACGAAGGCAGGGTTTGGGGGGAAGGAGGGTTAGAGACGCATAGTAGCAAAACCACGTGAGATGGACGATGGCTAATGATGCCGTAAATTAAGATTAGTAGGGTACAGCAACTATCAGTGCATTTACAGTTGGCTGTCGTTGGTAAATTACATATGTAGAGAACAACTACACGATGTCATTGGGATTTGAAGTAATACGAGATCCCTAGATCCTCCACATTTTTAACCTTGGTCGTGACTGCCAAGCAAAATTAGATGCAAAGCTAAGTACATTGCCAAATTAATCCACAATAAGATTCCTATATTCGATTTAGTTGAGTGATGGTCCCCCCCATACCCACCAAACGTGCCCATGTGACAGATCTGTTTTCTCTGGTGGGCGGGGTTTATTTCGAATTTTGCGCCGCGCCGCTCCGCACCCCACAGAACCAGCGTGCGCGTCGCGTGCTGCCGGATTCTCTGTCCGCTTCCTTATCCTCTTGATCTACCGGTATTTTTTGCGGTTTTCCGCATTAAAAATGACTTTGTTACATAACAGATATCCCCTGTCTTCAATTGAAGAGCATCGATCACGTGAGTACTAGGGCATTTTCTAGATTGATATAAGGGATGCCTGGTGAATTTCACGAAGTTAGGTGACTGTTAAAGGTGATATCAGAGTAGTTATTTAGGCGCTCCGGCGAGTTCTGACGACGATCGTAATCTGTCGTTGTTTCGCGACGGAAGCAACTACTCGCATGCCTCTGATGAATTCCACTCACGGTGAGTATTGCATTACTTTAATGTAAGGCATAAATTTATCCATTAGATAGCAAGTAGTGTGCGCTGGATGGCTTTATCTGTATCTTGTTTTGGTCCTTGTGGAAACTATATGCTTACATCCTGTAGCTAGTTACTTTGGTTTTTTGTTCTTCTTATGCTCTTTAATCGGATGATTATCCATCTTAATTTGGTCTACATATAACTATTATAACGTAATAATCGGATATTTTAACTGTCATGCCAACGTGATTGAAGTCGATGTTACAAGTTCGTTCAATTCAATGTTTGAATCTAGGGGTTATTTCAGTACACACATTCTGTATTAAAACTTGCAAATAAATCGGTTTATACAACCATTGAAAGTGTTTTATAGTCAACACTACGGTGGTCGTGATACGGATCGTTTCTTTGGAGCATTCGAGGAGGATGAGAGCGAGGCGGAGGAGCAGCCGGCCGAGCTTGTCCCACTCGGTATTAGAGGAGGACGTAGCTCGCGCGGAAACAAACACCATCAACATACAGGCTTTCATGGTAAGGGACTATCATTAGCGATGAATTTAATTTAAAAGTGACTTCCTAGGGCAAAACGTCCATCTTTTCCATAGATAAACTTCTATTTTCTGATCATTCCTAATGAGAAATGGACTTATAGATGTGTTATCTTATAGTTGCGGATGTTATAGGCAAGTTAGAATTGCGCGTCCCGAATTAGCAACGAATTGTGGAAAATATTTTTGTTAGTCATATTGACAGCCGAGTGAAAAGAAAGCTTATTGATATGATATCATATTATCTCATAAGCCGATCTTATCATACTGTTGCAGATTGGTAAGGTAATTCGTAAATAGTCAGAATTTTACTTTTTTTTTTATCTGGATGGTGTATTGAACATGTGTAATCTCCAATTGATTAAGTGTTAGCATCTTTAAATTATTCTTTGGACTTATCGACTGTGTTTCACTCTAAGTGGTTATTGAAAGATATTTTGGTAACTATCAATACGACATTTAATATGTTAAGTGTAATATAGCTTGTGACTAAAAAACGTCAAACCTACGGGCAGATTCGTACCAACATTGTTTTCGTGTTGTCTATTGAACATCAAGAGCGGGTTGTTGTATAACATCTCATATTTGAGGGGATTATTTTTGAACATTCTATGTACTTTTATGGATTTGTTATTTAAAGGATTAGTAATTTTTGCTGTGATATATTTAAGTGGACACGATAATTGCAAAAATCTAGTTTTTTTTGTGTGCAGATGCCCTAGATTTGTAAGAAACGAACAACGCGTTCCATATTTCAACAAAGATAGTTGGAGCCTAGTTCCGTTTTTATTTTTTACGTCAGTTCAGTAGTTGCCCAATGTTGACAGGAAATGTATAGTTTGATTGACACTAGTTTGCAATTAATTGGGCTTCACAAACATCTTGGAGTAGGACTTCCTGTTTCTTTATAGTATCTTTATTACAATACACTTGCTTAATATATGAATACTTTTTGTACATCACGGATAACTAGATAGTAAGGACTGGAATGATCGTGCTGTTCGATTTCTGTTGACTTACTGGTGTTCTCAGCTATTTGTTCATACCGCCATTTCAATGCGCAGATATTTTTAACCGCTAGAATAAAAGTGAGAGGCTGTGTAGCATAGATCATCTATCCTGACAGTTGACATGTATTGATTATTAACCGAATGACCAATTATCTTTATATTATTTATAGTTCAAAATAATCTTTGGGACTGGTATTCTAATTTAGGTGCTTTTTGATAGATAAAGTCCATGATACAGGTTGAGAAAAGTAGCATAATATAATTAGAATTTGAATATTTTGGTTTTCCTGTAATATAGCTAACGACATGGGATAGATATAGTCTAATAGTCTACTTTTCAAACATTTAGATTTCTACAAATTGACTGAGGAACATCTGGGTGCTGGTGCATATGCAAGTGTGAAGACTTGTATTTCAAAAACTACCGGCAAAGAATATGCGGTCAAGGTAGTTACCTTCTTTTGGGGAAACTAAAGGCATTATTGTTTATTTACTGCAATTCTAGGTCGTAGATAAGAATGAGGAGTCACATACTCGTTCCCGTATTTTACGCGAAGTCAATACTTTCAACATGTGCAAACATCATCCTAACATCGTTCAACTTGTAGAAGTGGGTGTTAACTATTCTGCTTCTTTAGTAATAAGAGATTTTATTTCACGTGCTTATTTTTAGTGGTTCGAAGATTCTGATAATTTCTATATGATCTTTGAAAAAATGCGCGGTGGACCTCTCTTGCAACATATTCTAAGTAAGGGATACTTCACTGAGGAGCAGGCTCGTATGGTTACTAAAGACATAGCCACCGCTCTCAAATTCCTCCACGACCGAGGTTTGATTTTTTATTTTTTGCAAGATCTTATAGTTGGCAAATTTGTATTAGCCAATTTTATTGAATTAAACAGGAATTGCTCATCGCGACGTAAAGCCAGAGAATATACTGTGCACTGAGCCTGATCGAGTTAGTCCGGTGAAATTATGCGATTTGGACCTAGCCAGTAGACCCGTTAAAGGACACTCACCTCCTCGAATGTCACAGGTTTGAAACATAGTTTAAATTAATATTAATAATAATAGAATAACGTGACTAATATTCTTTGGAACAAACTGGTAAAAATGCAGGTAGCTTCTGAACCGGATCTTGCGTCTCCCGTGGGAAGTGCTGAGTTTATGGCTCCTGAGGTTGTGGATGCATTTGTGGGTGATGCTCTCAAGTATGACAAACGCTGTGATATGTGGTCTCTCGGAGTTATTCTTTACATTATGCTATGCGGATATGCTCCATTTCAAGGAGAATGCTCAGACGAGGAATGCGGGTAAATCAGTAACTTTGGAAATTAGACGAAAATTTTTAGTATAACTACATAAAGCAACATAATCGTAAAATTTTTTAAAACTTATATAGATGGATGGAAGGACAGCCATGCGAAGATTGCCAGCAGGAGTTGTTTAGTCGTATTCAACGTGGACAGTACGATTTTCCATCCGAAGAATGGGATATGATTAGCCACGAAGCGAAGGATCTCGTCACACATCTTCTCGTCCGTATATTTTTAACAATATCAGTTCTATCATATTAGTGGGTCATAAGTATATTAGTTAATTTAGAAGAAGAATGTGCGTGAGAGATTCACAGCTGACGAGGTTCTGGATCATCCGTGGGTTAAACAGAGTGCACCACGTACTATTCTACAGACGCCGAGCAATTTGTTTAGGTATTTATTGTCTTCAATAAGTATTGCTACTAGTGTTTTCTTTTTTTTTTATAGGAATGATTCAGCCAGAGATGTGCAACAAATGAGTGAACATTTTAATGTGATGAATCGTTTGGTTGCTGCTAGACTTAGCTCACGACTGGAAAATCTGAACATTGCGGAAGATGATGAAGAGCCGATGAAGGTGGTGGGGAGACAAGAAAGCGAAGCCAGTCCAACGAATCCTCCCCCATGGACGGAATATGAACACCAAGTGAGAATTTGACGTAAATCGATATTATTTTAGCAATTCATGATTTTGTTACAGACTGTGCCTAATGTTCCACTGTTTATGGTACCTCCAGTGGCATTTTTCGATCACTTTAGTGGTACTATGGTTTATCCACCAAATAGTACTCCACCACCGGTTCCCGTTGCAAAAAATATGAACAGACCGAGCAGTTCCATCGTTGTCAGTTCTCTTTCCATATTTCCTCTCCAAATAGAGTTTATCACTACTAAAATTTTCCTATATTTATTCTAACGTTTAATTACAGTCTAACGTTCCTTTTTGCTCTCCATTTGGCAGTCCGTCACTACGTGTCCGCAATAGTGTTGCTGGCATGCGACGTTTTATTGGAAGCACTTCACGTGGATCCCAATCACCTATGGTCAAACCGGAGTTAGAGACATGCCAAACAGCTATGGCTATTCAAGTAACTTGCTTTTGAATTTCAAGTATTTGTTTATTATGATTATAATAGAACTTAATTCGAGGATTCCAAGACCGATCTCCATCAGCAGACCCGCGAGACAGAGGTGAATGTGTGAGCTCGTCAATTTTCATTATCAGCTCCTAGTCTCGTGCCTTCTGTGTCCTTTGTCCCGGTAGTTTTGGTAGTTTGTATATTCCCGTAGTTCTTGTGGGTCGGGTCGGTTATGTTGCTCCTGTATATTTCGCCTGATCCGAGCTGATATTGTAAATAGCTAAATGTACAATCTGATGTGTAGTTAATCATCCATGTTTGTTCTCAAATTCCTTTTTCAATGTAATGGGCATGTATTAGATTCTGCACATCAAACATTTATTTGTAAATATGCGATTGAGCATCGTCTGGCATGCCTGGGCGTACTGTAATTAGTTTGAGACAGTGTTGTATGGTCCCTTCACCTGATGCGTGTACAAATTGCCGTGCTGGTCTTTAATTTGTGTCTTAGGATGACTTCTGTCATCAGTCTCGCTTTTGGGAAGGTTTTAAATACTTTTATATAGTTGAGCTGTAAACGTACCTATTTAAAGCTACAGTACCTTCCCAAGCGTGCCTTCTCAGGAGTAGAGTGGTAGCATTTCCAGCTCTCTTCATCTTTTCTCCATTTACAGTTGTTATTTATATTCTTTTGTTCTCGTTATTAACTTAATATGAGTAATAAGCGAGTAGGGAGCAGTGCGAGTTATACCAAGTGCTGTGTGGTGCTCTCGCCTGCTCTTCCTTCGGGTCCGTTGTTGAGAAAGAGGTTACTTGTTCTCAACCATTTTTCATACTTATTTAGATTATTGATATACATGAACATAAAATTGTGTGTATGAAAAATGGTAGGTGGCTTCGTCAATCGTTGGTCGTCCTATTTGTACTAGGAAAGTCTACGATAGGCGGATGTTCCTTTTACTAACTATTGTGCGCGACAGTTCGCCAATATCCGTATTGTTCATTGTGTGCTAGTTGTCGCGTGCTTTTGCTCATATTCGAGCATTGGGTGTCGATTTGTTCGGGTTAGGCTTCGCTTGTCGGTGTTCTCGATTTACCCTGAGTCTGGGGGATCGGCGTAGCGATCCACGATCGGAATACAGCCCATGTGTAAATAAGATATGCCTTATCTACTCTTTTTTTTCTTATGGATCTTCTAAGCTTGAATTTTCTCGTGTTTCTTTTGCTCCCCTTCCCCATCATTTCTGTTCTAGTACGGTGGTATCTGTGTTTCATCTTTCTAGTTTTGATTGCAAGTGTGCATCTTTTACAACCTTTAGGATCTAGTTTTGATTTTTTTTAAAATTTAACTATCTTACCTTCTGTTCTCCTGTATTCTAAATTTTTGTTTTACTATGGGAAGGGGTACTTATGTAGACTGTTATTGTTTTAGTGAAGCATAAATATGGGGTTGCCTTATGATTATGTATTAAAACCCATGTTTATGTATTCAGTTGTTAGCTGTAGTTTGAAACAAAAAAATCACAAAAAAAAAGAGTTGTGTTCTACTCAGTAAGTTTATATAGACGGATTAGCCGTTGCTTATAAATTTATCTTGTTCTGTCCCATCCCAATCGGCTTATGTGACCAATGAAACCGACTGATTTGTGTCTATCAGAAAAATTCTGATAAGTGAGATACCATTCAGTTTACACTATGATGAACTGATAATGCTTGTTATGTCCAGTGTACCACCTATTATTTTACCAAGGTTTTGATTTTCTGACCATAGTGTCGTATTTTTTACTACTCTCAGAAGGCATATATTTGTTTACAGTGTTTGCAAGATTTTATAAACATTGTACAACTATTGTTTCCTTCAAGTAAGTAGTATATGTTGGAGAATAAATTCTGTAAATTGATGGTTGTTTGATAGATTGGAGGAATCGATTATACATGCAGTAAAGTGGTAGTGTTTTCGTAGTGGGATTTCTTTTCCCTTCCAATTTTAGAAAGAAGTGCCTGGTTTTCTGGTGCTGATGTGAAGTTGTAATCGTCTATACTGAGAAAATTAACAGAGTATCAGTTATTGTTCGTATATTCGTTGAGAAATTCGTGTATTTTCTCAAATGTGATTTTAGTATACGGCAGTAAGAATTTCGTTTCTATGTGGCTCTACGATGCGTTCTCATATAAGGATTTTTTGAACTTTGCCTGCTCTCAATCGATAGATTGAGCCATATTTTTCTGAGACAATTATTAGTAAAAGTAGGTGTACTGACGATTTTTTAACTGTTGTATATCTTGGTTTGGTATTGCTTTTGTCGTTAACACATTTTGATGAAGTCATCTCACTGTACTTTATATAAAATAGTTGAAGTTTATATTTCTAAACATAATTATGAATAAAATTAATAATATAATTGCATTTGAATAAAATAGCTGAGTGGCTAGACTGAAGCCGGTTGAGTGCAGTACAGGTGATCGTAAAGCTCATGATTTAGACAACAGAAATGAGGATCACATGGCCTTGTTTCTTAAAAGCATGACTTAATTTATATATATAGAACTTCAATTATTAGGATTCAAAATGCAATGGCAATTGCTCCGATGACATAGACAATCATGGTGATGCAACTTGCTAGATTGTTAAATGCCGAATGGATTTGTACCCAGTCAGCGGACGCGTCCTGTGAAATTTTTAATACGTTATTTCTAGAATGTTTTGCTCTTAAAATCTCTTTTCTTAGATACCTTTGTTGATGTTCCATCTGTTACTGGGTCCTCCTCAGATCCACAGCATAAGTTTGCATTGAGAACAGAAGCTAGTAGAGTGTATCGATGAGCTAAATGCGGGATCTATTACTTTTAAATGAAACGCAAAAATAATGTTAAACAATAGGGTAGCTATGAAAAGTGCAAATAAAGGAAATAGGGGTTCACATTTCTATACCTGGTGGGACTTTCCGTTTGATTCTACTCATTGCAGCTATTATAACAGTTTGAATAAGGCTAATCACTGTTACTCCTAGAGTGAAGGCGTAAAATATGTCTGCAAATTATGGTAATCCATTCATTTTGACAGCCCTATTATAATCACATATATACTATTTTAAAATAAACTTTCATGTTAATTTCTATCCCATATAAAGCTCAATGACTTTGTTTAGCCTAATCTAACTATGATTAATTGCTACATCTAATAATCTCACAAATTTTTGGGACGGTAGAACCGAATCCTATTTGTGGCGTCTTTTCAGCCATGAACTGGAAACTCATAAATTGTAGGAGAAGCGCAAACATTTTGACCTTGATCTGTAAATAGAACAACTTGGCTTTAATGAAATGAAATCAGTTATTTTATTAACAGACAAAATCTATTTGATTCCTTCATGTGCATTTTGGGTTTAAACACAAAAGATCACTTATGATTTTTAATTGAATTTTTTAAACTATCTATGGTTCAATAACTTGCCTGCTGGTCAAATTTTCCAAAGAAAGGTGCAATGAGAAGCAAAAGAGCTGAGATGAGTACTGGCAAAGTCAACTCTACTGCTAGTGTTGTCGATCGCCTACGTGCCACGACACAAATTTCAAGCATCTCTGCTCTAATAATAAGTGAATTTATTTACTAATATATAGAAATATTCTACCTTAAATTTCTAATGTTTCTAATTAATAATTACACATATTTGACTGTATTTCTCTTTTAATAGAAATTTGAACACATTTACTTTAATGAATTCTAACTTACTTATTGTCACCCTCTTGAGTAGCTTTCTTAATCCAAGAGTTCACAATGTACCAATTAGTCTTTATGTCTTTCACATCAAGAGTTTCTGGATTCAAAATTCTATAAGTCACGCTGAGAAGTGGTAGATATTAATTTACATAATTTCTTACGCAGAAGGATTATGAAGTTCTTAAAATATTGGTAATGGACTATCGAAAAGTGATAATACAATGCGTTAAAGCTTTCTTATTAAAATAAATAAATATAATATAAACTGACCATCCTCATTCTCTAGGTAGTACTTGATGTATCTCTTGTAGAGTGAAGATTGTAGATTAAAGCAGCAATTCTTAATGTCCTAAATGAATATAAAATAATAGTTCTAATATCAAAATAAACTTAGGAACTTTAGTTTAAAATAGGATCTGCTTAAGACATCCTGTACACACAAAATAATCGTAACATTTCTCGATAAAATTTCACTTACACTGGGATATTCTGTGTAATCTATGTCACAGTGAGCCTGAATACGGAATTCAAGACGACCAGAAACATTTCCGTTGTTGTTTGACTGCAGAGATTGGAAGGTGACGAAATCTGCAGACTGTGATGCCGTCTGGTGTCTGAGAATCAGCGTGCATAGTAGGTATCAAAATAAAGGACGGAACCCATTATTGATAAACTGGCAAGTTTAAATCGGAAGAAAGTGTTTACTAGTTGTTTATTTATAAATCCTGATTAATAATTGAAATTAGTATTAATATTAAACGAAAGTTTCTGCATATATCGGGAAAAAAAAGGTTATTTTAATCAATGGTAAGTACACTATTGGTGATGAAGAATTACGAGTCGCAGTGGTAACCAATTCCAAGGTAACGTCTCAAGAACCCACTCACACTTTAACGTGGGTTGTGAAACAACTCG
>JAJAVP010000133.1:14896-124734 GCA_020740425.3 Heterorhabditis indica | reverse complement strand
TATTTTAATGAGTCATTTTATGAAAATTTCTACAACTGTCTCACTTTTAGTGCCAAAACCGCACGAACTTTTTCGGTTACCTAATAGCTTAGAAAATAATAGTACAAAATTTTTTTATAAAGTTTACATTCAAAGGATAATATTTCCTGTAAACCAAGCACAACTAGTACTGAGAAATTGTTAGTTGAACTTGAAAAATTTTAATTCTTGGAACCCACGAAAGAATGTTGACTTGTTTTGTATTTCACGCAGAAACTTTTGTTGAATGTCACTATAAATTTTAATAATCAATTGAATTAAGTATGGAGTTAATTACCCTATTATTACACAGCCAATATATATTTTGAATACAATTCCTAAAAACTTTGAAGGCTGAAATAATGCTGTAAATTTAAATTGTCATTTAAAAGTGTCAAAATTATTTTTAGACACGTATATAGCTTCAATATTTTCTTTATGTAACTTACTTATCAGAATTAATGTCTGGAACCCAAAGTCTGCCGAATGATTTTATGTTTAGGGTATCAGTTTTCCACTCAGCTGAGTCCCAACGTAAGCGACGATCCTTCCAAGACTGAATGGAAAAAACAATTTATAGTCAGGTAATAATTTAATAGTATAATAGAAGATATAGCCAGGAATTAGAACTTAAACTTTTTATACTTTTGCATTATTAAAAACTAATACGTATTCATAGTAGTTTAAATTCCTTTCTCTTTCTTTAAATGGAAACTTGGGATTTTTTTTCGGACCCTGGTCACTCTTTGTTGTGTACAGAGCATCTTAGCAACTCGTAGGTTCGACGATCCACTTTATTTCTTTATTTGTTTGTTTGTCAGGTGCGCGACCCTTCTCTTCTATCCACATCCTTTTAACACGCATCAGTGGTCAGACCAGAAAGACAAAAGAAAGGAAAAGAAAGAGATGGTTAGAGAAATTCGGAAATAAACATCAAAATTTACTAACTACTTTAATATATCCATTAATATTCATCTCTTTGAAGACTTCGTTCTGGAAAAAAGTAACATATAAGAAGTCTTATATACTTGGAATATTATCTATTCATAAATACTTCATTGAACGTATTAAAAACTTATACTGTTTAACTTTATATTTAATATGTGAACTAACCATCCACATCTGTCTGATTCCTGCATGAAGGACCTGCACATCCAACGTTTCTCCAGATGCTACAGTGGGAGGAAGAAGCATCAAAGCATTGCTCTTACCTGTTATATGTAGGTAAAAGCATTGTACATTAGAAAGAATTTCAAGTGTTTTTGATTTATTGGATGTGCACTAGGAACTAATTGTTCATACGTCAAAATTATATCAAGGTAGTAGATAAAAAATGTATAAATTATAGATTCTCACTCTGCATTTGATCGGCATCCCTCGTTAGTTTGTAAAATAGACATTCTTCAAGTATTTGATACTTGTGATGAGCAATGTCTTCAACATCTGAAACTTGTTGTTGGAGAAACATGTTTCTTTATCAAGTACACATAATATTGTTGTTATTTGAACGTTTAAAACAGGTATACTACTAGATTCGTTAGCTCAATGTTTCTACGCTGTAGAAAATATGTCACTTTTTGTTAATAATACCTCATCTAACAATTATTCACACGAATTTTCCTGCGCGTGACGACCTGGTCACGGTTGTGTTTCGAGGGCCTCTATCTAGTTCCGCAAAGCACTTAGCAGGAAGGGTTGATTTAAATAAGCAAACATTGAAATGGAGAGATTTAGGAAAAGAAAAATGAATGAGCTTACACTTTCTTCACCTTAAACACCTCTATTTGTGTACCAACTCTGTTCTCAGGCATTCCTTTTAAACAAAAAGTATCAATGGCCTAGCTATTCATGAGAAATGTATACTTTTTGATCTTCTTTAATGAAATTTTCCTAGGAGCTCACAAGATGGAAGGAAAGATCACACAAAACATTATTTATGTGTATACCATCATCTTTCGTATTTTACAATAGGCGCAAAACTACATTATTGGATATAATGGACATTTACGAAAGGAGTTTCACTTTTTGTAGTGAGGCTAATGACAATATTCGATACATAAAAATAAATATCCACCCATAAAATTTCAAGAAATATGATTATTTTTGAAGGTCAACACACCATGGCATCCCGCAGTGGCGACTAAGACACTTTTTACAGCACATTGAAGCAGAATGAGACAGAATTCTTATAATATTCACCATTAAGTTAATTCTAAGTCCATTACTATTGTAAATATCATTTCAAGGGTGTTAATAAAAGTAATAATTTTCTATCCATTAAGCCTACAATTTGATTTAGCGTCATGCCACAAATAAATTACATTAAATATGCTAATTTTACTTACTTTTACTCTTGCAAGGTCATCGGAGGCTCTTTTTTGATGTGTAACCTATTTTAGCTTGGATAATTGTGGTCACTACCAATGCTGTAAATGGGGCGGAACATCAGAATTAGTCTTTAAAAAGTGGAGCCTTAATTTCTTTGTATATAATTTTCTGATCTACTCTTGTATTTTCCTTCTTGAAAAACTCGTACTCAACAAAGAATTTTATTACATCAATCACTCCCTTTTTCATATTAAGTGTTTGCTCTTTAACCAGTTTTTTAAAGAAAATTTTTCCATTGTTCCCATCAATTAATGTGTATGGTATTCTTCTCTTTAAGCCATTATTTTCAACAGTAAAAAAGGCAAACTATATTAAGAATACAAGATGATTGTGAGTTAAATATTCCTACCAGTCACATTACTCTTCCATCTGCAGTCAGTGTCAAAGGAGTAGATAGTGACGAGAAGTGTTAACAGAGCGATCGGCACCCTCATTGCGCGTACGACTGGGTCAGGGGAACCGCCCGCCCAACGACAAGGTTCACTCCATCGGACCACCCATCGTGTAGTTTCTCATCTGCGCCTAGCACATAGCCCTCTTATATTCATCAGGTTCTTTCTCCATAAATGTACTTATGCACTAGAAATTAATTGTCGGTTTCCTATTCGTCTATAGCAATATTAATAAGTAGACAAAATATCATGGTTATATCTTTTATTAGATATTTCTTTTTAAAAATGCTGTCTTACTCTTATGCAATATTTTTAGTATATCGTTCTGTTTTCAAAGAGACTTTATTACAAGTTTATAGTGCTGATTGTAAGTAATTAACATCTGATTTCCCTACTACACTTGGTATACATATTGAGTGGGTCAAGTAAACAATAACGGAAAACGTAGATTGAAGAAAACAGAATGAAAGAACAGTGTGAGGAATTTAAATACTAGGATAAGTGAAAAGGAGTTATGAATATGTTTCTTTCATACGTTGGAATAAGGAAGAAGAAATATAATAGTAAGAAGAAGAGTGGTAAGATTGGGAAGAATATAAACAGCACAAAACTATAGTTTGATGGAACTATATGTGTATAAATTGTTTCCCTGCCTTGCTCTAAGACCTAAGTGGTAGTGTCTTCCTCAATCTATGCAATTATGCAAACTTATTGAGCGGTGTTGGCATTGATTTGGTGCATATGGGCTCGCATCGACTCTGCCGCCGCCTATCGACCCAAGTCTCTAAGCGTTTTACCCAGAACACTCCAATTATTGCTTTCATGTTTTTCCGAGTGGGAGAACCTTCAAATTTCCTATATTGCGTTGTTTTTTTGTTTTGTGCTGTTTTTTTCAAAACGACCACGATGCAGGGACATCATTTGTTCTCAACAGAAGCATACGAACCTTATATAAATTTTCATATTCATATTTATGTTGCTATTTAGCGCAGGAAATTTTCACTTTGTTTATGTTTAATTTAGGAATTAGTGTTTTGAATTATTTTGTGTGTAAACTGTAAAAACAACTATTTCCAAAGCACAATAAGATTAATATTCGCTTGGTACTTTCTATGTAACCATGCTCATATTGGCTTCCCTCCGCTGGTTCACATTTATTTTGAAGTACTGCAAAACGTTGTTTCTTGATTGTGAGCCTGACATCTCTTTAAATTTCTAATTCCGATGTAGAATAAAACCACGTATGAGCTTTGCCTCATTAGAAAATACTACTGCAGTTTCACTGATCTTTATCTTTGGTTATTCTTCATGCTTTTTTACTGGATATGATGAAAGATCAAGCAAATGGGTTCTTTTTTAGAATCTTGACAGATCATCAGTTATCATTTTATCACTGATTACTAATCATAACTTGGATTATTAGTATAAAAACAACTTACAGAGTCGCCGTGTTCCCCTCCGATCGTCCTAGAACACCCCTGGAGGGACCTGGTCCCTCCATTGAAATATCCATCGATTTTTCCAGACCAGATGGACAAAGAACAAGACCTCTTTTGGTGGAAAATAAAAGATTATATGTTGATGAACACTACATTTCTGTTTGGTCACCAGTATTGAGGTAATAATGAAAATCTAATACTGTTAGTAATGGTTAAATTGTCACTGAAACCTTTCTAATTTTAGCGGTGAAGAGGAAAGGAAATTGCGGTGAAAACTTGTGCAAAATATTTTTAGAGCTTGGTGCGTTGAATGTCCAGATCGTGAGTTGATCCTAGCTAATGTACAGTATGACCATGTATTGGAGATGTTGGAATGCATTCATCCCACTTATAAGGCAATCGATGACCAATCAGTGCACACACTTCTCCCACTCGCATATGATTACCAAGTAATAAAAAAATTCGCATTTATATTTTTTTCTTATTTTTATCTTTAAAATATGTATTTGATGAAATATTATTATTAATATTGATGATATTTGCGTTGTCAGTTATCATTTTGAGCAATTACATGTAAGCGCTTTTAGATGGAAGGCCTTCTTCATCGCTGTGAATGTTTTCTCATCACTCATAATCTCCCATTTCTTGAAAAGGTGTGGATTGCTGATAGGTGAGTGCAAATTATTTTCAGAGATTAACGTTTTCCTGATTGTAAGATTTTACTAACACTTAATCAATATCATTGTAAATTCAGTTGTATGAAAATCTAATTATAGATACAAACTGAATCGGTTACTGATTCTTTGTCTACGTGAAATGCGTCCGAATAGTAAAGTAGATCTCACAGGATCTCGATATTACGCGCTGAGCGATAGAGTAAAAGTGCTTCTACTTGAAAGATTACACGGTGCCCCAGCTCCTGAGGTAATAAAATTTAGCCTAGCTACATCCTTTTCTTTCAAAATATTTCTACTCATATATTGTTTCTTTTAAGGAAATTCCGGAGCCACCGCTGGATCTTGAAGTCTTCCAGCGCGCTACTGATATTCATTTTGCTGCAATTCGTGCTAAGACCGGAAGGATTTACTATGTTAATCCATATTATATTGCGTCCTGGTCAAATGTGTTCCAGGTGAATCTTAGAATAGTTTCTGTATGCTGTTACAAATGGCGAATAATGTCAGTGTATGATATTATAATTGAAAAGGAAGACAAGAAATCCAAGACCCTCGTTTATTATTTCACTCAAAACTTGAGGTTTTAGGAGAAATTGATTAACACAACTTAATCAACTGACGGTTATAAAATTTTAATGAGTTCAACGGGACATCTTTTTTTTCTAAAACTACCCTGTCAAAATGGAGTTATCTAGTTATTTAAATGATGTCTTTTGAAACGCAATAAACTGAACTTTCCTAATTCGAGAGAAATCAAGTCTTGGTAAAACACTTAGAGAGAGCAGAATTATACTAGGAGTTTGCAGTCTACGAATCAAAGAAGATATGATACTAGAAAATGTTACCCCTAAACGTCGTAGTTTTTATTTCTTACGACGAGTCTCTTCAGCTCTTAAAAAATTAAAAGGGCCTAAATATGTGAAAGCATTAAAAAGAGCAAGAGAATTGTAAGGTATTACTTTCATGATACCTTCAAATCGACTATTTTAAGGAACGTGTGTACTGTTCATCATCGGGTGTAGAGGAGATGTTTTGTCCATGTTCCCATGAAGAACTCAAGGCATTTCTTATGGCAATTCATCCACCTCAACTGAGAATAAACGGTTAATATATATTCATTGGACTTATAGTTTATCTCTTTCCATTTCATTTCTGTGCTTATAATCTTATTTCACAACTTTTCTTGCTCGCTTCAGTTGCCGCAGCTGTACAAATAACTTATCCTCAGATACTCTCTAATTGAGTTTTCAGCAAAATAAGGTGTTGTCACTGCAACTGCAGTATACAAAACTGAAGTAGAAGAAATATAGAATGGTATAAAATTAAGAAATATTTTACATATGAGTTTGCCGTATATTTACTTGCATTTTTGTATTTAGATGATTTATCGAGAGGCTTACTTTCAGAGCAGAACATCGGACCAGTCTTGATATCAGCATGCAAGATGGAGTCGCTAGCCTTGCTCAAGAAGTGCGCCACCCTCCTTCTCGCCTCGCACACACAGGTGAGAACAGGGATACAGTGCGACAGAGACGCGAACACGACTGAGACTCACCAATAAGAATAATCTGTGAAAACTGTGGGTAAATTTACCTTAGATCTATTTGAAATAAATATTTTTACACTGTGGGTTAGGCTTAGTTGTGACAGTTAACATAATAATTAATTCGCATACTTTAGACGCAATCTCCATCTTTTAATCGATGTTGCTTGTCAGCATTAGTTATTTTGTTATTCAAAAGCAAAGCACTGTGAACAAAACTCGATTCAAGATTGCTATCTAAATCTGATAGGAAACTTGACTCGAAATTAATGAATACAATTTAGAGGGATCTAATAAAATAAATATCATAAGTTATTATAGAATTTTAGTTGTCAGTCTTTGTTCGCCTGTCACTTCTGGACCGTTGTTTTCTCTACGAAATGATTCCTTCTTGTCTTCAGATGGTAATGAGACCTGAACACCTCATTCAAATGACTCAGCAAAGCACATGTAAGGAAAAAATAAACAGTGGTGCCAAAAAAAGATGAAACTAATCAAAATAAGACATAATAAATTTAAATTAAAGATGATTGTCTCTCTACGCGTGCTCGCGCTGCTATATTGGATCGTCTTGCTGTGCTTCTCGACAACCCCGGTCTACAACCACATCACTGCATAAGGTCATCCACTTACTGTTTATTTGATACATTCTATCTATTCTTAATCACTAAAGCATCCGTTAGCCTCTTTTTAGTCTTCAACACTTTTCTTGTATACCTAACTTCTCCCATTTACATATTTCAGATGTAAAGCCAACTCTATGTGTACTGGTGTGACGTGGATGTGTCCTCAATGCAAAACTTATTCATCGGATGCTAATTTATTGCGAAATAGTACTGTTCCACAGAGATGAGCGAACTATCAAAGAATCAGGACAATACTTCTTGGGATGCACATACAATTTTTCAATTACTTTTTGACCAATAAGCTTATCAGAGATTTGCAGAAAAATTACTTTATTGATAGCAAATATTTATTTATCTAAGATAATTTATCAGAAAATTCTGCCAATTCCAATGTTATTCTATAGTCTTCCATTCTTCGTCTACCTGTATTTAATTTTTAGACTTAATTGATATTTAAGCTCACTACGCACATTTGAAGCTCACTTTATGCTTTATTTTCTGTATAGTATATACCAATAATAGCAAATATTTATCAACTAAACAATCGTCAACACATTGAGATTTTGCCATAATTGGTGGACATAATGTTAACTGCTGAGACATCACTTATTAGGTTCAACACTAATCCATTGAAAGCAATTCGTGCCAGTCTCTAGTGGTAGTGAAAAATGCAGTTTTAATAGAATAAAAGTTTGAGTTTTCAAAATTTATAATTCTTTAAGAAGCAATGTAATATAGCACGAGGGGTGAGACCCGTTGAAAAGAAAACAAATCGGTATTTACCGGATGCAGTTCAAGAGAAAGACAATTAACCATAAGGTTTAGGTAATAAAAAGCTTTCTAACTCAATCTATAAATATTAATACTGAGAACAAAAATTCGAGCAAAGCGTTAAATTAACTGGGCGCACAGTACCCATCCGTGCGGACGCTATATTACCGGAAATTTAGTTAGAGTTTCAACTAAAGCAGCATTTCTAGAAAATTCACACAAGTAATAATAATTTTAAATAATTCCTAGGTCACGTGGTAAAACTAGGCCTCACGCTTATCCGGAGATTCTACTATGAAGTTTCGTCTCCTTAAGAGCGAGTGGAGGTGTATGTTTCTCTGGCTGAACTATTCCTGCTTTCTTGAAAGGGAGTGCTGAGAATACAACTGGGAGAACTATTAAACCGTGGCACATACCGAGGAAGATTACCAATACAACTACCTAAAATTTAAAGTTCAAAATACTTAGATTAAGTAAATGCTGGAAAATTATAAGCAAACTTGGTTATAAGTAACTTATTAATGATGAAGTAGCTTTCGTCCTACCTTAACGAAAACTTGTACCATGTAAGCATGGACAAAAGCTAACACCACAATGGACATCATTGTAGATGTTCCAGCTTGCATCATCGGCCAGGCAATAGATGCCAAAGCATGACGGATTCGTTCTCGCTGATTCTATAGAGATATGCAATTGTTTTAATGAGTCCGATAGTGTTAAAAATATGGGTATAGTAATGAATATTTTAAAAGCAGAGTTTAAAAAAAGACTAACAGGGAAGTCTCCTTTATAATAATGCCAAGTGATATGTGCAACGAAGTCAACGGAGAATCCAATAGCCATCAGTAGTGTAGTCATTGAAATAGGATCAAGGTCTACATCCAGATACACCAGGCAGCCAAATACACCTATATAAGAATACTTAAGTAGTCACTCATTCTCTACTTCTTATTTTAATTTTCTGCACTGGCAATTTCTGTCCTCGTCCATACCTAAATTTATGGATAAGATGGCGCAAGTTGACGTAATAATGGTAACCGGCGATGGTGTGAAAAGTGTGAGTACCATTATCATACAGACAAGGGCAAAAAATACTGTCTGTTGGGTGACAGGAACAATGCTAAGTAGCTGAAATAGGAAGGTACATATGAAGACACTAATATTAAAGTAAGAGAATTGAGATTATAACATACAATGAAACAATGCTTACTTGATCAGAATACATACTGAAGTCTTCGTAAACAGTAAGGTTAAGATGGTGATATTCGCTTGCAATCTGCCTCCATTGCTCCAAAAGCGTTAATCTTTCTGTCCATGAAATGGCATTATGAAAGCCTGTCGAAAAAACAAATTTCTGCAAGCATGACGCTCGTTCTGACAAACAATCTCTGAAAAGGATTGTAAAAAAAACAGCTAATTAAAAATAAATTCCACACCTTGTTTAGTTTTTCCCGATTTTCTTTACTAGTTCTATTCATAAATTACAAAACAATATGAAAACTACTGACGCTGTACTTCCTAGATTGACAAAATGACTCCAACGTCTATACTCTTGTAACTTAAAGAATTCAGGTAAATATCGATATTTGAAATCAATTGAACCGTGCTCCTGAAAACATTTTCTTTGCATTCAAGCGTTCCGTCAAGTATAAATTAGCTAGTAGCACTATCTGGTTTCGCTAACCTTTTCGCCAACATAAGGCAAATACGGTAAAAGCCACATGTGCGTACTTGCTGCTCCAACGCTATTATTAGCTGTCTCGAATCGTTTCAAAATACGCATTATCTCAGGAACTGCATCTGGGTTGTGCATGTTGCCCGGATTATTCACGAAAATCGCTACCTGAGATCAACTCTTAATTATCTATGAATATTAAACATTTTAGAGGACACAACGAGGATCTTCTAAATCGAAATATTAAAAAAAAATTTTTTACTATACCTGTCCTCCTTCTTTAAAAATTATGTTAGTTTGGATTCTAACGAGCTCTAATAAAGGTGAGTCGTCAAGGAAAAGCTTTTCCGATGACAAGCCAACTTTAATTTGCATAACACCGTGAATCATTAAACCCCAGTAAATGACCAAAATTCCTGCAAAACTAAAAATAATTGCAGCTATTTGTTTTTTTTACGAAATTAGTGGTAGATTTGTTATGCTACCAGAATCTAAAAATACCCACCTCCAATTAGAATTTTACTCCATAGTGACATACTAAAATCAACCCACACATCCAAAACAAATGAAGCGATTCGTGAAAAAGCAGATATTAGTGGGCTAGGCTCACTGTTTTCTTTGGACTAAACTAAGTAGATTTTTTAATGGTTTTTTAGATGTAGGTATTATATTATTGCATACCGATTTTGGCTCAGGAACCGTCAGACAACATAAGTAAGCGTTCCCTCTTCTGGCTTCTCTCTGTCCTCCCATAGCAAGTACTGCTGAGAAAAAGAAGATTTGATAAATATAATCGTAGATCACAGCGACAGAGATGAAGACGCAAAAAGTCTGAAAATGAATACTTTAAAACCAACCATAGTCAGGGCTAGAGAGTTTAGAGTAATAGATAAAATATATTAATTTTTGGAAAAAATATGCTTAGTTGTGTGGTTAGTTCAAATACAGTCACACCGTAGATTAACGTCTAATGCACTAGCGTAATTGTATTTGTGTTACATTAGTTACACGAAAAATAGACTGTGGTTGAGAAAATTCAAGTAAATGAATAATAAATATACGAACATATATGGCAGGAGTTGGCGTAAATATTCCAATTCCAAAAGAGAGAAGATTAGTAAGAGAAGTAATGGAAATTGACGGGCCGGCATCAGCAAGAGTTTCAGCTATTCGTTCACGCACAGAGTGCCTGAGCATTTAAAAAATTTTCAAGGTCAATTTACTATTCTTGATAAACATTTCATGCAGTCTGTCAAAAAGCATTTGAAATTTTCCATAGGCAAAATTTACAACCGACTTGTCATTAGTCAGATGCCAAGCGTGAATAAAGATGAATACATCGTCAACTCCGATAGCTAGAATCAGAAATGGTACAACTGTTACGATAGGAAGGAACTCGAACCCCATCTATAAAATATTAAAGTCGTAAAATGTATATGTAAAACATACGGTAATCCAATTGTTTCACAACGGCTGGTTAATTCACAATTTTAGTCAAATTACTTACCCAAAAAAGATGTCCAAAAGAAGCGATGAGGGACAGAATAGGGCATATTACACCCAGTAAAGATTCTAGTGGCTTACTCTTCACTGGATCTCTCTTCAGAGTGGTCACCATGGTGAAAACCAGTATGATCAAGAACGTCACACCCATCAAAGGCATAGCCAAGATTCCTATGTGAAGGTGAAATTGCAATTAAATGCAGAGGACAAGTTTTTCGCAAAGATTACCAAAGTATATAATATGCTCATACAGATAGAATTTACCATGTTTTCTTAGAAGTTTATAATATATTTTTCTGTTAAAAAAGAGATAAAAATCCAACAAGACTTATTTTTTATCAAGACGTTATTACAGTCATATCATAGGTATTTCGTCTGACCTGTTCGCCGTACTTCCTCTGATACCAAACCCTCACTAGTACAATAAACTTTGATAAGTGGATCAGTCAGTGTTGTCTGGGAGTATTCGAAGACAGCCTAGAGTTTTAGACAAGCTAATTGACCGAGTGCTTATACAATCAAGTATTCATGTCTATACCTTTTCCCACTTTTTCATAATTGATACTGAGCTCTCATTGTTGTAAATAGCATGAAAATTTATAGCTATAAGGCGTGATCCTTCAACGACTTGGGACCTAGAATTCTAGTGTCATTGTACAATAAAATTAAAGACTAATACAGAACTTAGAACATAACTGACCTGTTGTTAACACTAACAAGAAATATATTATTCGCCAGATAAACGCGGTGCCCAAATACATCCATAGAAGGATAAGTAAGCTTCACATGACTTTGCTTTCTGATCTGTTGGTCCCGAAACATTGTCAAGAAGATATTTACCTAGAATTTGTCAAATTTGGGTTTTCGGCAACTCTTCCAAAATAACAATAAGATATTTAATTTTTTCGATTTATGTAGCATACGTATATCGTTGAAAGTAAAACGTACAGCATCACTAGTTTCACACTGGGTACCACAGAAGTCAGAATAGGCATATGTTTGATTTTCATGTTCAACCTTTAGTCGGTATTGCAAAAAATCTTCAATCTCCAAGGCTTTTTCGATATATCTGAAAGATAGTATATAACTGAAAAGTATAGGCATAATTTATTGTTTTAAGAAAGAGCAATAAAAACAATATTTTAAAAGTGAAGAATTTACTAATAACTGACTTTGGTCTCAGAAGACTTCCTTCATCAGCGGCTTTCAAAGCCACAACAACGTGAAAAGGACTGCCTAGTTCTTGAAAAAATTCTCGTGCTACTGCAAATTCATAACGTGATGGAGAATCAGAGGCACTAAAAAAACTTTATAAATGCCGACTCAACATATGGATACAATGCACATATAAAATACAATTTTTTTAATGTAAGTGAAGGTATTAGGAGAGGTTTTGAGAAGACTACATAACAGTGGACTAGATACTTGCTAAAAATCTCACCTGAAGTGGTCTCTAACATTGTTAACTTCCTTGAAACGAAGAACTCCACCAGCCATTAGAACTACCCATAGTGTACTATAATTTCAAAAGATAAAGATAGAGGAGTATAGATTTTAATTTTTCTTCCATGCTGACCATTTCTCATTTTTCAGAATACGCGCTCCTAGCAAGTTCTGAAGATTTTGTGTAGCGGCTCGAACCCGCTCGCATGCAAAGGAAACCGGTACCATCGATCCGATTATCGAATATGTAAGTGTGATCGTAAAGCCTTAAAGATGAACGAAAAACCTGTGTACTGAGATTAATTAGAATTGTTTTCTGACCAGTTGGCCTTAATAGAATAGAAATTCATTGCTTGCTGTCAGAGTTTCCGCGCTTCTCTGAATTAATGTGGTGAAAACGGTGTGACCAGTCTGTATTCCACATGTCGTAAAAATAAACAATCTTTTTACTTGTTGAATTCTTCAACATGTGCTATATAGTACATAATACACTTCCGTCCACAAACAAATGGACATCTTCGGAGAGAATCATATTTCAGGGACTCGTGTTCTTGATTTTTCAACGTTGAACTCTTTGCTAAGCCTATTAGAAAGTTGCAAATAAAACTTGCAGCTATAAAATGCAGTACACATAAAACAGTTTAGTTCAGGACCGAGAGACCTTAAAACAAATTCACGCTGTTAAAATACAGTATACGAGTGAAGGAGTGCACTGGAGGATTCGGCAGTTGGAATAATACAAGTGTTCTGAATTGTACGCCGAAGAAGTGTCGACCACTGCATGCTGTATTCCAGGGAAGAAACGTGGCAATTAACTGCATAATTCCGTCGGCGTGGTTATTGCAAATAACTATTTCTTCATAGAATAGTAATGGGGTAATAAAACTGAGAAGTCAGAAAGGACTTAAAAATAACCGGAATGAGTAAAACACTTTAATGAAACTGCAGATAAGGAAGGCTTTACTTAGTACTCTAAAGTGCAAGTTTCATAGGATTTAGCGATAAACAACATAATGAAACAAAAAAAAATAGTGAAAAATAAATAAATGTATTTTACGAACCACAATGCAAAATATAATTTTGGCCGATCAGCTATTTTCAATCCCAGTGAATAGAACAGGTCATGCGTCTTCTGCTCTACAAAAATACAAAGTCGCTCCATAGAGGGGAGCTCTCCCTACAAACTGCATATTTATTCTGGTATACAGCAGAGAGGCAAAGTTTTGTATAAATTTCCATCAACTTCAAAGGTTTTCGAAATAAATGCTGTATATATGAATAACAAATTTGTATGAGTAAAAAATACAAAGATTAGGAACTTAAGAATATTGGGTAGCAATTATCCTAAAATGAAAACGGATAAGAATTTGAAAAAAAAATCGAAAATAAGAGAAAAACCCGACAATCTCTGGAGAAATATTCATCCGGAAAGAAGGGAAACGAAGAAAATAGGGCATGCGGACATCACAAACGCTAACTAAAGGAGGCTATTTGGTAGAGAGGAAAAAATGATGGGTGCACAAAGGAAAGATCGGAAATAATTTCAAATAAAAAGAAAATAAAAGGTTGAAACTCGGATAATTAGCAATGAATAGAAAGAAATATGTGAAAAGATGAGAGTTTACTGGTGAAAAATTGCGTACAAAATAGTATACTATCTGTGGGTGCAGTAGATGGCTAACCTGATATAGTAGAATTATTAAGCAATATTTAATGAATTAAAGAATCTTCTAAGCCGACTATTCGACTATTCCACAGTTTAGTTAAATTAAATAGACTTCAATTAGAATAGTGCTGAGATTAAACTACAAAGTCGTCAGCTAGTAGCTATTATTCACAAAGAAAAACCACCGATATGGAGGTGAAATTAACATGCAGGTTCTGACGTCAAAGATAATATTGAAATAGCAATATTCCTTTAAAATAATACATTTTTTTGCGCACAGGTGTCCAGTAAGTTTAGTAATCGTAGGAAAATATAAGTATAAACTGTCTCCAACAATGAGCCAATTTAACACTAAAACAGATTTAAATAATAGTCGGCGAATAAAGAGAAGCAATTAATATCTAATGAAACACTGTCAAAATATAAGAACAATTAGTAAGGAAAGCTATACATAAATACTATGAACTCAAATACAATACAAAATGATTAAAATTAAAAGAAGGAATGCAATGTTTAATAGAAAAGAGACTGAAGGAGAAGAATGCTAGCTAATTTCCAAACTGGAGAGTGCGTGGGTCATTGACTGAACCGGTTGTTCAATGAATCCTTTCAGTCAATCCCGTCTAGGATACCCGTTGGTAGAAATGGCTATAAAAGAGTGATGTCACAGAAGTTATTGAGAAAGACACAATCTTGACTGCTTCATGTATGTATATTTAACATATTATGAGTACTTTGTTTGAAAATAGAATCTAATTGGTGGAATAGTCTATTTATTATAAACTTCATTTTTAAAATACAGACTTCTTTGAAAAAATTTATAAAGGAGTAGTATCTCCAGTATAATAGAAAATTAATAATAAGTGTACATATATGTATGATATGAGAATTATTTAAAATATATAAGATAGGTGTTTACTGAACAGATAAATTAAGGAAAAGTATGTAATGAAAAACGCAAACAACATACCATGAATGTCACTTAACGAACAGTCAATGGCTAAACCAGATCTGGTCTTATTCAAGTATATAAACAAAAAAATAGAGGGAGGAACAGTCTTATAAGATGACAGGCTTTCTCTGTTAATGCTAAAGATTTTAATCACTTGTATGAAATTCCTTACATTTTCCAACAAGAAATAAAATTATTGTAGTTTAAAGACCCGATATAAGAAGTATGTGACATTTACAGTAGCTTAAGTATTATGTTGAGAGTATTCTCCCGGAAACTTAGATAATGATAGAAAAGAAAGACTTGCAGATCGAAGTATTAGATATATTCGGGGACCTGCTTCATACCTTAACGTCGCCATTGTTATTACGTTTCATACCGCATAGGAAGGAAGTTGAAGGAGTTGAATAACGGAATAAAAGTTGAAAATAATGTATCGTTAGCCCAACCGAAAGAGTTATCAAGTTTAATCACTTAGCGTGGCTTTCAGACTTTAAAACATACATTCTTGCACATTATTGTTCTATCTAATAGCAAAGATAATCTCGGTGAGGAAATCAATTCGTATTTACCTAAAGGACATAGTAAGCTAGAATATAAGTGAACACGTAGAAAAATTGAGTAAAGATTTCACACTTGTTTGTGTGCCATATATTCCAACGTTTTCATACTATTGTTCTCATGTCTAACCCTTCTAAAAATCTCATAACAATGAAAAACAAAGAACACAACTTCAAACTGGTACCTTGCTGCAGTGACCCAATACCATCCAACTGACCACTTCAATATACTTTGCCCCTTCATTTACTTAACAACTATTGGTTTTAATATCCTTCTACGATCTCTGAGAGCTCGGTAAATAATTTAGAATGTGAAAAGATTAATATACATGTGTATCCATCATATTATCCGGTAAAACCCTCGTAACAATAATGCAAAGTTCATCTTCTTTAGCACTGATAAAGTAGTAAAATCTAGCCAGTTATTCTAGGCGAAAAAAATGGAAATGGAAATGATTGAGTTATGGAAAAGCCTTTCTTAAAAATTCATTGTTATTTCTGTGGGTAGATAAATGTTACTTTAAATAAAGAAGTGACAAAAAGCGGTTGATATAATACTGGTTCTAGCATTCGTTAACCCAGAAATATAATTAACTCGAAAATGTACCTCACCAAATTTTCTATTCTATCTTTTATGAATAAAATCATAATAGTACTAATAAAATAAAAGAGCTATAAATCAGCCTTATTATCAATGAAAGAATATAAATTACACAAAGATAACACATGTAAAAGTTACAAGGTAATTTTCTCAAGATAACTGATTGATTAATTCAACTTAAATAATTCAAGTGAAGTATTTTTAAAATACTTGGAGGTTAGAGCGAAAAAAATTATGATTGATTAAAAAACATGTAAAAGTTTTCAGAAAGTGACCCCTTTCTGAGATAATTCAAACCGCTCATGCGCGCTGCAACCTGTTTTGAGAACCTATTGGTTCCTCGTCATGATCGCACTAGAAGGAACAATAGATCGGTAGGATGGGGACAGAAAATCAAGGGACCACAACTTAAGCCTTCATTCACGACATAAATAGTTTCTTTCATTAATAGTCTACCAATGCTCTAATCAATGAGGTTCACTCAATGCATTACGTCGATGTGTGTACACTGACATGTAGTTTCGGGTCTTATTTGAAAATTACCATATTTTCTCGAAACGAATTATTTTAGCTCAATTCTTTTGATATATCATTAATATTTCACATTCCACATTCGGTGGGAACTGAAAGATATTAATTTCTATACACTATAAATCTTCAACATATCCTCTCAAATGCCCTTAAACCAGAGTTTAAAGTATTACTTCTTATAAACTCAAAAAGAAACTTTCTATGATAACACTGTAGGGAAAACATCATAGAAATCACCGTACGTTTGTTAACCAGTCTTCTATTACTATACTAATACAATAATTTTGCGATCGGGCAACGGAAACTTTACCATATTTCGTGTGGTATCTGAGAATAGTTAGTTATTAAATATGAATGACTCCATTAACTCGCTGGTAACAGGAAACCAAATGGGACAGACATTGTGATCAAGTATTTTCACACCCAGAACATGCAGAAAGTCTAGTGAGTGCTACACCGCATGTCGGAAGAAATGGAGATACGAATCTACTACCTCTCTTTACCGTCTCATCGCTGGACTTGGATGCTCTTTTATGTCAGAAAAGCTTGGAGAATGTGCCCGGCCTTGGAAACCCAATACCCCCGAAGTGGTCTGGGTTTTTGAGCTCTTAAACATAATAGTGAAAAAAGAAGTCAGTTAATTCGCCAGGAACCCCAGAATCAGGAGTACAACAGTTATCACAACTTTAGAGACAATTGGGTGCAGATTTTCCTGTTAAATGATTTACACNAAGTGCATGGACTACTAGAAGCAAATGGAAGCAATAACAATATAAGACAGACACTGCTTCTCATCAACCACTTCTACGCGTGACTAATTACATAAGGGTTAGGATCTCTAGAGAGAATCAAACCACATTGTGATAGCCGAGAGTTAGATGGGAAGGGAGCTGGGCTTGTCAACTCTCTAATTTTCGGCAAGATTCTGCTGTGGTTTATATAAATGTCAATTGTTTCAGGACTTTTGGCGCATCCAGTATATAATACAACCAATTTATATCTATTAAAAAATGGCTCATTTTTTAAACACACTTTACTTGTGTTCACATATACTTTTTAATGTCTATGAGTTTTTCCTCTAGTATGGGCACTATATTATATATTTTACATCAATAAATTAAGTATAATGTCACATAAAACTAGACCATTGCTCTCGTGGTCTTTAATTACTATTGATCTTTCCTCATGAAAGACACCAAAACATTAGCCATATCAATATTAGGCCGCCAGGATACTGAATCCGATTGGCCTATGGCAAAAAGCTGAGCCAAAAGCGGATCTTTAGGGTGGAATTGCACGTGAGAAATCACCTCTTCAGCCATTGTCCTAAAATACTACTACTATAAACAGTTGAGTGGAACCAAAATTTAGGGTACAAAAACTAACTTGGCTTCACTGCGAGATATATCATCTCTGCAGGCCAAAAGTGCAGAGAGCAAATCAACGGGAATATTGGGAACTTTTCTCCCGAATGTAGTCACTTCCAAACTAAGAAGTGATTTATCTCGTAAACTAATTACATCTCCACAACTTGACACCACTGTCCAAAGTGGGGAAAACTAGAAAAAATTAATTCTATGATATTGAGATAAATAAAAATATTAACAGAAAATCACTCACTTGTTCATTCATATCTAAACTATGTAACAGTTCTGAAAATAAAACTTCAAGTCTCTGAGCATCTGATTTCATTCTATTGCCTGCAACGGCTCGTTCTTCGTAGCTGGTGAACGTCAATCGCCTAAAAATTCACTACCATCTTTTTTATCCTTACATCCTTCCCATAACTCAATTCTATAATAAAGAAAGCACCGAGAATCGATTGCCTTCAAGTATTCTCCAACAATCCTGAATTGAAGATCCATTAGAAGAACACATCTAGTGGCTGGTCGCAAATGACGGTGGTCAGCATAATAGTCATGCACTGTGATGCAGATAGTCTCCATAGCGGAACATCCAATAAGCCTAAAAAGTGAAATAAAGTTATTGAATATATACACTGAAGCACTATAGTATAGAATAAGTTAACCATTTTCGAGAAAACAATTCCGCTAGATGAGGACTGAGATCTTCGCATATTTCCTCAAGAAGGAAACTGACTCTGAAATACAAAGTAACAATCATATTACATAGCGAAAGCAACTAAATAGTGGTAGATATTTTAAGAAATTCAAAATCTAACGCTACTCCAACAGCACTATTCCATTTTCCATTCAGTTTATCGATATTGTCGATAATTTGTTGCCTACTAACACCTCGTCTTAAAAATCCCCCTGCAGGCTCGTCACATTCCATTGACAATCGAACCTTGAATCAATATCCAACGAAATGAATATATGACAAAACAGTTAAAAAAAAGTAAAAATGAAGTAGTGAAGAAAAGTAATTCGCTCCATTTTATTTAACACTACCCATTCATTATTCCATTACATTTTAAAAATCAAAGAAAATAGAATATACCTGCTGCATATACTTATCAGTAGATTCAATGCAAGTATGTAAATTGTTGGCTATGGCAATCTAGAGAAAAACAGCACTTAATTAATATGTAGGGTGATAACTATAATATAGGAAACAAACTAACCATTGTAGATGTAAATTCCCTGTAGTGAGCGCGGTTTTCGAAATATTTGTTTCTGTACACAGTAAATGCATCTAGATTCACAAAATAAATTTAAATTTAAACGACTACTGCAACCACTGATTAACATACGTGCCTTTATACTTAGTAGCAAAATGAATGAATTCTTCAACAGTTAAATTTATCACGCTTGGAATTACCTCCACACTTACTTCTTTGGCAAGAGTAACCTGTAACAAAACATTTTCTATTAAACAAGATATGACAGAGGGCTATTAAATGAGATCTACCAATATAATATTAATTATAATGCTCAATTTAAACAATTATACTACGTGTAAAACTAAGTATTTTAGTTATTAGCGAAAATCAAAATTTACTTACAGCTTTCCTTCAATTTTGAAAAATATCAAAAACAGAAAGTGAAATACTAGCCGTATCGCGAAGCATGCCAAAGAGGATGTTGGGTAAACTAGAATAAAAATATCCGAAATTCCCTTCTTCTGGTCGTACATGTTTATTCCAATCCTAGAGCATATAGGTTTTGTTTACAATTATGATTCAGTGGAAAAACATTGTTTATTAAAACAAGTCTTACGTCTTTTTCAGCACTTAATGTTTTCTCCAGCCAGTTCTTCATATCGTTCCTAGTCATCTCCACAAACCTTAATAGGCAATTGATACTTAAAATTTTAACAGAAATGAACAAATAATACATGTAATTAATAAAATAAGATAAGTCAGCTGACGAGTCACAAAGACTGTTAAATGTAGTTCGCGATAAAACGGGGATGTCTTGCAACAGTGCAGTTGTATTGATCTGGAGACGTCGGTTACCGAGTAAATCTTCACCTCTAGAAAAAACAGTAAAAATGAAATATTATTATAAGTTATCAGAAAAACTAACCCATAAGATTGAATCCAACTCATTAACTGCACAAGCTCGCTCTTCTCCAACTTATCCGAAGCTATCTCACGTAGCTACAAACTCCGTTAGATATAGTATGAAACCAGAGAATTATGTAGTGATATTAGGTTTTATGAATCAATCACTAAATGAGATAACCTCACTCTTTTACAAATACAGTTATGATACATATGAACGAATCGATCATAGATCTGATAGTCTGGGGGGAAGCAGGGTACAGAGGCACGAGCCAGTTGCAAGTCTTCTACAACAACCTTTCGACATACTTCAAGGTACCTACATAATATATGAAATCTAGTAAAAAAAACACTAAAAAATTGTCTAAGTTTTATTCCTTTTAAAAACCATACCTTGCAAGCCATGACCTATTCAAATTCCTATCCTCTAACTGATTACCCTCCACACGACTCCACACTGTCTTCTCAAGTACCTATCAACAAAATACATAAAATAATATTACAATGCTAAAAGTCAAAAAAAAAAGAGAAAAAAACCTCAAATGTTTTCTTCCTCCATAATCGCGGTCTACCAGGTGGCATGAAATCACTACCCTTTTTCTTCTTGTCCAAATAATAGCTATCAATTCTGTAACAAAATACAAAATAAAATAAACAGATAATCCTTCTAATATATTACTAGTAGTTGGATTTCTTGAATCTACTTAGGACTCACCTTTCTTCTCTCTCTACAATGCGTAAACAAGACACTAGCTCTTGTGGCCCACTTCCGCTCTCGCTACCTTTCACCATTTCAAGTGCACGACCCAGAACGAACCACATATTGCTACCGAGATCAGTCACCAATTCGTCTACTTTGATGAAGAACGTTATCAAAAGCTATAATTCAAAATATAACGAATAATCATATTCCAACTTGCTAATACCACCAACATTCTTCTCATATTCCTTGTTTCCAGATTCTAGTTTATGTACTTCAAAGAGAAGCTCATCTCGTGCCAGTTCGAGATCCATTATGCTAGAATAGAAAATACTTTCCAAATAATTAATTTTAGGGAAAAATAATGGAACAACTTTTTGTGAGCTACTAGAAGTTTGCCTTGATCAAGAGCAAATCTAGTATCCTGTATAGTTTTGTTGATATTAAATATGTGCTTCAAATTTTCCATTGCAGCAGCATACTGTCCGTGACGAGCATTCGCATCACGCAGTTCACGCATTTTTTCTTTCAACTGAGGAAATGGTTTCAGACGATGACGTATAGATGTTATACTATAAACAAGAAAGATTCAAATATTATATTAGGTGGAAAAAAATCATTAAATCAATTTGATATACCCCGTTTCAATAGCACTTATGTCTTCGGCCGCGGTTTGCAAATGAGCAATAGCAGTACGAATCCCTTCTAACTGAGACTGTACTCCCGTTCTTAGCATAGCCTCCACGGCAGCCTAGACTTAATGTATTAAAGTCCACAATGGTACACAAAATACTAATAAAACTAAACAGTAATAGTTTCGCATATTTTAATATCTGTACAATTTACACTGAAAACTCCTTTAATAAATCACTAGGTGATACAATCAGCAATATCAGTATTTTATAAAGAATATGGTAGATTTAGGATTCCATTTCAAATTAACACTCAGAAACCATAAGATATATCCAGAAACATATTTTCACTGAAACTTCATTTTAATTTGCTAGCAACTCCGTCCCTAGCACAATCTATATGATAAGATATATAGGTAATAACTTTATTGTCCTCCTCTACATTTTCATATTAAATTGAAGTTTCAATAATACAAACCCGCTTTCTTTCAGCCTTTTTCCTTAATTCCGGAAGTTTTTCAAGTTGGTCTGGTCTTTGAAGAAGTGCTGCAATCTGCTCTAGCGCAGCACTTTGCGCATCATCGTCCATGTCAAATATGAAAAAACCTATCTATTTTTGAAAGCAATGAAATGGATTTATGAAGATTGTAAAAAAATGTACTGAGATGATGAACAGCATTCTTTACTATAGGAAATACTTCTAAACAAAATGCTTTATGGATAAAATAAGCATAAAACCATGACATATCAATAAAAAATAAAATTCCAATACGATAAAGTAAATTTTAGCCCGTGCATAACACATGACAGTAAAATAAGAAAGCACTGAGTAAATTACCCATAGAATTACTCCGCTCTCCACAATATTATGTAATGCACTATTCAAAAATAAAATTTTACAATTAGCTCATAAGGTTGTAATATATTGACTAATATATGAAACAGCTCAAAGCTCTTTCTTCATAGTTGCACCTGCTCCAGGAAACTGTTGACCTTCTAGAGTAACCTGTAGTAAATAACTATCATGCAATTCGAAATATTTTAAGGGAATTTAATATGTCACAGGAATAAATATATTTAAAAACAATCTCAGCATATCCCAAATTTTCCGGTACTAACCGAAGTAATAGTTGAAATATAAAGACCCATCTCCACATTATAAACTCTACAACTACAAAGTACCATTTCTCACACAAGAAGATTTATATGTTTAAGCTGAATAAGTTGTTGCTTACATTTTTAAATCATGAATACTCTTCAAATATTTTAGTTATTTTAAAAAAACACTATAAACTTACTTCTGTGACTTGGTTTTGTTTCAAAAGAAAATTCTTCGCTTCGAAAGCTTGTGCACCCTCCTTGAACATGAAAATAGCGCGATCGTCATCAATCACAAAAACCTTTAAAAAACAATAATTATTAGGTAAACATATGCAACTTTATTAATATTAACAAATAAAATACGGAAAAAAAATTATCCAAATGATTATAATCTAAAAGTTTTATTTTTTTTCAGGCACAGCATACCTGTGCATCAACATGATTATTATAGAGCATAGACTGCCAAAGTGATGTCCATTTTTCAGTGAATGGTCTGTCTTTCCTAGATGGGTTTTCAGGATCCCTGACTTCTACAAACATCATGAGAGTCTGACCCTTTTTTGTCATTTTCAAAAGATCTTCAGGATTATTGGCCTAAAATGTGTGAGAATAACTTAATGCAATATATGAAAATCATAGATATTCATATTGTGAGCAGATATAACCTTCGCCTTCATTTCTTCCACATTCATAGGTTTTTTATGGTATTCTGATTGTTCAGAGTTATCAATAGATTCCCCGTCATTTTCTTCCCATTCCTGATACAATCGTTCTAGATCAGCTTCACTTAAATACACAAAACAAAATATAAACTGTAGAACCTTTTTTTATATAAATAGAACATTTGAACCTGTAGCTTAAAATGTCTTTCTTTACTTTAGATCCTTCTGTAAATGCATTAATCGAAAGAAAGCATAGTAAACACCAGAATTTCATTCCTATCCTGAAATAAATAAAAATATTGTGAAATAGTGAAATAGGCTTCAAAAAATGTTTACCACCGCAAACAGCAAATGTAAAAACAAATATTCGAAAATTCGTCAATATTTAAATTATGCTGCTTAATTTTTAGTATTAACCACCACAAGTTGTATTTACCTAAATCGCTATATTAGCATTGTGTCCTTGCGTTACTTAAATTAATATTTGTACGATGGTTTATCACAAAACATTACTATTAAGATGTTTTCACTAGTACTTGAATATAACAAAAATACTCTAGAAATAATTTTAATCTATTCTACTAATCTCACGTTTCGAATTAAATACAAATGTGAAACCGCCACAGAGTCAAGACACTTTATCTGTAATCTTCTCGCAACCACTTGTTTGTTATTCCTAATCTCTAATCCACAATATGTCATAGAAATAAATTGTTTCTAATAACAAGTAGCTTATTCTTTAATCTAACTCATATCGAGTTTCGATTTACTATTTCCGCATGCCTTACGGGTTTTGATCTAAAACTCCTGTACTATCTAAAAATAAAGATTTAACGGTAGCTATGGTCTATATAATGCAATATAATTAATTTTCGAGACACTGTAGCATATGCACCATGTATTGGGTTACTAAGGGTAGGTATTCCATTTGTACTATTCTAACAGAAAATCTGTGATATTTATCCATATGAATATTGATATTGACTGATTAATTATAAAAGCTAGCATAAAAATACTGTATGTTTTAAATCTAGTGAAAACCAAATGTAGGTCATGATATTTGTCTTGGTGGATCCACAATATTTCTTGAGGGATTATTTATGTAAATTTGTGCTTAGTCATTAGAGTTATTTGTTGTTAAGTGTTGAACACAAGTGCTGATACTTAATAAAAGAGTATTAGTATGCTAGTTTTGCATATTGCTAAGTGAAATGGGAAAAAGGTATTGCATTTATTTTTTATGAATTCAACACAGCCATTTATAATGTTATCTTAGGTACATGTGGTGAAAATTCACTCCTTAATTATACTTCATCATTATTCATTAAGTAATGATGGGCATGTTTGGAAAAAAAAAAGACCCAAAAGAGCAAGTCAGAGAAATGCAGCGTAAAATGCGAGGAGAAATGCGTTCGCTAGATCGACAAATTTATGGGATTCGGCGGGAGGAACAAAAGGTTTTTCTATGACTAACTTTCAGAATGTTTTTTACAACTAATTCCTTCCATTTAGGTTACGAGAGAAATAAAGGAAGCTGCAAAAAAACATGATAGAGAAGTGTGTATTGTATTAGCGAAATCCCTGTTGCAGTCTAGGAAGGTTAGTTTGGTAATTAGTGCTAATTTCTGAATGTAGTTTAGAAATATTCCAACGTGATTTATAGCATGATAACAACTAATTTATTGTTTTAGGCCGTTGGGAAAATCAATGTAAGTAAAGCGCAAATTAATTCTGTAATTATGTGCATGCAAGAGCAGCTAGCAACTATGAGAATGGCAGGTTCACTACAAAAATCTACGGAGGTGATGAAAAGTATGCAAAGTCTAGTCAAGGTTTGCTATGTTTAATGTTTTTATTTTTATATGGTTGTATATATGTATTGTAGTTTATTAATTACTAGTTTAAACTCCGGAGTAATGTAAAACGTCATTATTATTTTTGTAGTATCCTAAATTAATTTATTTGGTACTTGTTTTGTATTTCTAAGTGGCAAATGATTTCATTTTGGTGCTTTATTTAACATTTATTATTGTTCCAATCTTTATGTGCCGGAAATTATGAAAACTATGCGTGAGATGTCGGCTGAAATGATGAAACTAGGTATCATCGATGAAATGATAGAAGAAACAATGGAGAGCATTGAGCCCGTAGATTTAGAAGAACAAGCACAGGTAATTAATTTATTGTGGTTTTATCATTTCTATCTTTTATTTTCATATGCATCTTATCTGCTTTGCAGGAAGAAGTCGATCGTATTCTTTGGGAGGTAACTGCAGGTGAACTTGGCAAGGCCCCAACTGCAGTAACAGACAAACTAGGGGTTGAAACAACAAGAATCAACGATGATTTTGAGGCAATGACACAAAGGTTGGCTGAACTGAGGGAGTGAACACATATATTCACTATTTCTTATTTTCTCTAGTAAACTCGTTTTCTGTTTATAATATGAGACAAATTATCGTAAACCTAAATTCGTCATTGAGTATTATTTGCAGCACTTACATAATTAAGTTTTAATATTAATTACATGTCCATGTTAATTGATATACTTTAAGCTGTACAAGTATTAGTTTCTTTTATTATCCATTTTACCAAACATTAATCTGCTTACTGGTCTGTTATTTTAACCTTTCAGTCATTTGATTCTTCCAGACCTAGTGTTTCTCTTAAGATTGAAATGTTCTTATGGAAATATTATATTATCTAAGTAATAAGATAGTAAGTAGTGTCATACCTTTGTTTACCCATATTTTGTTCCTATTTTCCGAAATGTGACAGTTTTATGGTATCTATAAATTATACACTATAGTAATTTTCCATATTGTTAATTATCTCCTACAGTCAGTTCTAAGATTTGAAATGAATACCTGCTATGCTGTGGCTCATGGATTCAAAAGAGGGATTTTTGAAGAGTGGAATGAGACTAGGAAGCAGGTATATTATTTTACACGCTTGTAATATCTTGCTTGTGGGATAGTGATTATAATCTTAAGATCGACGATTTCCCTCAACCCGTCTTTAAGAAATTCAGTCAGAAGATAGACGCTCAAAAGTACCTTGAGGAACATATGCCCCGTAAAATCGAGTGTAAGTACTTCATGAATTACATGTGGTATTCTGTTGTAACTAATTATATATTTAAAATATTGCAAATAATTGTCTTCACTAGTAATCGTACTTTACGATTTTCTAGTGGTTCATCCAGGTCCGAATTTCAAAAAGTATTATGCTGTGGCTCGTGGTCACGTTGTTGGGGTATTCACAAATTTCGAGGATGTTAGGGAATATGTGAGTTTACATGCGAATGGTAGAGCTACGATTATTGTCGAGAATTTTCTTTATTCTTATTTTTGCCTCTCCATCTTTTTATACACATTTATTTCTTATTTTACTCACTTGCAACGTTCGAATTATAGAAATACTACATTAAATGTTATGAAGGTTAATAAAAATGCTTCTAGATTAGAGACTATCCACAACCACTTTACAAGAAGTTCGATAATCTTAACGGGGCCATATCGTTTTTTGAAAAGTTTTTCAATGGAGTTATCAGGCGTAGGTCATTTTTAGCTATTATATTTGCCAAACAATTATATGATTTTTTTTATAGCTTCGAAAGATGATGAAGAACGACAGATGGTTAATGGGAACAAACATGAGGTTGGAGTGTACAACAAAGAAGGAATAAGTAAATTGACTCATTACGCAGTAGCCTATGGACATGAAGCTGGAGTGTAAGTATTTCGTAATAATAATTTTGCATAGTTGCTTTCGTTGATTATGGATTTACCATTTATATCTTTGGATGGTTAAAAGACAAATAGTGGGATTCAGGAATGCGAAATATGAGGAATTCGATGACGGGGAAGTAGGAAATGTGAGTAAAAGGAAGCATCCATAATATTGGTTGGTTTCACCTAAAGTGATGGTCTTTACGATTGACATAGGAATGCAATAAATCTATATGGATATTGTTTCTCTTTATGACTTCTCATCTTTACAGTGGTTTAAAAAAGTATTCGGTATAGGGACATGAAATGTGTAGGAAATTAATAGCGTGATAAAACTACAGAGAAACATTTTCTCAGATCTTGGTGAAGAAGGTGAAAAGTGAAGATGATGAAGTAGTGATATCTTATACAAAATTATCTTAACGTATGACTTACTACATACCTTTTAATGCTTATTGCATATATGTTTTAAATTATTTTAATTACTACGTGTCTCTGGTATCTTCTTCGTAACATCATTTTCTGAAACTGTATCAAGCTTGCTATGATATTTGAGCAATTTCTATCACTGGTTATAACATAATTAACATTTTTTGTGGTTTTGATGACTCGATTATTTGAACTTCCTGTGATGCTGTTATAGCAGTAATAAATTTACTTAAAGAGCATCTTACTACTCTAACTGAGTGCTGTATTCTCTCTTTTATTCTATTACCTTAAAATGCTTGTAGCTTGTGCTCGAAGTTTTGTATTTATTACGTACTCATTTAAAGAGATAATTTTTTTTCTATCTGGGTGTTCATTGCGGGTTTGTCGTGGTCCACTGCTTTTGGTATGGCGAGGGCGGGATACTATGCAGTGGCCAATGGTCGCCGTATTGGTGTATTTCGTACATGGGACGAATGTCGTATACTAGTGGATGGGTTTCCTAATGCAAGGTTAATCTGTTAGATTGGCTCATAAACCTGGTTCATTTATATATTAATTAATATTATTTCTTCTCTGGATGGAATAGATTAGTTTAAGAGGTGCTAAATGTCCATAGTTTAGATTCAAGAAATTCCCATCGGAACGTGAGGCGCACAATTTTATCAGCGACTATAAAAGTAGGGAATGGTACATATTGGTTTTCAGTAATATTCTGTTGTTGTTTTTTTAAATAATGCAATCGCTTGATCACAGGTCTTATAGGAAGTTCTTCAAGTTCTGGAATGCAAACTATAAATGCTGCATATCAACAACCTTGCCAATCTGCAACAAACGATGAACAGTTCAGTAGCGTAGTATTAAGTACTGGTAAACACCAAACTTCTATGGCGAAGAGTTCACATGAAGAAGTGAAGAATGTAAGCTTATAAATTTAGCATCAGCCCAACATAAATGTGTTAGAGGTATCACAACAAATTTTATAGTGTTTTTTTTTAGAATTTCTAAATTTTTTAGGTCTTATATTATTCAATGTTTCAATAAAATCACATTTCATGTAATTATCACTTGAAGGTTAACGAGATCGGTGGAAATCGGAAGAGGAAGCAGAATATGGGTATCTCTCTCTGTTGTAAATCTATGAAAGAGGAGTAAGTTTTGTAACACCTCTTAATAGTTGCGTAAGCTTATCTTTTAGAATCCCGATAGCTAAGATAGGAAAATAATATTTTTGGGACAAAAATTAAGTTTTCTAAATAAGTTCACGTACTGGGAGGTGCTTTAAGCAATTATTATTATAGACTGGTATATACTCACTGGTATCTATATAGACTGAACAGTTGTTCAAATTTAGCGATTGCGCACTTTGGGATGGTGCTCCGGTTGTTTACACGGATGGGGCTTGTAGCAGAAACGGTCGAAGTGGTGCTAAGGTGAAATATTTTAACTATGGTATTTAATTTATTGGAATTCTTTACTAGGTCTGAGAAAACAATCTTTGGATATACTTACTATACATTTATAGACTTTAAAGTTTATATTCTTAGTAAAATAAGTACTGTTTAGGCAGGTTACGGTGTTTTTTGGGGTCCCAATCATGTTGATAACCAATGTGGCCCGGTAAGTGGAGCTGCAACAAACAATCGTGGAGAACTACAGGCAGTAACGGTGGCTTTAAATCAGGTAATTTGTGCTGCAATAGGGTACAAATTACATAATGTAGGATAAGATGAAAGTGAATTGAGGTTTTTGATACTGGAAGGTTCTAGAATATTGGCTAGTTTATATTTTTCACATGCAAGTGTTATATTTAGGCAATCGAGAAGAAGATAAGTCATATAGTACTTAGAAGTGATTCTGAGTTACTGATTAAATCAGTCAACCACTACATGGATAAATGGAAAAAGTATATTAGTATATTGTTTTTCTAGTGAAAGTTTATCCTAAGATGTGAAGTTTCTTATTAATGTTTTAGGAATAACTGGAAAACATCACTAGGAGGCGATGTGAAGAACCAAGACTTGTTGAACATAATTGATAATCAATTGCACCATGTCAAAGTATGGTTTTTATTTTAAATTTCACTAACTAAATTATACTATCTGCTGAGTTTTTGCATTTTGTTGAATTTATCATATTTAAATATGAAATAACTTCGTTTCAGGTTAAATTTGAACATGTGCCTGCTCACTGTGGGATTATGGGCAATGAAGCAGCTGACGCTTTAGCTAGACAAGGCGCGCAATTATATCGTTCTAATATCAAAAATTAGCGTACTATAAATCGAGAAATCATTATATGCGTGTTTGAAATAAAATTTGTATTCTTGATTTCTCCACATTTTCTTTTGTTTTGGTAACCATTATGTATCTTACTCTCTGGCAAATTTATCCTATATCGACCTTCATAGATTATGAAGAGTACTATCAATACCATAAGATTCTATTGCAATGCTGGCAATTTGTCGCATGGAATGGGGAGGTATATATTTTATATAATTAAAATATTGTTTAAAAGAATTCCACAAGTTATCTAAGAGGTTTTATGATGTTAGTAGTTTTCATGTTTCACCATTGGAAGATTATATTGTTTTCACTAATATAACTCGGTATAGGTTTACTATAATGTTGCTTAGCTATTAGAGTACGAGGTACATTTAATATAGGGAAGAGGCATTATCGTGGCTTATTAGAAGGGCGACTTCCCACCAACTAACAGATGAGGAGAATCGAGTTTTCCATTCTGAAAGAGTGTGGGCGAAGTGAGTTAATTGAGTAAAATGCATTTTTAGACTATTAACAATAAGTATCTATTATTTATTCCAGGTGGAGGAATTTTCTGTCATTATTAATACAGTTAATTGTGTCTTTAGAGCACCGGTTCTTTTTGCATGTGGAAATTTGAAATCTACAGAGAAAGCTGGGTTTGGATTACTTAGATGGATGACTTATCCTGAAAGGTTTGTCACTCTGGATCCCAATTTTGCCACTTTGAATTGTTAGTTTGAATATATAATTATATAAAATGTTACGCATAAGTTTATTTTATCAAGAATAATATTAATTGGAATTAATGATTTAGAAACGCATGTATTCAGTTTCCCACTGCTGGCACTAAATACACAGCTGAAGTGAAAAGCATTTACTATGGTATTCTTGATGTGAGTTGAAAATAATTGTTGGGATTTTGTGCTGAGTTTGCTCATATTGCATTTGAGATAATTTTCTTTACTACAGGCTATGTTTTATCGTGAATCACACATAATTATATACTCTACAAATGATATTGCTGTTAAAGTGGGCAATGGAGCATACAGTGCCAAAAAGGAAAAAAAACTATTTGATGCTATTCGAAGACGAACTATCGTAACAGATGAAGATACTAACATACAGGTTCTCTTAGACTTCTATAGATTTTTATTTTATTGCTATGATCTATAGTAATTAACAGCATATAGGTGAGCCTACGTCAGATGAAAGATGAGATATTGGGAGAGTACAACACTACAATTGAAGAAATTATGCAATATAATAATGTAAAAATTTTTGAAGAAGACATATTTCAAGAGAGGTTGTCAAATGAAATAGCGAAAATTTGATATATGTTGTACATGTTGATTTTATAATAAATATGTCTTTGATTTTTTGTTTTTTTAAAATATAATGTAGTCATCCAAAGGTTGTCTACTGTTATGATTTATATTTATTTTAGCTTATTTACTTAGTTTATAGATATTAATGTGGTCTCTAGTACCCCGTTCAATATCAAATTCGATATTATTTCGTCCCGTCCGGTACATTGGTAGCATTAAAACTGAAGAGTCTAGAAAGATACAAAATGAAGAGTGAGTTTATTGTGATGTTATAATTATGAATACATATCCTATCAAGCTTTTATTATAGTGTTCAAGTTGTGTGCACAAGTGGATACACCGTTGTGGGTGTAAATGGAGAAAAAGTAGCAAAATACGGTATATACTGGGGCATTAATGACAAGAGGAATGTGTTAAAAAAATTGCATGATGGATCAACATATTACTTAGCTGTGATCCAGGCTGTTGTTGAAGTCCTTAGAATTGTAAGGTTTCGCTTCACATTAAATACTACGCAAGATCTAGTGCTTTATTTTCGTTTTTCGGACATAACATTGTTTTATACTTGATTTTAGGCCAGCTATAGTGAATTGGGTTCAAAATTATTAATTAAAACTGACTGGAAGGTGACCGATGATTATATGACATTACTACATTTGTGGAACGAACGAGAATATCGCTTATATAATGGAGCGAAAATGAAAAATGCGGAGCTGTTGGAAGAGATGTATCACATTACTAGGGATGTAGACGTGAGATTCAATTTGTTTTGGTATTTTCAGTCCAAAGAGTATTTTGATCATATTGTTTTTTAAATTCATAACTTGATGTACTATTGATGGGAACGCTGTTATAGGACTAGCAATTCTTCCAGGTTGAATTCGAATACAAACCAAGCTCAGAAGATGGGAAAACAAATTATGTGCTTCAGGCTATATTAAACAGCAGAAGGCCTAATAATGAAAACACCCGACCTAATAATGAAAACAGCAGTTCGTCAACAGTACTATTACTGCTTGCCAGTAGTGCAAATTACTTTGGACTATTTAAATAAATAAATAAGTATATATATATATGAGTAGCTTAAACGCTATTTCTAGGTGTTATAGAAGTGAATGATGGAGACGAGAGGGATTCTGAAGGTAAAATACCAACTTCACCTTCCGTAGGTTGGCCGGTGGTGTATGTTGGTGCTTCATATCGACAACGTTCTAATGGTACTTCTATAAAATGCAAGCCCTGTTAAATAACATTTTAATATATTTCATATAGGTTTTGCGTTAGCGTCTTACGCTACACATTGGCCTGCAGATGGTTGCAATAAAGGGGTAATGCGTCGATTGGCTAACTCTGCTACAACATTATTTAGAGGACAAATGTTTGGAATGGAAAACGCTTTGAAAGAGGTTATAATTTAAGTCTAACTGAATTTGAAATTCAATAAGGGTTTTTCTAGTTGAGAATAATAATGTAGTAAATTATTTTTAATTTCGCTTTAGGCATTACATCGTCGTTTACCACGTGTTGTTGTAATAACTGATAATCAAAAAATTTTACAATTCTGGGAAAATAAGTTAGTGCTTCATTTTTTATATTATTAGTTTAAACTTACAATTCTTTGTGGACGGAAATTACTTCTGATTTTACTTTCGAAATAAATACAATTTTCAGATGGATTAGATCAGATGGCAGCTTTATATTGAATAAGGATATCTTCGATCGCATCAAGACTTTAATAAGTGAATTTGAAGAAGTGTGTTTATATTTATACTTTCGCTTTTTGTTTTAATTTTTACTATTTTGTTAATGGTAAAGTTGTTTATGTTTTGAAGGTTCGATTTCGCTTTAAATCAAATACACCAAATTCTGAAGAATGGATTCCTATAAACTTTAAGTGCGAAAGAGGAATGAAGTTTCGAGTACCATGGAAGATGAACCGTATTCTAAGCGTTGAAAATATTATATCACGAGACTGTAACGAAACTATTGGGTTGAAAACTTTTGACTTATTTTTCTTTACAATTTTATCGAATATTTTAATCGCAAGTTTTCACAAAGTGTGGCTTTTAGCTTGAATCTTCCCCGTGCACGAATCTTCAAAAATAGTATTACTGTAAGACGTGGTATTGTATGGGAGGAAATGAATGAAGTGACTGATAATATAAATCACGAATTAGCTATTAAAACATTACAGTCATCACTAATATGTGTTCTTACGAAGGTCAGTTTTTTGTAGGCTAATATTAATTGTTCATCCATTTATTTTGCATACCATAATTTGTGCTTTAATCTTTGCCCATGATTTAATTTAGGCTATAGAATTAAATTTGCCGTCTTTGATAGTACGTACTGATTCACGACGTCTGATTAGTGCTTGTGAGTATTGGTTACCAATGTGGACTCGTAATCATTGGCGAAATTCTCTTAATAAGCCGCTGGCTGATGCTGATAAGTGGGAAACTATATGGACTCTGAAGAATAAGATTAAGGTTTTTGACTATGTGATATTTTTCTTACACAAGTAGTTTGAATATTAGCAAGTTAATACTTAATATATATGAAATTGTTTTTGTAGGTTTATTGGGAACTAATGGACCCATTCACTGACGAGGACTTTAAAGCTGCATCTCTTCTTCAACCACCGAATTCTTTTAAAATAGACAGTACTCTGTAGAATACAAGTAGTTTTTTCTTTCTTCACAATAATAGTAGTACGGATTTATATAGATTTAGTAAGGAAGCATAATTTTAGATAGTATAAGTTACAGCCATCATTTATAGAAATCACTGTTTTCGATTTCTAATCTTTTAGTCTGTGTAGTTGGGTTAATCTTAGTACTTTTGAAAAAGGTGTGATTTGACCGTTTGGAAAATCATTACGAGACAGAAATTTACATTTAATGTTACTGAATGTATAACATGATAACCAACAAGTTAACTATAAGAACATGGAGTAGATAGTTCTTTTATTCATTTTTATATGGATTCTCGTACATATCAGTTTGGTAATCCGTTTAGAATGGATAAGTTATAGAAATAGTATTTTGGAGATATACTCAAAACCTGGTATCACTATATTTTTAACAATTGCTCAGGCAAAGTAGAGGATGTTAAATTTAAGTAATATCTACTTCTTAACAGCATAGGTTACGTTTATGAAATTAATGAGACAAATGATTAGTGCAGATGCGGATAACGGGGGAAGTATATTCTCTTCCACATTGCTTAGGTTTTATGATGATAATAATTAATTAGTATTTTAAGTTCTATAATAGTGTGGTCAGGCTAGCATAGTAAAAGTGTCTTATCCAAATATATTGGTTGGGTCATCATTACATTTCTAATATTAGGAAGGATCCTATGTGCTAAATTACGTTCCCTTTTCGTCTTCACTGATGATGTTGATATCTCGAATCTTATGTTGGCTTTTTAATTCATCATCCGTTATTATGTTCAGTCATATTTAAAATGACCTTTACTACTGATGACTAACGTTCATTATTTACCTATAATTATTAGTAGGCATTGGTTATATTGTTTACCACTTTCTCCAATACGTAGGGTTCTTCACTGTAGTCTTATAACTACTTTGGTAATGCAAAGCCTGACGATAGTTTACGCTTAAGATGGTTATTTGGTTAGGTGTCTGTTGTAGAGTACTCCTCACAACGTAATCTGTCTAATCATTCGTGTTCTCTCCATAATTTGGCATAAGGTATGGATAAAACAATGAAAAGGACATTTGTTTTACTGCATATCTTAAGCCAATCGAATAGGAATTAATAAAAACAGTCAAAAGATTTCGATTATTATGACATTTGTAGTAAATTTCGATCTCATAACAATATACTTTCATAAAATTTTAATTATTTTCCGAATGCTGCTTCTATGATAAATAATGTTAACTGTAATTTAAACTAGAGGGTGTTGATGGGGTAAATTTCGCACAGTTAATCCATTTTCCTTCTTTTTTTAAATACGTAAATATGCTTTTTTTGTCTATTAAGTTGTTAGAGACATTTTATTTTAGATTATCAACGATTATCTAAATAAGTAAAGACTAAAATTGTGTTTTTGAGTATTTGATGAGCAGCAACAAATTTACCCAAGTAAGAGCATATTTTTGTAAATAATACTATAAATTTTTTGTAGTTTCTAAGTCGTTTGTTAATTGTTCCTTTGATTTTATATTACCCTAGAATTTTTGAAAGTTTCCAGTACTTGGTTTGAAGATAACTCGAGAATAGATGTTTCATGCTTTCGTAAGGTACTGTGTGTTAACTTTTATGTTGCAACAAAATTATAGTGTTATACGTAGAGAATTAATACATATAACAAATTCTTAAATGAAAAAGTCATTTGGAATTCAGTGATAAGTGTTACGAAAGGTGTGATATTTTAAGATGTAATTTACATTTCCATGTTTTGAGATAAACTGCGTTTACTTCTGAGTAGTATGGCCTATAAATTAACACTTTGACGATAGTATTTGACGAAAATACCAATTAGCACATAGATTATATATTCATCGTTTTCAGACTTTCTCTAGACCTTTCTCAGAAAAGAATTGTGAAATGATATCCTTTCTCTATCTTCACTTACTTCATTCTCTTATAACCAACGTTTAGATGAGACTTCTACTGCTGTAAATTTCAGCTTAGTGTGTGATTCCCAATCGCATTTTGAATTAACCAACATTCAATCAGCTGACAATGAAGCAATCTTAATATATAAAGTGGAATTCACGCCTTTTCCGCAGATTATGCAAAACAAAATAGCGTTTAAAGTGTCAGCCAGTATTTCCCACGTTTTACTTATAGAAAGTTAGCAGAACATTTTAGACGCATTTTAATGAATATTTAATTGCTGCTCTATTTTATATGACTCAAATGAAGCTACCGTTCTATTCATGAAGTTTCTTTACCTCACATCTTTAAAGTTCAGTTTCAACGAAATAACTTCAATAATTTCAAAAAGTTTCTGTAGCGTGGAGCCATGTTAATGACTTTATTACCATATTTCTATTAACATTACCTAATAGTCAAGGATCAAATGTATGTAAGCTTAAACAGAGGTAATGCATTCCAACATCTGCTCGCGCTCACCATTTAGGGAAGAGACTTGATAACCCACAGCTTCGTCCTTAGTTTTTCTTTAAACTTTGGAATTTTAAATGTTTATTCTATAAGTGTTAGCACTCTACAATTTTCCCTTTGTAAATCGCAGAATTCTCGCTAATTGCTTGATTCCCATGAATACATTTAAATACAAATTATTAAATTAAAGTTCTCTTAGATTCTAACGTTGTTTCATGGCCATGCTATACATCGTTAAAACTTTTGGAATACATATAAATTTAAATGCTCTCTAACAAGATGTTTTAATATAGAAGTAAGGATTAACTTAAATAAATGTTTGCACAAGCTTTTTGATTCTCTATTGTTTGTTTCCTAAATTTTATCCCAATATTCCAGCAGTAGTTTATAACTATTATGCGAACAGTGGCGATGCTGCTTAAATTGATTTAAATAGTATGTAAGAAATTATATCTAAAGTCGGAATTTTTTGTAAACAACAATCTAATGATGTATGTGAGTATAAACGGAGAAATTCGTTCTTAGTCAGGAAATTAAACATCCGATGGTGGAGTGATTTGTGGCGAAAAAAGTATAGTTTATAATATATTAACGAAACCTTTAAGTCAATAGGAACATCAACAATTCATATTAGTAACTCATAGTGCGTATAGTTTACAAACAAATACGGGTGCTTGTTTTTTATAGTCACTGAATCGTTAGCCCATTATTTTAATAATTTTAACTTTATTTGAAACCAAATACATAACACAAACATCCTCATCTAGATCTCATTATTGATTTCATAAAGAAGCTAGAGCATGAAATGCTTAAAAGTATTTGAAATAATACTTGGGTGAATCAGAGATCCATGCGTACAGTAATGAAAGTATGAGTATACTGCAAAGTTGCATTGAACTGTACTTCAAAAAGAAAAATCATTTGATGCTGGAAGGCCAGGATTATTGCTGCTCTTCTCCAATTCCTATCCCTTTCCTCACAATTCAATTCTACTTGAAGCCCATAACTGCAACTATGTCGTCATGCTACATAGAAAAATACATTTGGTGATAATTATTTGCATCTACAAAGTAGTTCATTTTCGTCCACATTATTTTATTTACTTTAATAGATTTAATCACTGTAAAGATGCAATTTGTGTAGTTTTAAATGAGTGGTGTGTGGCTAATATAATTTCTTACTCAAGCCCAAGAAATCAAAAGTGGCATATGTAAACCTCTGCAAAATAAATTAATGGGAGCATTCGTATTTCACTACTTGATGAGAGATCTTGATGTTTTACATCCAAATTGGAAAGCAGTCTCATTTCACGAATCTAAATATAGCATTGCTATGAATGGTTCGGAATATGCATTAGTAATCAAACACTCGTTTTAGTAGTGACTAAAATGTCCACATATATCTTAGTTTCCTGATACAATTAATATGTTTAAGTTGTATTTGCATATATGTGATGGTATTAATTGTGTGCTAACCAAATAGCAGAAAGTCATGACTTTAAATTGGAAAGTAACGGAGAACTACGAGCTCCTTACTCCAACATCACAGAACTCTTAACCTAGTGGTTACAAAATAATTGGACTTAAACACGCAACACTCACCGGTCAGTACGTTATAACAAGCCACTATAACGCGTGATATCTCAGTATGCCCGCTTGCTACCGTATAGGCCAATATCGCTTCCGGCTTACCAAGCCTTAAACTTGTTCTATTACGAAGCAAGGATTGACACCATTTCCCAATCTTTTGATTCATACAAGTTATTTTTTCTCATAATACCGGCTATTAGTATTATTCCTAAGTAATACGCATGTACACCCCTTATGGAAAAGTTGGGATCTCCTTTAATCATAACTGGAACTTACATATTGTATAATACTAAGTCATCATGGCCATTATTTTGTCCCATTTTTAGAAAGTGTCAAGCGATATTAGAGAATATGTAGAAGAGCAGAAGTTACTCATTTCTACTACCAGACAGATTTAGAGCTTGATTTAATTCAAGCGCAGCAATAAATCAGTCTTAATGATGAAGCCCATAACTTTATCACTATTACTTATTATGTTATGTCCGCCTAAATTAAATTTCAAAAGTAATATGAGTTTGTCAAGCATAGACTCAGGTAACACGCAGTTGGCAACTTCAACTACAGACTGAAGTATATTTACGTTGTCCACTTAATATAAAGTTGTGGTTTCCACCTATCCCACTTTATTGTCCAGTGTTGATTAAAATAGATTTTGATACATAATTCTAAAACTTTAATTCTTATTCTTATAGGCACTCATGTTTCTGGATCGTCTGTTACTTTCCCTCTTGGTCGTTGGACTTGCACTCGTTCTATCATCACCTCTATCAGGTATATTCCTAATTATTAAATACTGTAGAATAAATGATATATTGCTGATAATGAATTAGTCATAAAAGGATACGTTTGCAGGAGCAGATCTGAAACATTACGCTGATTCCAGATACATTTTCTGAATGTAGGAAATTAGAATGACTAAGATAACGAAACCACTTTATACATTTAATTTAGTTTGAGAACATGTTTTTAACAAAGATAGGTAGGCATAAGTGGAGAAAATAGGGTATTTTTGATGTCATTTTGCACTCCCGGCCCAACTTGAACAGTAAATAACTCAGTTGTATTATTAACTCAATAATTTATAAATTAAGATTACTTGAACGAGGAGCCAATGGATGCCCCTTCAGGACTTACGTACCTTCTCAAAAGAAAGGATTGTGAGTCTTATAACTAGTGAAAGCACATGCAATTTTAGCTTATTATTCTACATTAAATCTCTTACTATATTATTCCAGTATACTCCTAAGAGATTTTAGCATTTACATAAATAAAAAATGCTGCTTTTTTGAACTTTTGGCTAAATGGATTATATCAACAAAATAAAGTATCAAACTTATTTCTGCTAGATTACTTCTTAATAAGGCCCTAGTACTTTAAGAGGTACAAAGCGTCCCAGTTAAAAGGTGCAAAACTTTTCCTTGCAACATTATTTTCATAGGTAAATAGTAACAATAGTTTATATACAGAAAGCGGCAAATGCCGGTAAGATCGGGGAAAGATGGAAGAAATGCAATCGTTTAACTATTATTTATAGCTGCAGCAGCTCCGTTTGATACATCGGAAAATCTCCTAAAGGCAATCCTGAAATACCGAAGATACTGAACCTTTGTCTCTGAACATGGAACTTTTTAACATGGCCAATTTGTGATAAGTGTACCTATATAAATAGCTATTTGATAAAGCGATGTTAACAAAATACACATTCAATTTCGAACAGTTAAATAAGCACATGGCATTTGTTATTTGTGAAGCAATTCTAAATTAAAACGGCATTAATAATTAATGAAACGGCACGAATCCATTTATAACTAGGGATACTGCATTTTTGAAAAATGAAGTAATAAATTGCGAAGAAATGCTAGCCATTAATAATACGAACAGGAACAAGTGAAAACAAAAATTCATTAGTCTTATACAGTGTATGATTATCTTAATTTTGTTCATACAAATTGAAGATATTTTTCACCTAACTAATAACCCTAAATATTCAGCTACTAGCAGACTAAGCTTTGAGAACTGGATCTGTAGTGCATTATTGAAATTAATAGGCCTAAACTTCGTATATATCGAACTTAAACAGTAAGTGTCTTTACGAACTGGTATAGTTTACATTTACGTAAGTTATGTTTTTGTTCTCATTGATTTATAAAAAGGCTTTACTTCACCATAATTTGAGTTTAATAGAGTTACATATACATACAAATTACATAATAGGCTAACTGATAGTAGGATAGCATTAGTCTAATCACATAGAAACATTCAACTGATATAGAAATGATTTTATAGCCCATTAAAAGTAACCAAGAAATTAGCACGGAAGAGTTACGTCACTATGGTTGTCTAATAGTTCAAGTTTTATAAGTGAGGTGGAAATGGATATTGAAATTATTTTTAGCAATTTTATCATTAATGAAATCATGATGACCTTTGTTCTAAAATAAATAAAACAAACAAACATTACAGACTACTGTTAAAACCAAACATTTAAAAAAGATAGCCTTCTCACGTAGATTATAAATTGTACTCTAGAGATGGAATAAATTATTCACTGGTCACTTCAATACAAATTAAAACAACAAAAACTCCACTGGAACAACAACTCAATCAAACGTATTTGTGGATAAATTTGTAATCAGTACATAATTGCGTACATCACAGTGTAGTATTTAAAAATTTATTTTAATGTTTTCCTACTGTTATATGTCTGAAATGAAAAAAAACAGGGATGTAGAATATAATGCCCTCTTGAACCTAGTTTTAATGTTTTCTTAAATCCGAATTGACTTCTACAGTACTTCTAGCAGTACATCATGAAATGTAATTAAAGTACATCCCTCGAAGTTTTGCACCTAAATCTAAATTTTAAAATGTTCAAAATTAAGGCACTTCTTGATTTATTAAAGTTGTCAAAGATCGATTATAGAATCTTACATAGAGTTCATTATATTAATTTTTAATTTATCAGTTAACAGATAATATTATTTAATTTAAATATGTCAATTGTTTTATGAGATATTGAAATGTTTCACCTCATATTTATTATAATTACTTGCTATTCAATAATTTAATTTATAATTGACTACTAGTATAAAATGTTTTTTCTACTTCGTCTATAGTATGTGCGTATTACTTCTAAAAGTTATACTTTTAATTATATTTAGTTTTAATGTTTAAACTGTGGAAACGTAGTGTGATAAACCCTAATTTGCGTCGAACATTAAAACAAATAAGGTTGTCGTCAGTATGGATAAATAGACCAAGGTTGGTTGCTGGAAATCCAGTAAATTTAAGTATAATCGTTCGATATCGATTTACATATCACACCAATTTTTAGCAAAAATAATCATAGCCATCCGTTTTATAATAATATTTTGTACCGTTTAGAGACAATCAGCACACACCAACTTTAGATGTTGAAAAGCTATTTATCGATGACGAAGTACAGAGGTTGTTGATGGATCTCACAGGAATGGATTTGGAAGGAAAGGCAAGATATAAATAAAGAAACATTGCCATTTATTACTTTTACTACTAAAATTTATGTGCATGGGCTTTAAGATGGAATAAATGTTATTAATTTGGTTGTATCGATATATATTTCAGATATTTCGACCAAGAAGAACAAGTATCCAACAAAGATCTCACTTTGCTCTTATGACAGATGAGAGATTGAGCAAGGTGTGTTTAAAGAAAATTTTCAATGTTATTTAACTTGTAGATGGCTTTCCTACTAATTACAGTCTAACTTTTAGACTCTTGATCGCATGCGTGAAGAAGCGCGTTATTTTTTGAATTTCGTTCCAGTAAAGGAACCCAGGTCAGAACAGGTACTGGATACATATAAAAGGCATTTACCCATTTCAAATTATTCGTCTAGTACACTAAATTTACTTGATTTTATATAGGTCGTCACTCTCTCGAAAGATAGTGAAATTAGCGATTTTGACTGTAGTAAATTTGTTTTCACTGATATAACCTTCGATGCTACTGATCAGGTTTGTTTTTATAAATTATTTTATTTACTCGTTGTTATTTAGAAATGTCTTTTTCGTAAGTATAGCAAAATTTTGTTTGAGCTTCATGTGATTTAGGATCGTACCGTTGTTATTCGTGAAGTTGACGGCACTTTGCGTACGGCTACTCCTGAAGAACACGATCGAATGAACAGAATATATTATCAGAAACCAAATCGACCAGTTGTTCCTCCTCCAGTGTTTCGAGATCCATACCTTCAAGTGGGTTTAATGCCAATTTATTTTATAAATCTTATCTATATTCTACTAACTTTATTTCACCTGAACCGTAATCATATTTTTTAAATATTTTCATAATATAGCAGTATTTCATGATGCACTCGATAGAGATGAACATGAGTTTGTATTAGACTGGGCATGTTGGTTTTACGAGCCAGATGATCCTTCATTTATTAAGGTATTTACGAAAATAAGAAACTTTTAAACAATTGACGACCAGTTACTGTTCTTTAGTTATTATGTTAAAGGTGTCTTACAGTTGTCCCAGTTGGTGTTTGATCGTATTGTAGAATTTGGTAAATTTGATGTACTACATTCCACCCGTCATTTTGGCACCTTGATATTTTATTTAGCTCTAAACGATAATATATCACCACTCCTCAATCATATGGGCGGAAAAGGAAGGTGAGGTGGCTATTAGCTTTATGTTAGATTTTGTGTCCAAATGTTGTCTGTCTAACTTTAGAATAAACGATTGTGCAAACCTTGTTCGTCTGTACAAGACTCTTCATCCTGATTGGCGCGTAGCTATTAGTAGTGGAGATAGCAATGAGAAAATCGTTATGGATTATATCAATCAGGTTACTGATGTTTGATCAAAATTTTAACTGTAGTAATTTAATTTTAACTTATCAAATTCTGGTAAATGCCTTGTTTCAGAATAAACATTTCCGTGGTATTCTGGAGGATCTTCTAGCTTTTTTGAAGGAAGGTCGTTTAAAAACTAATTCTGAATCAGTTGAGTTGTATTCAACTGAAGAATATGACAATAAAGATTCTAACAAGGTATTATGCTATCTATTTATTTACTTTTATTGTTTATTATTGACAGCTAGTTTATATATAATATTTTAAGAATGTAATAGTGCTTTAAGGCAACTATCAATGCCACCAATGTGAGAGGAGTGAACGGGCCATTAGGTGATTTAAGTGAAAAGTATGCGGTACATTTGGAAAAGTCAGAAAGGAGTGACCAGATGAAAGAATATGGCAAGAAAAGGATTAGGGGACGGGTTTCAAAAAGATATCAAAAGCAATTGAATACTATAGATGAGAATTAATAACTCTAATTTGAGAATTGTTGGATAGTAAACTAACTATATTTTTAAAATAGAGACATATCCATTTGTTTCATTGTTATGAAGAGTTTTTTTTACACAGTTTTCAACGGTAATTTTTGGTTTTAAACCTCTACTATGCTAAGTATGCAATAATATTTCTATTCAGTGTTACATTTCTCGGAGCAAATGTTATTTAGGTTGCTGGATTATTTAGTTATTTTATCTTGACACTTGTACGCCGATTATGGCCAAAAAAAATATATCCCTGGTGAGACGATCAACGAACCGTAGTGGACGCCCTCTTCTTTCAAGTGATGTTACCCCACTTCCATCGTGAGTAAATTACTGATTTTCAGTTATATTAGGGGGACTTCGGTTCTTATTTAAGCGTCTAGGTTTGATTTTAAAATATCAGTACTAGTTAAACTTCAATGTTTAGGCCCAAGGATTTGAAAAAAGTGAATCTCTTAGAAATACCAGAAGTTCAGTGCAAGTTGTACGTGGAACGCGAAGATCTTGACTTTGATTGGATTCCTAGCAACAGTGCAGTTTTAAAAGTGATTTCGTTATTCAGTTTATTTAATTATATTATTTGTTATTAATATTCAGTTTTCATGGTTATTATTATATCCGTTACCTACAGTTACTCTTCTCATTACGTCTTTCGGCCGCTCTTTGGAGTACTATAAGTGATTGTGATGAGGTAATTAGGTTTAATTCTGTTGCTACTGGTGTGAACTAATTAAAATAATTTAAAAAATTATATATTGATGAGACTTTTTTTATAGGTATTCAATTATTGGGAACCGTTACACTTGTTATTATTTGGAGAAGGTTTTCAGACGTGGGAGTATTCACCTCATTATGCGATAAGGTGAGAAATACATATTATAATATTTAATAAAGTAAAGGATCTTTTAAATACAAAATAATCACCGAGAAATTACGGGTAATAAATCACATCCTCTGACTGCTAAATTTAGGTCATATTTTTACATCTACTTACATTATATACCTGCCAACTTGCTCTATTTTATTTTACCGTATTCAAAGATTGCTTTGTTTGTTACCATGAGGTGCACTATAGGAATTTTCACACTTTTCGCTGAATTTTTACTCTACAAAGCTGTATGTAAACGGTTAGAAATTTTATGATTTAGTTTATTTTCTTTGTAAATTTTGAAGAAAAAAAGTGTATGAATTTTTCTTTCAGCTTGAGTGTTAGTATTGGACGATTTTTTATCATATTTTCCATGTTATCTACTGGAATGTTTATTTCAAGGTTTGTACCAAAAGATACAAGTGTTTTAATAGTACGTTAAATTTGTAGTCTTATAGTACAAGTTATAGTGCTGCTTTTCTTCCTTCGTCGTTCGCTATGGCAATGAATATGTATGCTATGGCTGCTTACTTTAATGAAAAGTGGTACGTTCTAAATGATTGAGGTATTAAAAGCATGTTTTAAATAATGAATTTATTTTTTGTGTTCGGTATATTCATTTAGGTTCTATGCTATTTTATTCACTGCCGCATCGGCTCTGGTTGGTTGGCCATTTGCCGCTTTTTTGGGTATTCCTATTGTAGCTGACATGCTAATTCTTAGGCCAAAGTTTGTATTAACCATATTTTAAAAAACTTACTTTTAATTCGAGTTATAACTAGTTTTCAAATTTTTTTAGGCACACAATGTTTTTTTACTTTTGTGCTATATCGGCTATTGTTATTGGAGGTTCACTTCTCTCGATTGATTCGTACTACTATGGAAAACGAGTTTTTGTGAGTCATATTTATTGTTTTGGTTGTTCTTGTAAAGTATCAAGTAGTATCAGATCGCAGGCCCCTTTAAACATTGTGCTGTACAACATCTTTTCCGCACATGGATCTGAGCTCTATGGAGTAGAACCGTTATCATTCTATCTCAAAAACATATTTCTCAACTGGAATCTAGCAGCATTTCTTGCACCTTTAGGAATGCCTTCCAGTGCTATATTATTCCTTATTACATTCAGAGCAAATGATAGTGAGAAAAAATTCGGCATGCGTGAGTTTTCTCCAAATATAGGTATAGAATTTATATATATATATATATATATATAAAGCACATTTAGTTTTCAGCAATTTCCTTGTCATATTGGTATCGGTTTACTCCCGTATTTCTCCAGTTTCTAGCTTTACTGAGTTGGTGCTTAATTTTCTTCAGTCAGCCTCATAAAGAAGAACGATTTATGTTTCCCATTTACCCTCTCATTGCTCTCATGGCTGCTATCGGTCTAGATGCTTGTGAAAGGTTAGAACTGTTTTAGGCATAATTTCCTTCTCGACAATTTATTTTTCACAGTAATTAGAAAAATAGTTTATTATAGACTTATTTCACGTTTCATTCCATCTTTATCTGTGCTGAGCTGGTGTTTGGTTGTACTTTTTGCTTTGATCTCCCTTTCAAGGACATTTTCATTGCATAGAAACTTTGGAGCGCATATTGAGGTTTGCTTGTCTACCACTACCATCTTTATAAATTGTTTAAGTAAACTCATCCTAAGAGTTTATTAAATTACTAATAAATGTTTTATGTACAGATATATAAGAGTCTCAACGAACATCTTGTGGATAGTCAACATCAACTTGATTTCTCTCAGCGCGGAGTCTGTTTCCTTTCATTTGATTTTTTTCCTATTTCTTGTTATAATGCTACCAAAAATGTAGTTATTTGAAAATATATCGTTCAATTAGGATCCTCTTCGTGTCTGTGTAGGCAAAGAGTGGTATAGGTTTCCTTCGTCATTTTTTCTTCCTCAAACAGCTGTTGATGTTCGTGGACGCAGAAGAGGTATTCATTTGATTCGTACCTTTAAATATTTTGTATAATAAATATTCTAATACTTAATTAATTTTATGACTAATTTATCTATAGGATATGAGAGATAGCCCTGGATCTTGTAAGATCTAATAATATCAGTGATTTTTATGTGACTTACTAGTTTGCATTATAGGTGTTCATCTGCATTTCTTAAAGAGTGAGTTTACCGGTATATTACCAAAATATTATCCGCGTGGTAAGCTGCCTCATATTACTAGAAGAATCCCTACCGAGATGAATAATCTTAATATAGAAGAGATATCTAGGTTTGTTTAGTTACTAGTGTTTTTTTTAAAAGATGGAATATAATTTACTATTCTTAAACAGGGTAAATGAATTTAAGATACGTTCCCTTTGAATCATGTGACTATTTAATCGACCTGGATACACCTGATAATACAACTGCGTTGGAACCGAACTTTAGACTCGTGGTATGTGGATATCAGGTTTTTGCCTTCCTTAAATATGTGTGGGTTTTTAAATTAATAGATATTTCTGCAGTTTATTGCAGACTGATGTATTGCGACCAATTTCTACTCACCCATTCCTTATTACATCTAAGTCTCATTGGTTCTATAGAGCGTTTTTCATTCCATATCTTTCAAGAAACCATATCGTATTTGGAAACTATACTTTATATCAGAGAATTCCTCCTACAATTAATGTTTGAACATTCAGTTCTTGCAAGTTTGTTGATTTGTAATTTAAATATTCGGTTATATCATTATTTTCATTTTAAACAGTACATTTAATTGTTGTTGTAATACATTATATACAATATAAGATATATTATTAGAACATTGGTTTTTGGATTTATATTAATTATAAGGAAACATTAATGCTTTGTTACATGAGGCTTATTAATCTTTAATATATTGAGATAGTAGTACTGTTTCACTGTTATTAATGCTAAAATTCACTTCCAGTTTCTTGTAAAAGTTATGTCTTTGATATACTTGCTTTATTTATATTTATATATATATATATATGTCTAAATCCAAGAAATACAATTTTGCTTAGAATTACTAGGAATGAGTCAACTTGGCCAGGTACATTCCGATGCAGCAATGGTTAATGAGGCAGCTACTGATAAGGAGAAGAATCAATATGATCAGAATATGGCTAAGGTATAATGAGGAAATTAGGTCGTTTGTCAATAGAATGGCACGTTTGTATTTTTCTAGATTATAATGAGTAAAGCAGCTGCACTTGTACGTGAATCTAATAGTTTACCACGTTGTGGCGATGACTTCGAATTACTAAATTCATATTCATTGTTTACCCAGTTTATGGAACAACAAGAATATAGAATTTGTAATATGTAAGTTTTTTCCGTACTAATGCTTTTTTAAGATGAAATTGTTTATATAATTTCTTATTAAATTATTTTAGTTCTTAATAATTATTGAGTAATTTAAGAATAAATAAAATGATGTTAAACTCTGGCTGCTCCACAAAGTTACCGAAAAATATCTCCGATATGGATGGCTATATGGAGAGAATTGTGCAAGCGGATGATAGATTAATTGAGCGTGTGGTAAGTTGAGTAAATCATTATTTGAACAGTTTCTAGATATTATAATCTACAGGGTGTACTGATGGATATACTTGAACGTGCAGGGCGTAATGAAGAAGTATGCGTACCCAAGACCATAATAGGAGCAGAATCTACTAGACGTGAAAGTTAGTGAATCAAATCCATGCATGTATAAGATATAATTTAGATTACGAAGAATTATACTAATTGTGACTATGTGACATGACTAGCTATTGTCTTAGATAATATGAATGTAGCGACTGCAGTAAAAACATTTTCTGAGAATATTGGAACAGCTCTAGCTGCCCGTTTACGAGCGGTTCATGAGGAATCTTTTGTTAATAAAGCTACGGTAAGTTGAAGTTTTATAGATGTGATTTAACGTTTAGATTCTAGAATAATTTTTTGTAAAAGTTTCTACAGAGTTTTTTTAGGGTTGTTCTATTTCAGTTCACAGGTCCTAAGCCACAGAAAGCATATGGATTTGATTCAGTAATAGATAATTCAAGGAAACCGTTTGTGAGCAAGCTAAATATAAAGCATAATATGAAAGAACGAAAATATTTACAAGGATTGACTATAATCGATGATGAAGAACGAAGGTAATGTTCACTATTGAGTGAACTTATATTTATTTATAATTTTATAGCTAAATTTTTTTCACATATTGATAAGATTTCAGTATGTGGCATTCTGATCAGGCATTAGCTGAACATCCCTATCAGTATGAAAAAGACCATTTTGATATTCCCGAACGTCAGCTGGAGTCTCATCCTCCAATGGTAATTGTATTCTCTTATACTTTTATTTGATGTTCTGTTCAACTAATAATGTTTTTTAGGATCCTATAGATGTAAATACTTCAAATGTTACTTTTGTCGACACTCTTGATGGATTGGAGAGGTTGCGTGATATTTTAAATAGCTCCACTGAATTTGCTGTTGACTTAGAGGTTAATTACTGTCATTTAGCGCTCGTGCTAGTTCATATTTATTTTGTGGTTTTAGCATCACGATCACCGTTCATTTATGGGTTTGACATGCCTCCTTCAAATCTCTACTAGAGAAAGCGATTATATTATTGATCCTTTCCCTTTGTGGATGAATATGCATATACTGAATGAACCATTCACTAACCCTAAAATTCTCAAGGTATAATTCTAATATTTAATGTTTATTTTTATTCTAAGCGATATTTCAAAAATTTTAAGGTGTTTCATGGCGCAGAGAGGGATATTATATGGCTTCAACGTGACTTTGGTATTTATGTGATAAATATGTTTGACACATATCGAGCTATGCGTCGTCTAGATTTGCCCAAATTTAGTCTGCAGTTCCTTGTACAAAAATATTGCAATGTTACTCTTATGAAGGAATTCCAAATGTCTGATTGGAGAGTAAGGTAATTTATTGAGGTTGCTGACATCTTTCTTATTATAAAGTTACTTCTTTTAGACCTCTGCCATCTCAATTGCTAGATTATGCTCGTGGTGACACACATTATTTGTTGTACTGTCATGATAAATTGCGAGAAGAGTTATTAGAAAGAGGCAATGAATTAAAGAATCTTCTTAAAGCTGTTTACACCGAAAGTATGGAAACATGTGGAAAGGTTTGTGTGCAATTTTGTTGTGATTAAAACTTTATTTAATTATGTTAAACCATATCAGCTTAAATTCAATATTTAGGTATTCACTAAACCCGTATTCGATCCAGAAGGTTATCGTCACTTTTTGAGTACACGACGTTCACTAAACAACCGCCAGTTTTGTGCTCTAGTCGAACTATGGAAATGGAGAGATCAAGTAGCGCGTGAAGAGGATGAAAGCACAAATTTTGTATTACCAATACATATGATGTTGCATATTGCGGAGGTTCACTTTCTGTCTTCTAGAAATTATTTTATTTATCTGCTAATATCCTATGTAAATTATATACATTTTAGGCTCTTCCTCGTGAAATGCAAGGTATAATAGCGTGTTGCAGCCCTGTGCCATTGATGGTTAAAGAACGTCTGCTGGAGTTACACAAGTGTTTTTTTTTGCGATTTTTTTCAAGCCTATGTATTTTTCTCAGTATTTATTCCATAAATGGTCACATATTAAGGATAGTATATGCTGCACGAGATCAACCACTAGAACAAGTGTATTCGATTAAGAAGCCTGTTGTTGAAAATGATCGATCTATCCTTCAAAATATTATTGATGAGGCCAATCGAATGACAAAAGTCAAATCGCTGATTAGGTATGTTATTTGTGCATAGAAGAAATATTTCATATATTTTGGAAATACTTAAATAGATATAGTACCACAAATCCAGGTGTAAGATGGATTTTTCACATTCTCGATTCGATGAGGAAATTGGAAATATATTTTCCCGAGTTCAATTATCTGATGCCGATGATATTTTGGAAGTTGAAGGAACGGAAACATTTGTTAATGTCATTGAAAGTGATTTGAAAGAATCCGATAGTATGTACAATGTGGTAACAAACGTATGTGTGATATTTTTACTTGGGAATTATTATTTTATAATATAATTGAGTCCTCTTACAGTCACTGGCAACGAATCACTCGAAATTATCTTCAATTATTTCTCGCTTGGAAGCTTGGGCAACGCCATTTGAGTGTTATACTATTGCGTTAAAAGAAGCAGCGAAAAAAGAAGTGTGTTTATTGTTATATTTGATATAGGAAACATTGTATGAATTTTCAAGTCATTTAAATAAAAAACAATCACTATTCCACCTTTGACAGGCCAGGCTTCGCGATGAACAGCGAAGACGAGAAGAACTTGGAATTAGCGATGAATCGAAGAAAATGTATTCACACCATGATGAGGTTGTGTGTAGAAAACCTGTTATCGACAATGCGGTTAGTTATCATTCCCCTGATCATATTTTACTTAAAAATTGAAAGCTTTGTCCGATAGTCTATACTATGAATAAAGCTCAAACAACTGATATATACAAAAAATGTTCAATACCATATATTAAAATGCATTGCTATGTTAAATTTTTCGTTCCAGAATGTGGACCAGGGTGATATTAGTCTGTGCGATAGCGCCCAATCACAGTTTACTGATGAAATTCTGACCAAAAAAGCTTTGAAAAGGAAAAAGAAACATGTACGTTTGTATTCCACCGAAATTCTCTTAGCATAACTCTTGTGATGTTTTATTTAGATCAAATCTAATGCGGATATATCAACTAATCCCGCTGGATCTTCTACAGTTAAACGGTTAAAAACAAGTATAGAGGGAAACAATATTACTAATAAAGAAGCAAATGATGAGATCTCGCCTGTTGATTACTCTAAGTTTGATTCCAATATGTTCAGTACGTATCTACTTATATTTATTGAACACTTTTCTTAATTTTAGGAATATGATAAAACTTGCAGGTCAGAAAATGAAATCAAAAGAAGACTTCGACCCCTTTCATCAAACATTCCGTCTTGAAAACAAGAAAAACAAGCAAAAGCAGGGTAAAGGGATGCACCGGATGGGTACCATGAGCATTGGATATAAACCTGTTTCACAGTGATGGAAAAAAACTAATAAACCATAACTATAGTTTATTTTTATAAGTTTAATGTTCTAAGCAGATTCTTAATTGATCTTATATATTCAAGTTATACTCTGGTTTTGTCCACTAGCTATTGCTGGATTTACTACTGATAGATTGTTATTGTTACTTGTTGAGCTTAAAAAATTAATCAGTTAAATGGTCATAGTAGTCATGAGGTTTCATTCCAAATTGTATATTATACCACTGCTTAATATATTCTGATTTTACATTGTCATCGTGATTTCCGTTCGCTAGAGATGTCACTAATCGGTCGGATGCGTCCATTACGGTGTGAACTGAATTTCCTAGATAAGGCTGATGGTTCCTGTTCGTACTCTCAGGGCGAGACGGTAGTGTGGGCCAGTTGCAGTGGACCAGGTGGGGTAAATCACTCTCTGAAGATGGTTATGTATTAATATTTTCTTATACCATTTTCGAGTTTTCTAGGGGATGTTCATATTGCCAGACGAGAGAATGAGAAGATGCACTTAGATGTCAGTTTTCGACAATTAACGGGAGATTGTCAACACCACCCGGTATTTCTGCAATTAATCCATTCATACCACTAAGCATCAAACTATTCGGCTTGTTATTGCAGTTTAACCGTATATTGGAAGCTACTTTGGAAAATACTGTAAACACTCAGTTGTTCCCTAGAACGTCCCTAGTTGTTAGTTTTTTTTTAAAGTTTCCCTTGAAGTTAATTCTAAAATCTTGGTTGTTTTCAATTTATCAATTAACAATTGCTTATAAGGTTACTGTACATTGCTTACAAGCAGACGGAAGTGTTGGAGCCGCAGCATTAACAGCAGCTGGTCTATCTCTTTTAGATAATGGAATTCCATGCAGGTACCACTATTGCAATCTTCTACTTATTTTTTTCTCTTGGTATTTCTCAACATGTTCTCTACAGAGCTCCATTTTGTGGTGTTCAAGTAGTCCGAATAGGTGAACAATTTGTCATCGATCCTGATCAAAAAACTGAAAACAAGGCAGATGCAAATTTTCTTTTCGCCTTCCAAATGTCTCCAGAGGTAGGAGTATGAAGAATAAACACCGAAATATTTCTTAAGCATGACTACTTTTTTAATAATAAACGTTCCCTGTTAGTATTACAATCAGATTATCTCGTTTTTAGGGAGATGCTTCTTTAATAGTTTCTGATTCCAATGGGCCCTTCACTTTATCCCACTTTTCATCAGCACTAAGCTTAGCATCAGAGGGCGCTAAGCAAATATTTTCCTTTTACAAGGAGACTTTACAACGGAAGCTAAGCGTTGATGTTTTTGGCACGAAAGTTTAAAATTTATATTTTTGAATGGAAATGTCTAATTTAAAATCATATATGTTACCTTGTTTGTTGCTTTTATTGTTTTACTTTTTAATGGAGTTTTGTTTACCTCAACAGTATGGAATAGACGGATAAAATATCTTATTTAAATTAAGTCAGGGAGATCCATAACTGGGGAAATCGTATACAGATGTGCAAACTTCTGTAAAAGATCTCTTATTTGTTCGGAAAAAAATGCAAACTTTATTTAGTTTAACATACCTGCTTTGCGTTGTTCAGCCATCCAAATCCTCAGATTTAGAATGAAGTCCCAAATATAAAATATGAAACTGACGAGGCAAATTACCTACAGACAATATATAATTAATAAATATTCTTGGGATGCTCATCATCAAAAAATAAAATTAGAAACTAACTGCTGAGACGGTGAAGTAGTAGTCATTGGAAATCTCTTGCGCGTTGATACTCAGCCAAATGCACATGAAGTAAAATATGCTAAGGAGCAGGGAGGAACCACTCTTCTTAAAGTGTATGTCCAAAAATTGCAAGAGCATTAACATAAACTCAAATTTCTTACCACTGCGAGAAAGTTTATTCTTTGGATTGGGAACTTTATGTGATCCAGTTCAAACAGTATTAAGATTATTGAAGAGATATCAAGTAATAGTGATAACACGGCCGTCAACCAGATGAGGGAGATACCTAATCACAGTTTTACTATTGTACTAATATTATAATATTAAGCTCCTTTATACATTGATCTAGTAGTGGAATTACATCAGTAAATCATACGCCTTGTGATATCAATAGACCAACAAATATTGTTAGTTTTCTCGACTTTGTCTAGCTAGTGATATTCTGACATGATTGCGTAAAAGAATGTATAGATAGTTTTATGAATAGAGATCTAATTCGGAAAATTTGCAGGTAGTTTTAAAGTTACGTATTTTGAGAACAAACCTGCTGGTGATGACGAAACACAAAACAAGGATACAATCAGAAGAAGAGTTGAAACCTGAAGGATAAGTAGGGAACTAAGAAACTACACAGGGATAATGATGTCGTTGTTACATCAATAAGAACAGATGACTAACCAATGTGAATATTTTGACAATATGAGGGAAACGACATAGTTTCGAAGCAAACAGGGACATTACTTGGTGTTGGACCTCAAACCAATCTTATGGTCCAGTAACACGAATATAATAAAACGCTGACAGCAATCGATACTCAAATGCCACAAGGTAGCAATGATAAGAAGTGTTGCAGTGCACCGCATTTGATATGGATGTAACTGTTTCGTTCAGCTGAGAGCAATTATAATAATAACTGACATACTCGCGCCCATACCTTCAGGTTTTGGAATTTTGAACAATGATTTACAGTCAAAATGCATAACTATCTATACAGTATCAATTATTTATTAGTCTAGTTAATTGAAATGTCGACGGTCTCGAAATCCAGAATAATTACACATGTATTATAATTTGAATATAAATGTTTATTTGATTTGTCTTTCTACTAAGTACTGCTTCAAAGATATTTAATATTAAAAATTTACTAAACCTTCGGCTGAACAGAAATATACGGCTATATAGATTAAGCATTCACAATCTACTCGTTAGAGCTTTAAGACCAGTTCGTATTTACTTACTAAGAGATTAATTTCAGTTGAAAATTGCATTTCCATCTACGATTTCTTATAAATGATAAAATTATACACAGTTATTTTTTCGAAATAAAGTGTGGAACAATTTCTCCTTTCATTTTCTCAGACTCACCTACTCATTATTTGGCCATTATAGTTCAAATTCACATTTGATAGAAACATACCGCACAATCACATTTTGTAATGAATTTGTTTTTTTCTAAAAATGAAGTAAACACTTGTTACCTGTAACAAAATAATATGCTTAAAAATCTAGGCAGAATATTATGATATCGGTGTTATTCCAGATCATCGTAACCGTCCAAATACAGTTAAAAAACTAATGACTTTCAAGCGATTTCTGCAAATAGATCTCAACATCACCACACGTACTTTTAAATTGGCGTAAATAAAAAGATAAAGTCTGCCGATATCCTCAAAGTTATTGGTAAATTGGATCACGAAATTATATGGTGCATCATTTTATGTAATACTTTGTACTTCCAGATATAACCGGTTATTTTATATGCTTATTTTAGTGATTTAAAGAGAATATGCAAAAAAAGGAAATTTATTCTGAATATCGCATTTCATTTACAGTAATGTTAATAATGCAGAAATTGAGCATCTTACACTTCCGACTGAATACTCCCACTAGCATGGTGAGACAATGCTGGCCTACAATTAACTGTTCGTGTATGTATATGAACATTAAAAATATAATTAGCACAAATGGTGGATAAATGGATTTTATTTAATATATTCTTTTACCTGAATAGTTCACCAGTTTCTATCCTTGATATTTCACTGCTTCGTGACGAATTTAACCCGATAGCACTTGAAGTCGCAAAATATGCTGCATTGTTATAGCTGAAGTAAAGTTCGGTGAAAAATATTTAAATTAAATTAGTAGAAAAGCAAAAGCGTTAGGCATAAAAGCATAAGTAGCCTTGTTTAAAGCATAGGTTCACTTCTACTGTTGGTATTTTATTTTACCTAATGCTATGATCGACTTGACTTGGAGACGGTATCGGTGGCAAAGGAGTTCCCGATCCACTGAACGAGCAGGAATAGTAAAGAGAATTCTATACAACTAGCTTATGATACTAGTTTGCAGAATAATTCTTGAATTAAGTATCTATATCATTGATCTAAAGTGTTTCCTTATGTTTAACGGGGATTTAAGAGATTTAGTCAATTTTACATAATCTTCTTACGTAGTCAACATTAAGTTTGTTATGAAATTAGTGCTTTATAAAGTTTGCATTAATAATATTAATCAATAGTTTCATACATAGCCATGTTATGCAAAAACCTATACCCAAGTACTCACCGATTTTGTGATATTCCAAGAGCAGAGCTTTTCTTTTGCATATCAACTTGATATGGACTGTTTCTATAATGTTGCTTTTTCACATATAATCTGTAAATTTATTGTGAGGGTATAATATGGGAAAGTATTTTCCCTGAATTTTAATCAGTCAGGACATTAATTTTTTGATGTCTGACCTGGATTTCTTTTGTGCTATCCTCGTCCGCTCAATTAGCTGAGCAATGGACTCACTAAGCGGAGTTCTTTTAGATAGCAGTAATGAGCAAACAACAATGGGGATTAGACGCAGCACTAGTAGGATGATTATAACCATAGACGGGAGAAATGACGACTCAATTTGAGGATCGCATGAGTTCTGAATGAAAAGTGCCATTTGTTGAAAGACAAAGAGTAGTTGAACAAAATGAAAGAATAATCGAAAAAATGGAAATAATTACAGAACTTCACATGAGTTATTGGACAGACGTTTAGTGACAATAAATACCAACTCTTGGATTGAGCCTCCTTTTGTTGGCTGCATATAGGTTATGATCAAATGTACACCCCAATCTTTGTTCCATTTGCAGCAAACCTCCTGGATTGTGTGGAATAGCATGGTTGAGCAGCTACAATTATGAATTACACATAGTGGCTGTCTTTTATAAGCTATCATTTACTAAGATAGAGTTTGAAAATAGGACCAAATTTAAACAACTCAGATAATCTCAGTTTAACTCCAAATAAATACAATATACATGGTTTGTTGGGAAACGCTAACGCACATCTTTTTTCTCATTGCCTTCTATTCTCAGCCGTGACATTAATCTAATTTTTGCTGAAGTAAGACGTGATAGCTTTGAAAGTTTCCACTATTCAATTCGAGTATTTTTCTTAAAAATAATCATTTTTAATGGTATAGTTGAAGGAGTAGTGGTGAAGACTGCACGGAAAGAGGGGAGAAACAAGTCTGGTTCTTCTTTAGCTTCTTCTTTTTCAACGCTTTCCTTATTACCAAACACCCGTTATTGGATGTTCGTCAATAGTCTAACAGACTTTAGAGATTAGAACCAAGTATACTGCTTCCCAAACAATCGAATAGTCTTCTAGAGAATCCAAAGCCCTCTTTTACAATTACTAGTTGTTTTCAAAAATTTAAATGACACCTTTTAAAGGAACAGTAGCAAAATTTGAGAATAGTAAAATAAAATAAAATAATGAAGCCGACATGTATCACCAAATTTAAAGTCACCACGAGAGAAAGTGGTACCTCAGTAACACACAGTTCCTGATGCAATTCGGCAGCGAGGAATCCCAGAATCAGAAGTAACAAAGTTAGTCACGCGTAGAAGTGGTTGATGAGAAGCAGTGTCTGTCTTATATTGTTATTGCTTCCATTTGCTTCTAGTAGTCCATGCACTTNGTGTAAATCATTTAACAGGAAAATCTGCACCCAATTGTCTCTAAAGTTGTGATAACTGTTGTACTCCTGATTCTGGGGTTCCTGGCGCCATCTGGCTGTCGAATAGTTTTGATATTGCAACTAGTTAACAATTATGTCAACTGATAGCATTATAACTTTTTCTTGTTTGTTTATGTTTGTTCTTCTTCACAGTTGCACGCTCATCAGTATATTAATTAATAATAATCATTATTATTATTAAATTATTCAGTTAATAATTGCAATTTCAGTATTAATTCGGGAATGTAGTAGAATTAATAAAGTGAAGGTTTACCAATATATATAGTATGACTAAATTTCCAAACTTCGAAAAAATTTATCTAAATTAAGTTTTCCTTTGTTAAATTATTGAATTTGTATAATTAATATTTTAAGAGTTGTAAATTATCTTCACCTGTTCAGTGGCATTGGGAAGAGTAGCTGAATAGGGAAATAACATGAAGGAGAACAAGTGAACTTCACAAATACAATACAGAGTGCCTAAGCCAAGAACAATCTGAAATACTAAAAGTACATTTTAACTATTTCAGTATAAATAATTAACTGTTTTAAAACAATTGAACTAACCAGAATTACACTTTTATTTGCATTGAAACCTAATTACATTTACAAATAAAAGTTAGAACAGTAATAATTTTATTGTTTTCTCACCCAGAAGATAACATGCGTAGTTCCACCGCTGACGTTGGTTGTGTAGTAAATCAGAATGGCAAATATTAGAAAAACGTAGCAGCCCATATCCGCAAAAAGGTATGACCAGACGATCGTTTTGTACTAAAGCACAGCTATTTGTGTTATCTGTTGTTGTTATTGAGGAATAGATAATTTTTACATCAACATGCTATACAATTTGTATTCCTCTCTGTACGATTAGTTCACTGTATTCCTCTATACTTTCAGGAATACTTTCTCTTGCGTACTAACTATTCTTTGATCTCCAAGGACTTCGATCTCCTTGTCATTCAACTGGTATAAACCGAGTAGATGATTGTAATTGATTTTAGATATGCTAATAGTCTTATCCAAATAGTCAATCAGCTCCTCATAAACTGCTTTGTCTCGCCAAACATAGACACTCAAACATATCACAGATATCTAAAAAAAGACCCAGAATATTTAATAAATCCTAGTTTATAAGAAACAGAAATAATAACTTACGAAAACTGATATACAAAGTCCAAAACACAAAATCATTGAAACAGATTCTCGCCATGACTGGGCCTGAAACCATCAGTTATGAGACAAAATTACTATAACTTTGTGGTAAAATTATGGGTAGAGACACGTACCCCTTCAAAGGTGACTTTGCTTTGAATTCCACCGCTGACAGTGCGAGGAGGTGGTGGTGGTCGTAGATCATCAGATAACATTACGAAATTGAAGCAAGTAACTCTCTAAGTTTACTATTTCGTTTCTGAAATAATATTATTACATTTTATTGTAAATGGAACAAATATAGGGTCAGTGCAAAAAGGAAATAAAGTCACAAGGGATTATTAGAAAAATGTGCTTACCACTAATCTGAGATAAAGATGGAATATTAAATGAAATTATAGATATCAATTAAGTCTTACTTAGTCTGGCCCCTTTGCCGTATGCCCTTGGAGTTTGTGAATTAGACCAATAAAACTACAGTAAGTGGACGATAATTACAACTAATGTGATAAAAGGTAAGCTATTCACATTCGTAACCATCTTCAGTGAAGAGTACTGAAAACTTTGTGCACAGTGCAAAAACAATATAAATCTAAATGCTAATGTATCTAAATTCCTTGGCTCATAGAACAAATTTATTATTGATATCAGTTATGAGTAGATTTGGTTGTGATATAGTATCGAACGCGCAATATCCTAGAAATCACATTCAAAACCTCCACGTCTTTTGCATAATTAGTGGAATTTTAGGCTAATAATAAAACGTATGAATAAAATAGGAGTATATTCCTGTTGGAACTAAGTATTATCAATTTGAATTAAGATCGATATTTGAGATAAAAATCTATGTGATCTGTTCCGAACGGACTGAAATGACAAATCGATGGTAGTACTGTAATTAAGGATAGAGGGTCACAGATTGACGGTGGCAATTATCACATAGAGGAGTGGGAACGTTACTTTTCTTAAGAAAGAAATATATTAGACCATAAGAATTACATGTAATTTGCGTTCTACATTCACATAAATACAAAAGTCAGAATACTGATCATCGATTACCCACTAGCTCACGTGAAGCTACGCCAACTCGTGGAATGCTACTTGATCCCATAAGAGCAGTTTATAGCTTGTATCAAAACAGTGAGAATGACAAGTCCGAACTAAATATTAATAAAGTAATCTAATTAATAATAGCTCCATCCAATTGCTTCATTGTTAAGACACAAATCTAAGAAAATAATCTGGAAATGCGATGAATACTACATAAATATTGGGACTATAAAAGCGAATAAAACCATTTAAAAAATGAGGTAATAGACTGCCAATCAACAGAAGTCAGGAACGCGTCTTAGTTCTCCATTTTGGGTATGCGTGGGTATCTCTTCCTACCTGCTGTGTTCGCCAAGGTCGACTGACCGCCACTCTGTGTTTCTCCACTTATACAATCCCTCGACAATCTACGGTCTGAGACTATTCGCCTCCTACACTCACTCATTTTACTCTGATGATCGCGATAAATGTGACTGTCTGCATCCCATAGGTTTTCGTGAAGGCCGAGGCTGATTATGAGGAATATGCTTGACCCTTACAGACAAGAAATTCAGATGATATATAAACAGCGCTTGCTTATTATTTTACCCCACGCTATATAAACAAGGAAATTTTACGTTAATGAAAAGAAGAAAGTATGTGTAGTTTCATTAGATCTATTTCCAAACAATAACATTTAAACTCAACAATCTGCAAAATGAATTTGTTCAAAGTATTTTCTCTAAACTAATTAATCATATTTCAATATTTGTCATATTCAAAATCAAGCTTCTCGTTGACCTTAGTTGATGGCGCACAACCTTTCGTAGTAGAAAGGATTAAAGGCACTGAGGTACTTCAGTTGTTCTTTGCCTTCGCTTGATTGGGCTAGAAAATATATTTAAACAAAAGAAAACCTTACTATATTAGAAAGCAATAAATATTTAATATTACGTACATAAACTTTCAATATATATCTCAAATCAAAAAACTTCTGCAAATAAATACATATATATATTATAGACATATATTATAAAAGCACTTGCCTTTTTCACTTGCTAACCATCGTTTATCAATGTAATATTGGTAAATATTATCCACTTCATCAACTGAGTACAATTTTGTTTCCACAGGAATGAATGGCTAGAAATATTACAACTAAACTCCACCAGATGCACTTTAAAAAATCGCCTAATATTTTTTCCTAAACCACAAAACTAGGATAATACATCTTTTTATACAAAAGTTTGTAATATTAAGTTATATAAATATAAAGTAATGAAGGCTTTAAAAGCTATTATTGCTTAAGGACAATTTTTTTTAGGTGAGCTAGTGGGAATCGATGCTATAGATGTACGAACTATCAAATATTCGCTTAAAAAGTGGTGATTAAATCTCCTGTAACATCAAGATAAATCAGTATTAACTATTAACTAACTTCTATGTCTTCAAATCCTTTCTCTCCGAATAACTCAAGTGGTGTATACCGAAAAACAGTTATATGATCTCGCGCATTTGAGATTTCTTTCTTATCGGCAACAAGTAACACATATCCATTTGTCTTAAATAAATTTTGAAAAATGATCGAGTTCAACATTCACATTTCAGAGTATAGGAAAATTTACCCAATCTTCACATATTAAATTTCTGAAGTGGTTTACTAATGTGAGTTCCGATGAATTAGCCTGGAATAGTAATCATTACTGTGACTATCTTAGTGTACTTAATACTATATTTTCTACAATAATTTGAACTAAATAAATAAAGACATACATAAGTACGATCTATTTTTTTCACTAGTGTTTTCCCCCATAATGAATTTGCATCATCGATGGCTACGAGAACCTAAATAATTATTATTAAATATATAACACTTAGTGTACATGTCTAAAAGAATTTCACCAGCTATATAAGGCGCTGTCTAAAAAATATTGTTGACAAAATCTGCACAAATATCATTTCTTTAATGGTCTTAAGTTCTACCACCATATATTTATTTCTTTATCATAAACCTCTGTAGCAAAAAAATACAGACCTTTATATCATTAGATGTACCATATCTTTTCAGTTCACGAAAAAGCGCCCCAACACAATCGGATGCAAGATATGGAGCGGAAATACCCTGCAAAAATAATAAAAGATACTTGCTATTTATAGAATAATAAGGAACCGTAGAAATCTATTAATATCTACCATCTCAACTATGTCAGTGATTGGCCGATTAGCATTAGTTCTCTCACTTTTTGACCACTCATATTCTCTCTCTGTTTTAAGAGTAATCAGTTTTTTCCAAATGTGTTGATTCTAAAAATGTAACATTAAGGATGTATGTTGAAAATCATACATTGTATATAAAGCTCATTTTCAAATACTTGTTGTTTGAATTGTTGAAGTACTGCAACAGCATTTATAGGATCGTTGATTCGGCCTTGTTTGTATACGGACACTTCTACTTCAGCAACCTGTCGAGTTAACTCCATAGCTAAAATTTTAAAAATTAATCGAATAACTTAGTTTGAAAAGCACTACATTTTTTGTTTCCTCACCCGATTTTAAATGAATAATAACCCAGGAATTCATATGAGCCATATGAACTGCCTGATTAAGAGTAACACTCTTCCCAGTTCCAAATGGACCCCACAATACAAAACGAAGGACAGGAAATGAAGCACGTACTGCATTCATACCGGAAGAAATCTAAGTGAAATAAGTAGTTAATTAATAATTAACAGAAAAATGGATAAATGTTTTATAGAATTACTCAACCTCTAGAAGTGGTTCGCGAACCATGGTTACCAATTCACCAAGAGTATCCATTTGCTTTTGCATAGTAGCTGGTAAAGTACGAGTGAGACCTAATTGCTTGACAGCTTCAAGTGGAATTTCGTAAAGTTTGCCAATATCAGATACAGAAAAATCACTCTGAAGCATAAACATTCCAGAACACAAACCAAGTTACTATATCATAACTAAAGTATATATAGGAAGTCAGCTTACCGGTATGTTGGTAGTTGTTCTATACAAGCGGTTCAAAACCCGGATTCCTCCTAAAAATTATTACTAATGGGAATATTCCAACCATTTCTAGACGATAACAAAATAACTACGAAAAAACTTACGCGATTGTTTTAGAATCTCAACTGATCTAAAAACGAGCTTCATCTGCAGTGACTAAATATTTTATAAAGGCCGTAAAATATAAACACACGAATACTACAAGACTTCTTTTCAAGATACAACGCATCAAAAATACAATATTGTGTTAGACAGACATAAAATAAAATTTAAGACCATTGTATTGACTCTATTTATCATGTTAAAGACTCAAAATCAACAGTCTTTACAAAACAATATCAAAGAAAACAATAACTATAACAGCACTTTAACAATCAGGTAATAAGATAGTTTAGAAACATCAGAATTCGAATAACAAAATGTAGTCTACGCATCGATACTTGCATATTGTAGTTGTTCATTGTTTTCATATTCGGCCATATCAAGAGCAACTTCACAACTCTCACGAACAACGCGCTAGAAAGAAAAACAACTGAATTTTGATATAGGAACCATGAGATAACGAAATCAACATGAAAATGTAGTATCTACAAAAACAAAGAATTACCTCCTTATCGCTAAGATATTGTTTAAGTAGTTCAGTGCACTCATCAGTAGCAATAGCACCTAGTGCCTCAGCACATTCGTGACGTACCATACAGTTCTAAGTAAATAAAGTTATAGAATAAAAGCATAGAAGGGGTTTCCACTAAAATTATAAAATGTCTCGTAACAGTTGTTAGAGATATACACCTCGTCTGAAAGAAGAAGACGGTCTTTAAGCTCTTGAAACGCTACAGGAGACTGCAATTGACCAAGAACGTAGGCGATTTCATGTCGAAATAACGCACTGTCTTCACAGTAGAGGCCTAAATTTATACGTGTATAGAATAAAAAACAATAAAACTTAATAGCACGCAGATCTACTAAAAAAAATTTGCCAAATATAAACCTTGAGCCAACGCTTTAATTGAATCGTCCGTATTAATATTCCGCAATTTAAACATAGCACAATACCGGTCCCAGAGAGATTTCGACGTATTAATAAGATCTGCTCCCAATTCCTTTATGTCATTAGACGAGGATGAAGGTGTAGGATCTTAAAATCTTCTATATTCGAATCGTACTCAATAAATAGAGAAAATACGTTATAAAAGAATCACCAATGCTATGATAAGGACTGTTCGTCTTTAACCCACTGTTATGAACCCAGTCTAAACGTTGAAGAGCTAACTGACAAGTTTCAGAAACTTCTGGGCATGGGTCCTAAAAAAATAAGATTTGAACAACATATTAAGAAAGTCTAGTCTTTATGGAAATAGGAGTATTGTGAATATTACCTTGGAATACTCCATTAAAAGTGTTTTCGTAGATAAATCACCAATTGCTCCTAGCGCTTCTGCCGCTTCGTGTCGAACCATTGGTTCTCCAATATATTAAAGCTCAATTAAGAGAATATGGACCTACGATAACTCATCAAATACATATCTAGTAATATACCTTGATTGATATCCTTAAGGACAGTGATGAGAGTTGGAACAGCACTTTTATTTTGCATCTGTCCTAAGCAATAAGCCAACTCATGTTTAAGCAAAGATGAGTGATCGTTCAAGCATTTTCCAATCCATTCCACACAGAGATCTGACCCTATATTGCGTAGAATGAACAAAGCACGGAAACGAGCTTTTAATGGACGGCTGAAAAGCTCCATTGCTTACAGTGCAAAAAACACTATACACAGCCTGGCAATATGTTAAAGTTTATTATTAATATTACATCATGACGAGAGTTCATGAGTCATTTGAAACATCAAAAACAGTGCAAAACGGGCAGTATCGTGGGTACTTACCTTGTATCATTAAGGACAGCGCCAATTTCATTGATTTCTGCAGATGAAAACGACTTAACCATTATCTAAAATTTATAGTAACAATGAATATCGTAATTACATAAGAAACATACATTCTACCATTATTATATAACCAAAAAAATATTTAGGAAGGAATCAAATGTTTAACACAGTAAAGCCTTCCACGCGATTTTGCACCACAGTCATAAATTCGAATATTCTGTTTTATATGAAATATATAAACCATGTCATCATTGTTCATCATTCTAGTTAATTTTAATACTTTTAAAAAAGTTCATTGCTTAGTTAATCAGCCAACTTATTGACACATTAAGCTGTATATATAAAGGGAAATAGTTCACATAAGTTTTACTCTAAAAATCCTAACTCATGCAAGAATTCTTATTAATATTTATTAATTGGTAACAAAATAATATTAACACGTAGGAGAACCATCCATTCCACCATGACCATCTGATAAGTCCTCAGATTTTCTCCTAATAAAGTAATCCGGAACAATCACACTTAACTCAGTACGGCGTAAAGCCTGAGATATCTGAAAATTTATAGGATGTTTGGTATTATAGATAATATTACAGAATCTGATTGGACATATATTTCCTTGGTATTGGATTTCAAGGAAATATTTTTATAATTAGGCTACCCCTGTAACAATGGGAACCCGATCTTGTTCTTATATTATCTTTCATCTAAAGTGGACCAAACGTGTTTGTGAGTATGATACATAGTTATCCACATTTAAATTAGAGAAAGGTATTCAAAATTTTTTTGATTTTATATCATATACTTTGTTTCCATCGTTTCAGAAATATTCTTTGAGTACAGTTACCTGGGTGATTCCATGCTTTGCTTCTGTATGTAACGTTCTCCCGCCGCTCTCTATTTTCCCATTCATTACCTAAGACTATGATATTTTCTTTGATTGTTTCTACTCAAACCTCTTTCTCAGTATTTTAAAGGTATAGAAACACAGTCCTATAAGGAAGAGCGTGAGAGAAATAACTTTACATAGCCTTGCCTCTTTTCGAATTGCTTTTCGAACCAATCCACTTGTTTCTAGACCAGTTTTCATTCGCATTATCATGAATCGTAGTACCTATATGTATGTGTATGAATGATATCATTGCTAGTATAACAGCTACTTAAAACCACAAATCAATAAGCTGGTATCATCTGTGACCTCTCTCCATAAAATTATTGCAGAATCGATCTCAGGTGCCGATAGCGGATTTTTCTTCGAAATTCTGAAAAAAAAGTTTTTATTGAAAATGAGACAAATATGACTAAAACCATGATTTCTAGAGAGTGAAGAGTGATTTCCCACTTTCTATCTGCCTTCATTGCTTTTCGAAAATGGAACAATACACATTCCTTGAATACGGACCAGTAATGGGAGCTGGAAATTTATCTATTAGTGTGGTATTGTCTTGTTAGGAGTAAAAGCACATTATCGTCTCTGGATTTTTATTTCTGTGGTAATTCAATTCAAGTATTAAGAAGAATGGAGACTTCCAATCTCATATTAAATTAAGATATTAGATTAGAATAAAACTGCGACTCATTCAATACTTCGCACAAAAGTGGAGTGTTTTTGAATGTAATTTTGTTTGTTAAATTTCGTACTAAATATCCTGAATTTTATTTGATTGATTTACTAAGAACTCTAAAACTATTTCAGCGCCATTTGAGCATTGATATGAATCACCTCATTCAAATTGGGTTTTTTCGTAGTAAGCGGCAGTACAGTATAATTCTTTACACATTTATAGCTAAGATGCGACTATTGAAGTAAACATTCTAGATTTCTAATTAATAAATTTAGATTAAGTTCTGTTTTAGCTAGGCTAGCAAAATTTACTTATATCTAGAAATTGTCCTTAGTTTGTCGAATAATTTCAAAGTACCTCTAAGTGTTATCTGCATGCTACATTACCAGGTGAGCATAGGCAAAATAAATTTTAAAAGGCATAAAATATCTAAAAATGCATAATTTAATAGTAGTATTTTACATACCTGAATCCTAATTGTTCCTCGTGTCTTGCATGAATTTTCCCTAAATTAAGGAAAAGAGGATCAAGAGTCTCTGAGTCATTTAAGTGGTTCATCATAGTTTCGATAACCTAAGATAAATATGCCAATATTTGGTGTAATAAAAAGGAAATTTATCAATTGAAATATGGTTTGTTAATTATTGCAACTTTAAAATATTCACAACGTTTTAGACACCATAAATGAGTAAATGACGATTTTGTGTAAGCTCTCAGATCTTTAAATGCCTAATTTGTCTGACTTAAAAACTGATCTTATTAATTTATTTATAAACGTCTTACTTGGATGAATCTGAGTGCATGGAATGTGAACTCGCTAGATTTCTTTTCGTCCTCTCTATAGTCTTTAATCATAAAAGTGAACATAAGCTTTGCATCAGGGGCCTGCTCAAATATCATTTGAAAGATGTCCACTGCGAGAGTCTCCATGTCTCTGGAAGTAAATTTATCCTATTTTACGAGTAACCATTAATCTGCATAATTTAATAATAATATTTGAATACATGTATTTAAATTAGATCTGGGTATGGTTACTTTTGCAAGAATTTCATTTATTCCTGATAATAATAATTATACTTTCATGAGTTCATAGTCTCGCTCACATCTTTTAGCAATAGGTAAATCTACAACTTGAAGATTGACACTAAATATTTTAAAAGTATATTTCAATTATTGTGACAATACCTGGAAACAACGTTCCATGATCTTGCAAGAATATTTCTGTCTGTTTCAGTCAAGTGAGAAAGGGATATCATTTGGAATGAATGGTAGATGTGAATCTCAATATTTAATTAAATATATTTAATGAAAATAAATGCATGGAAAATATTGACGTCAGGTAATCGTACAAAATCACTATTAGATGAAAATAGTACCGAATTAATTTTCATTTGCTACTAGTGAAAAAATCAACACTTCTAGCACCATAGGCTTAATTGTTTATGGATAAACATTCATTTAGAAAACATCCCACAAAACATTGGGAGCAGAAGTCATGTATGCTTTGACTTCAATGTTAAACCTAGTATGATTAGTGGCTAAATCCTCTAGTTTCCATTTATTGGGAAATTCAAGGTCTTGGTTAGAAGGAAACTCGCCAAAGCAGAAAACATATATTTCGGATAATTGGAAATTAAAATATACTGAACTTGAAAAAGACAATTCAAGGTAAAGGAACATCTGTAATTACAGAAACGAGTGAGACTTATACTTTACTCCGCATAATCACGTAGGTTGAATCACTACTATAACTTCAATTGTGATTGACACAAAGTGTGGATTCAAACTGAAGGAAACTAACAAAGACAGCCTCAAAAATACTGAGAGAGTGACTTACAAAGTGGTGTGTGAGATCTACAAAATTTTGCATAACTTAAACATGTAGCACTACAATTTTTGGAAAAAACAAATTTCCAGACTATTTTCTTGATGATTATAACAGAAAAATTACAATATGCGTGGAAACTTATAACCGGAAGGTATAATCCAAACAAAAATATCATTGCTGTGCTTAATTTTTAGCGTCTCAACTTAAGAAAACAGGTTAATAGAAATTCAGGCATTTTGAGAATAACAACTGGTACTTAGGTAAAGTATCTTCGCGACACCATCGATTTCAGTGGTCTTACGTCTACACTTGTAGTATACATTTATCGAGAAATTTTCATTCTATTGGGAATTAAGAAACTAATCGAGCTGTATCATCCAATCAACATTCTAAGAGCAGTGATTAAAGGATTCAATTCTAATTTTTCCACTTTTTAGAAAGCCATAAATATACCGAAATGAGAACAACAAGTCGATGTATGATATAACAATAGATCGACAGAAAATTAGAGGATGATCTCCTTTAAATTACAAATAAATACTAAAACATGATATAAATGAGGTGTAACAAAAGAAGCAACTTAAAGGTATTTAATAGAATGCTTATGAGAACACAGGAACTCCAAGTGTGCGAAATTAACCTAAACTGAAGGCAAAGAATAGTGAAGAGTGTCGAAAGGGTGTTAATAGAGCACATTAAGAAAAGAATACGTAGGAAAATAGAATAGATATTCTCGTTTAGTTAACATTGATAAATATTAACATTAACGCAGATAATCTTGAAGTAGGGCTTAATAACTGTTGACTGAAGTGAATAAGAGGTCAATAAGGTAAATCATTTGTAGAGTATAAGGAAGATATCTTCATAGATAAGGAAAACAATGGAAATCAGAGTAGTGAAGAGTGTGGAATGAAATTAGTCTTTCTTCCGAAACAATAGGATGCTAATGAAAAACGGTGAGAGTCTGGACAGATTGAACAATATGTTTGTAGAAACTGACTGATCTTGCATAGAGTTATACCAATGAACAGAGAAATAAATAACACTGAAAGTAATATATAGCTTCCAACATGTACACAGGTGGAATATACGAGCCCGGATAAGATTTCTCGAGAATTTACATCTTTAGTGCAAGACGGAAATTCTTTTGAATATAAGTAGCTATTAATAGCAGGTAACGATAGAAACATGGGTGACAAGGTGGTGCAGAACTGAATCATAATCATCGGTGGTAAGCAAAGTGACACAATGTACGCAAAAAAACTGACTGCAACGCAGTCGAAGCTTTTCGCTAATAAAGAAATAAATAATCGCTAATATAGCACTAATTAAAGACGTATACTTTCCAGGCAAATTGTTAAACACTACTTCTCGGTCGGATGGAATGCCATGAGGCCAAAGGAGAACTTTCATTTTCTAAGGCACGTTTCCAGTGGCCGAACTCCTGAATTTAATATTTCATGTAACACATGAAACTGAAAATTTAAATGGAGTGGAGCATCAGTCTTTAGAAATTTCAAAGTTTAGAAGTCATCAACTAGGAAATAAGTATCACTTTATTGCGTCATTAATGAAATAAATTTACTTATTATTTAAGACTATATTCCCAGATTAATAGAAAGTACTTACTTTCCCACTGGTTTTTGGCCCAAGAGTAACATGACCAATACTTCGGTAGATTTCACTCGTGCTGCTACATACTACGCTTAATCTTATGTGGCTCTTCTAAAATAATATCAATTTCCCTTTTGAATAAAAAGAGGAAGCAAGATTCTTTCCATCAATGGCCATTAATTAATAGACACCAACCTTTTTAAATATCTACAATGATTCAGTATAATATAAAATACTACATATAATCAACAATACATTATTCCTTGAAAAAAAGTTAAATATTTGATAAAAAAGTAACAAATTAAAGCAAACAAAAAAGTTAAAATTAGGCGGAATATATATAACTATTATAACAAATATAAATATCACTAAGCCCTGAGAATGGCCATCAATCAATATAAAAAACGAATGCCTAAAGTTATACTGGAATCAAATTAATAGATAAAAAAATAGTAGTTATATTGCGTTTAAAGCATTGTTATACTGCTATAAAGTTAATAGAGAAGAGGATTAAGCACAACCCACCAAAACTCTATTTCTACTGATGTTAAAAAACATGCTTTCACCGATGTCGGCTCCTCCTTCGACAACAGCCTTCACGGCCGTCTTCTTTTTCGTAACTTTCCCCAAAAGCTGTACAATGTAGAGACGAACAAAAACAGCTACAATATTTAATTAAATGCTCGACGCCAAGGGTTAAAATATTATTAGACTAAAACGTAAACTTTTTTTATAACAATTAATGTTAGTATCACAAAGCAGTTCTCTGTAAGTATACATAGTTGAAAATTTTATAAAGTGTTGGTATTTTTAAATACAAAACCAGAAAATGTAATTTTAATACACTCACAAGTGTGGTGATGTGCTAAATTACGAATCTTTGAGACAATTATGGTAAGCCGATCATGTGAGAAAGTTGCCATAAAAAGAATCTCTCCAAGTCTTTCTTGGGATATTTTATCAAAATTAATCTAAAAATGTTTGAAAATAAGTGGTATGTGGAACGATGCTTGAAAAATAGATACGTAAGAAATTAATTAAGAAAAATATTAATATTTAAATGGAAATAATTCTAACCCTGGTTTTGTTTGGCTGCATAGCCAAATCGATTGAAATATCCTCTCCTGATGCCAGAGATACGTCCTTAGACAATACGATGATATTGTTAAGAATTAAAATTTTCTAAGCATATCTAACTGATCTTAAACTTGTGTATTGAGTGATCTATATAATTATTTTATACAACGTCAGTCAGTTTAAAGAAAGAAAAAAAGACATGTACTGTAACTAAAACTTCCACAAGTGATAAAGTGATTATAATATTCATTAATACGGCTAACGTCGTAGGCGTAAAATGAGTCTTCTGACGCACCTTAAGTCTGATTCTTGCTTGTCCGACAATACTTGCAGACTGATTTCGACTAGAATACAGCTGCACCAACAGAGCAATCTATCATTAGAAAACTATAAGACAAGTGGAATTACCCATCTACCACTTTTCAATCGTGTGTACCTAACAAACTTTTCGCGACAAAACTTCTAGATCAGTTAAATTTTCATAGGCTTAGGCGGTACATTTAAATTTCTAATCTATAGGCTGCAGCCGGTGCCATACCACTTTTCTTAATTTCGGTATCTACTACTGCATGATATATTTCATGGATATCATTTTCATGTTCGTCTTATATCCTGTGTTTGTTGTTTACTTATTTTTGAGGAAGGGCATTTAAAGAGTGGTTTTGGTAAAGTACTAGTTTTATTGCGTGTGTAAATAGAAAGTACCTTATTTAAATCACATTTTCGAATGCACTGCTGAAATATACAGTTGTATTTAATAAGAGATGATGGCGTAACCCGAGCCTAAAATATTTAATTAATAGTGGTGCCAAACATAATACATTACCTCACTTTTTCAGTTTCTACACTACACTTATTCTAATCTCAAGACTAAATTTTCTTGCACTGCTTAGGCTGTAATATTTAGACATACTTCTGTTCTCCACAATGGTTTGGGATGTGGTAAAAGAAAAAAGAGCATCCAAATTTGCCCATAATCTGAGAATACGTCGCTCAAATCCTGTACCTGAACCGAAAACATCTGCGTCGGCCTAAAATTTCTTTATGTAGAAGTATAGTTAAAGCTAAAATAATTTTCATTGCAATATTATGGATATTTACCATTTTCAAACAGTAAGCCTCCAAATATTTCAATAAATGAATACAAACTATAATAACTATTAAACAACATACTCATCAAAATGCAAAATGAGCTTAGCCGTTGGTACTTCGCGATTCATCTCTAAAAGTGAAGATGCCGAACTGTCAACGCTATCAGTCGATAGAGCTCGACGAAGTACACCTTGTTCTACACTCATCGCTTCTATATGCAACCAAATAATTTTGTGTTCAAGATTATTCATTCAACATTAATGATACAAATATAATAATTATTACCAAATACATAATGCTTAATTGGCTCCAACTTGTAAAACCTAAAACTTTTACTTAGGTCCTCACACTTAATAATTATATTCGAAAAACGGAAATGCACTGAATGTAGCAATTAACATTATATATATAACTATGGCCACCAAAAATTAATTTGATAAAATAGAAAGAAAAGTAATGTTTACCATGTTCTCTTCCCACTGATGAGGAGTGAATATCTGGGAGCGTTTCCACCAACAGCTGATGTTCAATTTCTTCACTTGGCACAAGGTATTTCTTCGGTTCTTTTTCATCCTGAATCCCATAACCCATTCGAATAAATCCATCCAGTGGATTATTGTAGCTTAGATTATTTTGTTTTTCGCTTGGTGTACTGTATTGCAGTGGAATTTGGGACAAATTTGTCAGTTTATCAAGAATCCCACTATTTTCATCAAGTTTTGACCACTCATTAGTTTCACGAAATAAGCTGAGAAATGGCGTTTGAGAGAACAGTAAAATAATTAACAATATTAATAGAAATAGCAGACCAGCTAGTAAGTATTGTGTGGAGGGCTCCATATCTGGAATTAACTATTTTGTTAGCAAATAAAATTTGATAAAAATAAATAAGGATACATTACTAGAAGTGTTTTAGATATATAATTGTACTCAAGAAATGTGAATATATAATTGGATGAAAAACCATTAAATCGGGTACAAATTAACAAGATATGAATAGGTTTATTAGGTGAAAATATAGTTACGCAACTACATGATGATCTACGCATCATAAGCAAAAATTTCATTTGTGCTCTTGCTTTAAAAGGGTACGTCTGTGGAGCATTTAAATAAAAGATTTTGCACTACAGTGAAATTACCGAAAAATTAACTAAGAGAAATTGAGAAGCGTGTAAAAAGCCAGAGGTTTTGAATAGGCAATGAACTACTCTTAGTTGCCAATGTGACTCAAAAAGCAATTAGAGTGGAAGGGGCGATGAATACGGAACGACATCCATAGACCGGATGGCCGATAACCAAATATGCGAGACAAAAACAGCGAAAACGAATTGGGCGATTATTAAGCAGATGAAAATGCGACGAGCAAGAAAATGCACTAAAAGGATCCGAGAGTTAATAATTGACTTTTTCTGGCTTAAAATTTTTCTTGTAATACATTAGAATATAAAAATTGACAATAGAAGTAAGTTGACGATTGGTGATAAGCGATTAGCGGGAGCAATATATTTCAAATTACCTTTGTATAAATATCTGAGCTAAGTAGTAAGCGATAGTCATTGCAGCTTTGTTTATCTTAGTGATTATGGGAACTACTATGAGCAAAAGCACCAAAAATAAGGAAATTATTTTGTGGAGCCAGCTAAGATGACAAGAAAACCATATTATTTTTAAAATATGCATTGTTCTTTCTTAATCTTTTTACTGAACTGTTAATAATTTATTTATCTAATAAGAAAATAAGTAACGGAAACACTGTTTAATGAGCAGGAATATCAAAAGGTGGATTAAATATGGCTGAGAACCAAAATAAATTATCTCCAGCACACGCCTCAATGGAAAATGAACGAAATGAGATAGCGAAAACCCTCCATATACAGCAATATAAAACGAATAATGAATGAAGTGGGGCAAAGATATAAAGAGAATAAAATTTAGACAAATAGCGAGGAAGAAAAAAGAAAAAAATATCATGAGCAAAGTATTCACAACAACATCGATGTTATCAGAAAAAAGCTATGTAAGATAACAACCCAGTATCTAATTATGAATATCACGGAAAATAATGGTTTAAAAAGGCTTTAAAAATATAAAAATAGTGTACATGCTGGATTCTACTAATATTGCAGAAATACTGCGTAATTCCTCCCCTCTGGGCGAAGATAAGAACCAATAAAAGAGAAAACAAAGAGAGATCATATATCTCTGCATCTCAGATCAAAATCTTGGCAAGCGGGAAATCTTTAATTCGGTTCGATATAGCCGATATAACAAAATCCAAGATAGTGAACAAGCAAAAGAATGATATATGAGATTTCAAATGAAACTTATGTCAATCTTATAGAGTAGAAACCACACAAAATGTGTAATTATGCAAAACAAATAATTTATGCCATAATAACTATAACAGCAAGCCAAATCAAATTAACATGAAATATTAGTTTAAAATTAAATATACTTTGTTTACTAGGAAAGTCAAAGTAACCTAGGGAATTCAATGACGATTTTACCAAATAGTGTTTCGCTAAAATAAAGAGGTTAATATCTGGACTTTATTCCACTTAATGGGTTATTTTTAAATTGTATGCTAATAACCAATGAGTGGAATACTCGGTGCATAATTTCACTGATTCTAAGTGTTTAAGATCATTACCTATGTCCAGAATAATGGATTAAGCCTATGCAGAAGCAAAATTTGGTATTCCAATGTGTTTCATTCAGTCACCATTCTTTATTTGAAGGCGCGGAACAATCTACAAACACCATTAATGTTAAAAACAAGATGAAATTTGAACATGTTGTAGATTCAAATTAAGAAGCTGCAACATTAGCACCATGGATACGATAACCACTAGACTAGGCTCCTCTAAGTGAGGAAATAGATTTCTCATCGGTTGGCATTGTTCCAAGAAAGACTTAGTTGATTACAAACATGTTTTCGAGTGTCGAATCCATCAGGGCGAATTTTGCAAGATTGGAAGGAATGAAAATGAATAAAAAGACTAAGAAGTTTGATGCTCCTCACTAATCCTTTACAAGTACATTCCACTAGAAGCACACACTTCCATCAAATGTTTGCAGTAATTTATCAATGTACACACGAATGATGTTACCAATATCATTTCATTATTTATTTAAAATTCCATAGCGTACTTACACTGAATAATCTAATGACGTTTAGTATGTTTCTAAAACCTCGACGAATTTTCGGAAAATAATGAGAAATAAGTGGAATTATATCCAGCAAAGTTTGTAGTTACATAGTGCTAGTTGCATACTTATTGATACAAGCATTCACAGATTAATATCTTAGTGACTTTGGATGATGATACTCATTAATTTTCCAATTACCTTTAAAAACATGATGGGGTACAAAAATAACTGCTATGAATTAAATCAGATCAATAATAACTGAAGGAATGAAAGCCTCTTCTATTTAATATCATGTTAATACGGAAATGAAAAATATCTACTCCTAGGAAATACATTACAACTAATATTTCCATTAAAATGTTCTTTCCTACATGTAAAAACTACTTTACCAGGAATACACTAGAAATTGTAGTAAATATGTGCTCTAGCATAATGCATGCTTTGAAGTAGAAACGATGCCAAAGATTCGGTATATTTTATCTTATTTTAAGTTTTTGTTATCGAAAAATTGTATCATAAAATCACTACGTTACAGAAAACGATCTCTTAACGGTTAAACAAAAATCAAAAATGAATACCGGTAGTGCGACAATTAGTAATATTTAAGACTTTTCCATAGAATTATTAAGAATTTATTTGGTATTATTTTTAAACAATGGTTAGTGTTAGCCTACAATAATATCAATTAGCTGAAGTTTTAATTGAAATGATACATTTGAAATAAATACAGGAAATAGTAGTATATGAATCATATATATTTTTATATATCTTGGTTTAAAAAAGATGTCAGCCCCTTATTTTGATATGTAGTTGAAATTACAAACATTCCTATTTCCTTTACATCCTACTGTTTATTTTCTTGATATGTTATTATATTTAATGTGTTTTTAAGTTTTCTTCTTCATAGTACTTTCATTTCATATAAAACATGGGCTTTTGGACGAACGATGAAATACAGAGCCGCTTAAAAGTGTGCTCAATTGCACTCTCTGAAGCAGCACAGAAAGGTTGGCAGACAGAGAAAAAAGACATTGCTCACGTGAGTTAGTTGCTTACTAGAGGTGAGAAAATTAGCAGAAAGTAGTGATTTCTTTCTTTTCCTGTTAGAGAAATTTTATTTCTGTAATATATATATATATATATATATATATATATGGTAGAATATGGGCAAAAATTATTTCATATTATTTCAACATGTTTTTGACGTACAGAACAATCTAATTGCAATAGGAAGTGAATAACATTGAATAGTGTGTAAGCGAGTCTTGATTGTATTATATAGAGATGTACTTTCGACAAGATTAAATGACCAGTAACAAAAAATTTCATCAAATTTACATCAGGGTATTTAACTGAGTATGGAAACCTGTTGCAAAAGTTTTTATTAGACAACTATCTTTAGTAGGGTTGCTAAATATTCTGCAAATACTAGCTTTATGGCTGTCGAAGAGTGAATTTTATCAATATGAGTTTTAGTATGCTTAATGATTCAATTGGGCAATATTTATATCTATTATTTTTTAAACAGCAGCAGACAAGTATCTTCTTTGTTAACAAAATAAATTTGTTTTTGGTTATGGCAAAATTTTAAGTTTCGGTTTAGTTTTCTGTTTCTTTGTCCTAAATTATTTATGATGTTAGAATCTTTGTTTATTTTTTCTTATTCTGAACAGCGTCTATTATAGTTGTACACTGTGAGAAATGACTATTATTTAAGATTTCACAAATAATAAGACATTTCCTTGTTCTCTGTTCTTTAAATAGTATTCTATCATTGAAACTACTTTAAGTTGGTGAGTTCTATTGGATCACTTATTGATCTTGTTCCACCAACTGTAGAGAATACGTATCGAAGAAATTCATTGGTTACCGTACGAAGATTATTGGAGGCTGCTATTCTTCAGCATGATAAAAATGTTAGTTTTTATTTGCATATTTAATTTGAATGTCATATTTAACATTCTTGGTATGTTGTACGTTAGTGATGAATTTAGTTCGGCTTAGAGTCAAAGAGTCAAGAAGTGAAATCTGAACTGATAGTGGAAAATGAAGACGGCAAACCGCAAAGCATAAGCTTATCATACGAAGAGTCGAAGTGGGGCGAAGTTATATTTAAGTACTTCCTGAATATTATACAGATAAGTGGTAATATATTAGGCAGGTGTTTGACAGAAAAAAAATCTTGCATGAATTGTTCTAATGATACTAATAATATAGTTCATTGATATCGTGATTAAGTGATTTTAAGTAGTCGTGATGTACCGACTGTAGCAGATTCTCGAAGTAATACGTCGAAAGGAACAAGACCCACTGATGAGCTAGATTCATTTAGCGAAAGTCGCAGGTCTGTTACAATTGTTACTTTTGATTAATAATTCCATTCACACTATTTATTTATCTTTTTTGTTTGTTTATTTTCATATGGTCTTTATAGACAAGCTATTGAAAGTACCATAGTAAATGACATCACTCGTTTGCCCAATTTTGCGGATATTGCAGGTTTAACAGAAGTAAATCTTTATAATACTTGTTTCAATATTTATTTCTTAAGTTTTCAACTACTTTCATTTCTAATTTCTTATTTACATTTTAGGCTAAAAATGCATTATTTGAAGCTTTGGTGGACCCAATTTTATATCCCGATTGGTTTAGCAATTCGGACCTTAGACCATGGAAAGCTGTACTGTTGTACGGTCCACCTGGAACAGGTTTTTTGCTGTTAATATACTTTGAGATTATTTTAAATCAATTCGCTAAATCCATTTGGATTTTCATACGATTTTAGGAAAATCCGCCCTTTCACAAGCAATTGTAAAAGAAATTAGTTCAGTATTTTATCAGGTCTGTTGCTTTTAATTCTTAATATTATAGCTTATATTCTTCTTATTCGACTTAGATTTCATCATCGGACCTTATTTCAACATGGAGTGGTCAGTCAGAACGACTTGTTCGCGAATTATTTGAACATGCCACTTCGCAGAAACGAAGTATTTTGATTTATATCTTCTTATATTCTATATTATAATTTCTGTAATAAAGTAAAAATTGTGTTTTTTTCAGCCACTGTAGTTTTCATTGATGAAGTTGATAGTCTTTGTAGAGTTCGTTCATCTAACGAAGACGATGCTAATAGAAGGGTGAAGGTAAAAAACCGTTTTACTGAATAATTTTAGTTGTTCATATTATTTTGTTAGTGTTTCCAGACAGAACTTCTTGTGCAGATACAAAGGCTACAGGAAACTAGTCGCCTGGTGTTAATTTGCGCAACCAACTGTCCTTGGGACCTAGACCCTGCATTTTTGCGTAGGTAGTATAGTGGAAAATGCTATGCCTGTTATCTTATAATTTTACATATCATTTTGCTCTTTTAATTATTTTGATATTAATCTAATTTTCAAGTTTCTCTATACTGAAATGACACTTAGTATCTAATGTTTAGATTCGAAAAGAAAATATATGTTGGTCTACCGGATCTAGAAGCTAGGACTGCTATTCTCCAGAGAAAGCTGTCGGTGAATAACTAGTTTTAGTTTTTCATAACACTCAGCTGTCTTATTTTAATATAGTGTATCAGTCCTGTTATTGTTCTATTAGGGGAAATGTATTTCAGTGCACTGTTCTCAATGATTCTGTTTCGTATGAATGGCTTGCCAGTTTAACTAATGGGTATAGTGGTGACGACCTAAGACGTTTCGCCTGTGAATTAGCATACACACAATTCAGATATTTTAAGGTGAATCTTTTGCTTCATCAAACAATTAAAATGGTGTGATTATGCAAAAAAAAGTTCATTTTAGGAAGAGAAACAACGAAACAACAGGACTAGTGCGCGCCAGCCACTTTGCAGACACGATGTAGAGATGGTACTAACATCTTTCGTTCCTTCTGTAGATAAAGAACAGTTGACAAGGTTTCAGCATTATAATAACAAATAATTTTGCTGGTCAGAAGTTAATAATGATATCAATTATGAGCTATAGTAATAACGTTACTAATATTATAGTCATATTAGGAAAGTGTTGCCTCGACTCGATTTCGAGAATCGCATAATATATTCATTTAAATTATCCCATTTGTTTCTAAAACTCAGTTTTTGTCTAAATTATGTGTATTTCGAAATTATTTATTTTAACATTATAACATTTACTGCTGTTTTGTCTGCCCATTGTTTGCCAGTTTCAAGTTAAATTTAAAATTTAAAAATCTCATTCTAGCTGCAATGAAGTATTTAGTGTTCTAAGGTATATAATATATAGTTAGTTCTATAAAAATTTTAGTTCATACTATTAATTTTGTTCACATTTTATTGAGAATTTTCCATCAAATGTAATGTTGTAAAGAATGGTTTGCGAGTGATATTCTTTCGAATCGTTGAAACAAAACCACTGAGTGTTAGTCAGCTAACGTGATGTTTTGAGAACGTTAAATGTTACGATCATTAACTGTTTATATTTGTCGCATTGCGAGCGGAAAATCAACAGTTAAAAACGATGTGATTAATACTTCACAAGCAAAGTTTCAGAAATTTTGGTGAAATTCTGACAAGTAATTTCCATTTTATTAGGGGCAATTATTTTTTAGATATATTTCTATTGATTCTTATTGTATTAGTTAAGAATTGTTAAATATGAAATCTGTTTTAGATTGGTATATAATTTAATTTTGCCAGTTATAATCTAGGCAGTAATCTTGGATACACAACAAAAGCAACACCTTGCCATTCTTTAGATGTATGTGACTGCATTCTTCAATTAGTATGAATCACAATGTATGATACGTTCAGACACGGTTTCACACTCGTTCCTGTCAAAGGTTTGTCACTAATGTGTGTGATGTTAAAATCACGGATAGTACGGTAGTGAAATGGCCGTGATCACGTAAACAAAAGGTTCACTAATCGGAATATGGACCTTTCACTAGATTGTGTAGATAAGACTTTTAACATTACATCACAATGGTTTGCTGCGATATTAACTACAAACTATTTGTAGGCGAGAATTTTGAAAATTATTAGGTAGATTTGTGCTACTAAAATACCAAAAGATGAGGTACCTATCTGATTACTAGTAAAGCCTGTTATATCGTGACATGAATCTCATAAATGTAAGTGTATTATTGTTATGTTATTAGGAACATCCCGTAAGTAATATGCGTAAATGAAATGGATAGTTGTGTAGTATTTCGTTGAATTCTCCAGTGGAAAATTGGTTGTTTAGAAATGATAAGAAATCTATAGATTGTTTACGCCAGAATAGAAAGTTTTAAAACGCTGGTACTAGAACGTTTACTTCTCACCACTATACAGACATATGCTTATGGTTTGTAGCCTACAGAGTATTCCGATTTGCATCAATTCATTGCGAAAATGTAGCACACAATTTGGTCATATATAGCACCCACGTGGCTGTATTATTTCACCAATACCCCTTGTACTCCCTTTCAATGAATTTGCTACGACATAAATTCTACGACACCCTGAACTCCTATAATTCTTTTTTTTTTGGAAAATGACGTAGTTTCTATTTTTATTTCATTATTTTAAAGCGAATAGATCTTGCGTTCATAATGATTCAACACATCGGATATGTTTCTATAAACGTTGCTGAAAAAAACAGTGTGACGTCATGACACTAATCTAGTTAGAAACGAGGATCTGGACAAACGAGATTTAAAGTTACCATAGTTGAGCTTAAAGTCTATATAGTAGGAAAAAATTACTAAACATCTGGTCAAGGTAGTACTGAGCATGTAAATATCTGATCCTAGAAAGCCATTGTTTTCATATCCATAAAACTCATGCTAATTGTCAATCATATCTGCCACTATAAAATGGAATTAGAAAAAAAATTATCTAGATTTTGTTCACTTATAAGTTGCCTTGTCAGCCCTTGTAACCTCATCCTCAATCATTTTACCATCAATTAGTTCTGGTTTTCTAACTTTTTGGCCGTGAGAAAGTGGAACATGGGGATGCCCACGAACGCTGAACCACGCGGTGATTGACTAATATTCGTCCACCCATCACCAATTTTTTTATACCTGAAAATTAAAAAAAAAATTAAACTTCTATCTTTAATTGCTATGGATGCCCTATTATTTTTGTCATTATTTTCATTGTGTGCTACGAATAATTAGTGAACACATTTAGGTCCTAAGTTTCTATTGTTATCAGTACTCTCGTGAACTGTTATCACTCACAAGGTCCTGGACACACCCCGAATCTTATGTCGTTTTTAAAAAGTTTAATTGTTTATGATAAATAATAATTAATAATTTGAGTTTCAACTTCGCGTTTGTCTTGTAATAAAACAAACTATTAATATCTTATATCTAGTTAATTAGTATTTCTGAAATTGCTCTTGTTTTGTGAATTGTGAAAACACTAAGAGCACAGTTCTATTTCATGTACTGAAAGTACATCTAGTGTAAAGACATGAGGCGCGAGCGTACTTCGTACCCATCACTGTCAGACATTGGATAGACGTAGGCACTCAACCCAACGACCACTGTTTAAAAGTTAAGAACAGTTAATGGATAACCTTCTCCATTTATTACAAATTAGTATATTCTAATTTGCTTGCAATAGAACTTCATTATATTTGTTAAACTATATTATCACTTTGGCTAAGTAATACAAAGTTTAATAGAGCCCTTATCATTTCTTTGACGTTTACCTATGGATATTTTACACATCGTTACAGTTCTGTTATTATAGAATTAATCAATAAGCCAATCAATAGTCTGTTTAATTTGTCGTAAACCAGCGCGCCTCCGTAAAGCGCCGTTCCGCATTGTCTACTACACCAGCTGACTTCCATTAGCTAATATTGATTAATTCTAGTGCCCAAAATCTATTAGATGCTGTTTGAAATCATAAGTATTTTCTTGAAAGGCCTTTATTTAATATTTACCAACAATTTATTATATATGTAACCAACGTTATTTTTATAATATTCTGGCTCCTTTAACGAACTAGATTATTTTGTCGTAAAATGATGACTTATCTTACTTCCTAAACCATAAATTTCTGACATGGATCAAAATGGGTAAAGAAGACTGAAGACTATGACGTCATAACGACGCGACGCGGAGGCTGGTTGTCAAACAATCAACTATCATGATCACTGTACGGTAAGAACTCCTGAACAAATTCTTTCCTATGACAAAGCTATCTTTACCGTCGTCTATAACTTAAAGTTCTTGAAGCATATATGGGTTCTGTCGATATTTTCACTACATTAATGCGTCATGACCAATTTCAATATTGGTAACAAATTATTCGCTTTTTGACAAACTACCTAAACATATGTGCTGTATTGTGCAATGAGGTTTAGGTGTTTATTGTAATTTCAAGCTTAGTGTATCATTTTAGGTGTTTTTTAATCCAATTAAATCATTGAAAAAATATAATCAGATAATAGGAGGAATAAATGTGTAATACTGGATATGAAGTGGTTTGGTATTTTATTTTTGACTTGTGCAATTTCAGTTCATTTTTATATAATTAATGAGCAATTTTGTACTTTTTAATGACTAAACGATATTGTAAGATGGCTTGAGTATTGTCTGTTAGTTATTTCGCTGATCATATATCTTCGATCCTTGGAACGCTGCGATAGCCACCATACGAATGGGGTGATTTTTGTCTGTCGAGTGATCGCATTGCTTTTTCACCCTTTTTGCCACGATTTCACTGCAAAGGGGCGGGATACCACTATCAGTCATTGTTCTATATAAAATGCACCACGTGGATCTTTGACCAGTGGATTCGTAAATATTTTTCTGCACTTCAATTTACTAAATAAATTATTTCATATTGTTTTTATAACAAATATTGCATTACGATGGTCTGAGTGACATATGCCTGTTTTTCATGAATATATTCACTTAGCTTACTCACCATCCCATCATAGCTTGTGAATGGTCACACTATTCCGTCAAGAGAAGTTTTCGTCGTTTTGGCTTGCATGTTAGTTAGTTTTTGTTGTTTGGCTTCTTAATGCAAGTAATATTCACTATTATATAATACGCGTAACTATTTTCTATGGAAAATATTGTAAGAAATCTGATGAAAACATTCGTGTATTCTCATTAAGCTTGTTTAATCTAATAATAAACTCAGAATTTTATTTGACTTGATAGAACCAGCATGGATATCAAGGCAAAACTTCAAATAATTTTATAATGAGCATCGCGGTGTCTAGTCTACATTTTAGCTATCCTTACATCAAATATTTAAAAAAAACTAACACTTAGATGCTCAGTTATAGGTATATATATTCTAAGTCCAGCATCTGACTTATTTTTAATGTTGTATGTGCATCAACGTTCCGTCAACTTTTCTACTCTTAACCTGTTTTATTGTGTAAATCAGTCCTGCTGTCTCGTTTTTTAAAAGCAGTATAAATAGCAGTAATTTCCCTTAGTTCAATATCTTTGTAGTTTTTTATGCAAAACGTTCATTATTTGCACTTTCTTTTGGTTGTATATTTGTTAGTTAATGTAGTATTTCCAGATTCTCTCTGTACTGCTTTCTATACACTTCACAATGATGTTCGAAATCGATGAGGAAGTTTTAGATCCTTTGGAATCTGCTTCATCAAATAGTATGACCGAAAATCCTTTCCGTTTTTCGAGCTCTATGAATTCATTCAGTTCTTTGCTGTTGGATGCAACAGAATCTACTGACGTAGATTCACCCACTACTGTCCAGGTAAATGCATAAATTATTGGAGAGATAGATAAATAAAAGGTGCATATTACTGACTGTTATTGGAAATACATAGTCAAATTATTTGAATATATTTTTTACTTAAATTTGATGTATTTATGTGTCCATCTATAAATATTTCTGTCAAGTGAACGAACATCGAAAGAACTAACATTCAGTCGACTATTACATTTGAAATCAGATTTTATTAGACTATTCAATAGTCACACTTAAACTAAGTCTACGCAATAACTAATAGAAGTGGTCTACGAAGTGATGCCAAATTCCTTGACTTCGCCTTCAAATCATTGGACTTGTACCATGGACTCTGTTCTAGGGGATCATCGTTGTCACGCACACTTTGTACACAACACCTGCTACGGTATCACGGGGTTTCACTATACTTTACATCAAAATGATCTCGAAGTAAACAAAATGTGGCAGCCGAACTTCGCAGAAATGGTTAGGGTGATTGTTCTATGAAAAGTTAATTACTGGAACCACGTGGAGTCGGACAGAAGAATAAATTTTGTTAATTAATATACATATAACTCATTTTGACTTAGTTTTATCATTTTATACTGTACTTTGTGCATGATCCTTAACTAACTAAAAATTCCATTCGGATTTCAGCGAAATCTCTGCTTAAATGCCACAAGTGCTCTTGCCATTGATATCTCTGATGAGGATGAGGATTTAAGCCCGACCTTTCAACAGAAGAAACTTTGCTTGTGCGCTAGCCTTAATCCCAAAGAAGTATGAATTGTTTTAACTTTTTAATCTTGATACACATCCAATTTTATTACTTTAGACCCAAGAACAAGGTCAACGGTCTCGGAAATCAAGCCAATCAGCATCGTTTCCTTATCATACTCATCAAATCACCGAGGACTATAGGGTGTCACACGAGGTGTCTATTGGTTTTTGAGATTCTTTGTCGATAACATAAGTCTGGCTAGATAAAGAGTCATTTTAGATTATTGGAATCGGTGAATCAGGGAAGGTTATGGCATGCTACAACAAAGAAACAAATGAGAAATTTGCACTGAAAGTTCTACGTGATGGACCAAAGGCAAGAAGAGAAGTTGATCTGCACTATCTTACTAAGTAAGTACTATATGCTGTTACTTTGATTTTGTATTTTTTGTATTTTTCCAGTGGCCACGAGAACGTGGTAAGCATTTTGGATATTTATGAGAATACCTTTGATGGAGTCAAGTGCCTTTTGATGGTTGTTGAGTTCCTTGAAGGAGGAGATCTACTGAGCCAATTTGAAAACCAGGGCAGCAAGCCCTATACCGAAAAAAGTGAGTATTAAGTCATGTTTTTAGTTTATTCTAATCTATACGAAATTAGTATTTGCAATTTATATTTAGTACTGTTTTCAATTGCATAAATCCACAATTGTACCAATGGAACATAGGTCCGTGTCTATTCCTTATCACTCCGCTAGTATAAATATTGATGCCTGACTTGACAATTGGCGAACAACGCAGTTCTGCACAAATATGTGGGCGGTAACGCTACCATATACCAGTTGTACTAATCAAAATGATTATTTATTAAGAAGATTTTATGGAAGTTTATAATTTTCAGAGGTAGGAGAAATTATTCGTCAAATAGGATCAGCAGTACAATTTCTACATGATATGAATATCGCCCATAGAGATATCAAGCTAGAAAATATTCTATGCAGGTTGGTTGTACCACAGAAGGTATTACGTTTCTATTTCATATTAAATCATCATGTATGATTCATATATGTGGAAACATCTAGACGTATCGTTTCAGTTCTACAAGTGACGATTGCGTCTATAAACTGGGTGATTACGGGTTTGCTAAACGACCGGAGAGGAACGTGCTTATGGAATCACCTTGTTGCACTCCATTCTATGCGTAGGTTTTTTTTCAGTACTTTTGATTGAGATAAGATTAAGAGGAAAGTACTTCTGCGTTTTATAGTCCCCCCGAAGTTCTGGGTCGCGAACGTTATGACAAATCGTGTGACATGTGGTCTCTTGGCGTTGCCATGTACATATTGTAAGTTTGCGTTTTTTATTTAAAAACTTTTAAGACCCTTTGTGATATTATTGTACATGTCCTTTCTGATCGGAAAATCAAGGGAAAAAATTTCGGGAAGCGCCACGATGCGAAGTGTCGTAGTGTCAGTTACGATATGGATTAGGGCTATTGGCTGGGTTGCAGACTTTGCGGATATCCGCCGTTCTACAGTATGAAGGGCCTGGCCCTCTCTCCGGGAATGCGAAATCGGATTGCCAGGGGATACTACGCGTTTCCGCCCGAGGAATGGGACCACGTGTCTCAATCCAGTAAGCGCCTAGGGCCCTCAGCCTGTAGCGCCGCCCCGCCCCCTAAGCGCCCAGTTTGATTTTATAAAAACTTTTACACAGATATTGTTTTTCTGTATTTTAAGTATTTAATACTTTGATCAAGCTGGGTTGCATAGAGTACGAAGCGACATTTAGGAATATATTTTATTGGTGTTTTTCCCGATGTTTTTCACTTTTATTAAAATTAAAGTTTGATTTTCATTTATTATCCCATGCGCATAATAATCAAGTAATATCTATCATACTATTTAATAGTAATTGTTAGTTCTTGATTAATATGTTACTTTCAGCAAAAGATGATATTCGGTCCTTACTCCGGACTGATCCAAGCGAACGTATGACTATTCATCATCTCATGCAGACGCCATTAGTTAGAGGTGAAATAACACCTACCGGGATCCCCATACCTGGCGGAGATGAGAGGGAAGAAGACGATTACGTACGAATTAATATTTCCAAACGAAAGTAATTGCTAGGGTACAATTTTTGATATATACAGGTTGCCGATGAGCCTTCCATTGTTCCGAAAAGTGTTCGGTTTCTTCGTGACGGTGTTAAAGCTCCGAGGCTTCACAGTATTCAGGTTTTTATTTTATTTGTGTCACTTTTAAAAGTATTAACAACTATCTGGAACATTTTGTTGCTTGATGCTGATACTCATATTTTTAGGAAGAAGTTGGTCGTGCACTCGAAATGATGCGACTTGGAAATGACCCTATTTTTGTGAAGAGCCCACAAGCTTCTTGCAATAATATACTGGCTCGACGGCGTACTGCTCATATGAGCATTCCACGCATTCAGTGTTAATTGTAATGGGCAGCGAATGTAGCATAATTCGTTTCCTATAACATGTCCAATGTAATTTTCTTATTGACGACGTTTGTATTTTCAAAGAGATTGTATTTTTGTATTTATAATACATTGAAGAAACCGCTCAAACAGCCGTCGATCTCAGGGTTGCGATTGAGTGAGAGTGATCGAACAAACCTCGGAATATGAGACGATGTTTATTTAACCAGTTGTAGCTGGTAGTTCCATACATTTGTTTATTCTATGTACTGTAAGGTAATTAATGTAAGTTGAATAGTTGTGCACCTGGTAATCAATGGATGAGTGATTCAAGCCAAGAATCATTTGTGCATTCCTTTCATTTTTATTTTTAATGTCGGTAACTGGTTTAGTTGATTAGTTCTTTTGATATGTCCGAACCAAAAGTTCACTTTTGTAAATATTGTTTAGTGGACGAGATGTAAAGGTTATTTTATTTCGGTCGACATAAATGTACGTAGATAAAATTGTCTGATATGACGCTTCATGTTTCAGTAGTTCGAAGATTCAGCTTGTTTAACTGCTCATCCAATGTTTCCACTCGCCTCACTAGGCACGATATTTCTTGGGAACTGAAATGTGCCAATTTGAGTTGTTATTAAGGAGGTCACGCTATCGCTATTTTGATGGATGTCTTTAGGGAGAGTTACATACTAACCTATAATTAAGTAATTAATTGGTTATAGTAATAAGGCAAAGTTGGTAAAAACAAATCCTACATAGTTAGCATATAGTACACTTTCAACATCGATTAAGGAACAACTTTGTTTGGTTCTAAGAGAGAAGTGAGGTATGTATTTTCTAACCTTTTAGACAGAACAAACTTCCGTGCTCCAGCTGAAGCATGAAATGCCTTAGCTGGTCCAAATGCGGAACGACGAGCCTCGCTGACTTCGAGGGAAAGCTGACATGGTTTTCTTGCTTTATAACTTTAGCTGTACAGGATAATTAATGATTTTCTTAACAATAATATAATACCTCGCAGTAATTAAGCATGAAGATTAAACCCTTAACAGTTCACACCTGTGGTATTTTTATAGAATATGTTTGCATCTGTCTACGATAATCCTTCAATGTATTCAGCACTTTTGTCTCAAATGAATTAAGTGGCAATTTTCCAGAAAGTCGACTTGTTAACTAAATGTTTAAAAACATTTGTAGAATAGTATGACATACTTAAACATAAAATAATAAAATAAGACTTCATAGCATACCGTATCAATCCTTCTATGCGATGCCTCTATAGTTTTAGCCGACTTTGCCAATCGGTTTTTAATATCTAGGAAGTGGTCAAAAACCTATAAGTTACTAGTTTCATGGTACTAAGGAGAAAATCAATATTTATATGCACTTCTATAAATTATATAAATCAAATACTGCCATATTAAAACTCTTATTCTACATACTTCAAGTAGTCTTTGATTTATGACTCGTTTCTTCTCGACAAGAATTTCAGCCTCACTTTGCATATCAATAACTCTAAATTATAAACATTATTTATTTTAGTAGTAAAAAAACATGAATTTCTAATAAATAAAAAAACCTCTTCAAAGCTAATTGAAGTGCATCCTTATCCACTTTGAGATTATTTGCAAAAGCAGCTGTGTATGACTGAAGACCAGACAGTAAGGTCTCCTCAGACAAAGATTCATTACAACTACAATACAATCTTTAGGCACATAAAATACCATATTTAAATGTTTGGATTAGAATTAAGCTCACATTATTGTTGGTAGAGCCTTCTTTCTAGCAATTATACCTTCCAACTCAGTTTGAAAAAATACATTTTTTGTTCCCAAGGATTCCCCAGCTACCTCTGAAGCGATAGGTGGACCAAAGCGTATGCTATCGAACCTACAACATTATAATAATCAATAAATGTATCAGGCTTCCACTAAAAATAAAAATACCTCATAAAAGCAGTCACTAATGGTGGATTATCAGTGTTAGCAATAAACAGAGTTACAGTTTCATCGTCGACTTCTGTAGTACATGTTACGACGGCGATTTGTTTTATACAACAAAAACCACTATCTTCTTCTTTACAATAGTCTAATCGAGTGAATAATTCATGGACTCGAGTTTCACTGGTAACTGAAGTACTAACACCAGAAGTACTGAAACACTATAAGATCATTATGGAATATTCCGTTTTAGAAGTGTTGAATTTAGTATTTAGAGTTACATTCTTTACTCATGAAAGCCGATGAAGATGAGGAATACCATAATTTTATATTTGCTTTAACTTAAAAGAGCTAGACGAGATATAACTAACCTTGCTTCAATCGCAATTCTATAATCTCCAATCCATTTTAGTATATCAACATAATAAAGCCTCATGTGAGTAGAAACCAAATATGCACCATTTCTACCGGAATCCCACATAAAAGCATTCTGATGCGCATCACTTGGTAGTTGCAGTTGATCATGAAGAAACAACCTGGTTATAAAAATAACAAAGCTAATCAATTCAAGTGCAAAACATTTAAATAAATATATTAAAAGCATACTCATATGACGCATTTTCACCAGGAACCGCAATAATATGAGAAAGTAATTTCCCAGTTGATACAACTGTCAGAATAGAAAACACCTGAAACGTTTATTACATTACAGATAACCTCAATAGAACTCTTTTCAAAGTAATACGGACATTACTTAAAGGATGTTGTATGGTTTTAATTTGAATAGGATTGCATGGCAAAGAGGCAGGAGATATAAGTGGACGAGTGAATGGCGTCGAAAAACCTGAATTTATAATAAAAAATTAAGTGAAAGCAACTAAAATGCATTGGAAATATTAACCCTATAAGCAATCAATTTACTTTATAGCATCTACTTTAATCTTTTGCAGTGATTCTTTTGGATTAAGTTACAAGGAAATAATCTTTAACTACATGTATAATTATATAATAAATGTATTATTTTTGGATTATCGTACCAGTAAGATCAACGACGCTTGAATACATTTCACCCTCAAAATCAATCGCCATCACCACCGGATGTTCATTAATTGGAGTAACAAAATCGAACGAAACTAAATGTTTAAAAACTAATAAGCCTCAAAACACTGATTAATCTAACATACCATTTTATAGTCAGGGTATGTCTAGGTAACCTTAGAAAGAATATTAAAATATTATAAATTTTATGATATGACATACCAATAGACTTAAAAAGTCCATAAGTATTCGTTAATGATGAACTTGACACTTCTTCTCCAGCTAATAGTAAAGAGGAATAATCGATTTTAACAGAGGGAAAATCGACAGGTTTATCCATTGAATAAATTCTATAAATAAACAATCATAAAATAATGTAATTAGAGCCAATAATAAAATTACAATTAAAGGATAATTTAGTTACCGGATACAGTTATCTGAAAAGAGGACTGCTAGATGATTGGAATGGTAACTCTCAGTCTGAGGTACCCATTTAACATCAAAAACTGTCGGAGAACGAGTTGATAAAAAAATACTAGCGTGAACTGCTTGACACCTATAACAATACCATTACCACCAATAATAAGTGTTCATAAATGCCAAACAGAAGTTCGATCTTAACCTAATATCCTAAATCTATTTAGCTAAACATTTTTTTAAATTTGTAAACTCACTCGCAAAAATAATCGCTTTTAACCGCCTGATAGTTATCTCCGAGTGATGATATGTCACTATTCATCCTAACTATAAAAATCCCTTTTGGTCCCCACATCGCTACCATTGTTCCATTATTCACTACTGCCATAGCAGTGATAAGAACATCAGGAGGTAATGGAGGAGACAATTCTATTTTCTGAATACTTAGATAGGTTATTCTGACTTATTTATATTTCTGATATTATGTAGTAAGCCTCTTTCAATAGTTTATTTCCGCCACTCTTATCAAAAAACATGTTAATATTTTGTTTCAGTGAGGATCTAACAAGTATTAGGTAAATAATAGGATTAAAAAGTAGTATTTATTTATAAAGCGTACCACGTTCCTGATATACTCTGCTTTTCCTGACCGTTGTGTAAAACCACACAAAATAAAGAGGGAATTATTTTCGAAAATAATAATATTCCTTTGATTATATGCGGCCATAATAAATGATTTCCGGTGAAGAGAATCACTGATCTCCCGTAGTTTAAATCGCATTTTCATACTGCCAATAAAAATATAGACAAAAAAGTATGCAGACAAGAAGTTACCAGCCGTAATACAAATTATAAAATGATGTTAGTACTAAAAATATTTGGAAAATCAAGCTAACTTCCTAATCTCAGTATTACATAAGGAAACCAATTACATATAGTGAGCAATTAACGCATAAGCGCTAAATTCAGAACCATTAAAAATACACATTTTTACAAATAAGAAAATAATAAGGACAGTAATGGTGATAATAGTAGCAATAATCGGGGCCCACCATCATATCCATAAAGGATGGTTTGTGAAAATATTACACGTAAAAATGCACCAAATACTACCATTAAGTCGGGAATTGAGATAAAACCACTAAAAATTCGAAACAAAGAAGTATATAATGACTATATTGAAGATTTAAGTGTCTGATAGATTTTCATTGTGGCAGTTTAAAACTGAGTAATCAAAATAGGTATCATCAATATAATAGTAACTTCGAATAATACCGAACAATATTTTTAGAAAGCTGGTGCTAGCAATTGCCACCCATGTCTGCGTATTTCAACATCACCAAATTTAAATCTGTAACTGGTGCATAGATTTGGTTCGAGTTTTTTAAAACTCATTTCACTATAACTCCATGACCCTATGGTACTAAGCCAAACTGAATAGCAGACGGATGCATATAAAGAAGATGCTCTGTGGAAGAAAACAAAATTTAAACGTAAAACTGTCTTTTATATGCTTATTATACGAGCTATATATGTAATTAACTAGACTTAGATTAGCTAATCAAATGGAGATTAAGCCATTACTCAAGGTATCTGAATAGGACTTTGGGAGTAATTAATTTATAATGGCCTTCATCGATAAGAACACCTTTATATTACCAGCTGCATCAGCTTGTTTCAAAACACGGATCTCACGTCACATGTGGTACATAATACATTGTATCATCTTGAAAACAAGTTCCTTCGGTCTTAATGTGACATGATCATCCCCTCGCCACTGTAAGATGCGATTTGTCTTTACATAATGTTTAACCTCTAAATAGTTGAGAATATTCATCTGTAAAAGTGAGACGAAGCATAAATTGTTTGCCCTCCCAAAACGTCTAGCCCGTCATAATTTCGATATCAGTAATCTAACACTGTTTTTTCGTTGAAGATTTCATATTTGTAAAACCTTCATAGAACATTATGGTAGAACTGTAATATTGCATTTTAACATCGTCATCCTAATTAGTAATAAAGGAATATTTTTATTCTCTATATGATTGCTAGAATAATTATATTTTAATATACTAAGTCCAATTTCATATCTAACACTCTATTCGAATATTTATTTTAATTATTTATTTTTTAAACATTTAAGGTACCTACTTGTATGGTCTTCAAAATTATGAATATTTTTCTGCAAACTAGTTTAGGGTATATAATTTACATATGTATATCTCGCACGTCCAACTATAAACATTATAGTAAGAAAATAACGATATCCTCAAAAATACCGGAAAGTCCTAAGTAGAAATTATTCTTACGCGGTCATATTAGATATTAATCTACTTTGGTAATTATTTTTATAAATTTGTAACTTAAATACCAGTAAAACCTGCACTTAAATCTATCAAAAGTAGTTATGTAAAACACAATGTGTTTATTTCTTATGTCAGTAATTTCTCGCTAGTGCCAAGCAGCCGTGGATCTCTAACGTTTAGTGGAAATAAAATAAAATGACTTTGCTACTAGAACCAAAGTACAATTTATAACACTGAATAACACTCTTTAAAAGAAAATACCTATAATATTCGATATTATGTCCCGAAGGATTTAAAACTTTGTGATTCACCATAGCATGCCTTCACCACCTCAATCACTGCTAGAGTCAATGTCGCATTCTGGTGACAAACATCCGTCGTCTTCCATTGACTGGCCAATAATCAAAGTGGTTGCGGGTTGAATTGGCTGTCAGTTGGCAGGGTAATTTATCTATAAACCTGGTGTAAAGAGCGTACCGCGAAAGCTCCAACTGCATCCTTGTTGTCATTTCCTTTGCTAAAGGGCAACTTCGTCACTACCATAATAAATGTGTATTGCCTAGATAACATTGCTACTTCTTCCCATATCAGCAAATGAGTGTGAATTTGATTAATAGAGAATGAGAAAAAGACTAAACAAAATAAAACCATACAGATAGAAATAGTAGCAATAGGTCTTAGTTTCACAGAAAAAAATTGGACAGTGAAATTTTTAGTATTTATTATATTTTTCTATAGCTAATTATAACTCGCCTGATTTATGTTGGACTGTTAGACTTCAACGTATGTTCAACGTATTTCTTTTCATTATTAATAATTTTTCTGTTTTATATTATTTATTCTTGTCATTTCACTACTCATTTTTCCCCAATTAATCATGTAACCCAACAAACGTATAATTGCATTAGCATCGATAGCAACTAACCTGTGAAAATTTCCACTAGTATTTTTAATGCAGTGTTTATAGATAATATTAAGAAAGCATAGCAATTCATGATTTCGATATTTTGTTTGCGAATTATTATGTTATCCCTACTTATAGATAATCTAATTTTGAAATCTTTTTTTTTACTAGAGACAAACATTGAACAGCCACCAGTCTCCACTTTTCTTCTCCGTCATGAACGAGTGCTTTGAAGCAGGCATAATGAAGAACTTAAGAAAACAAGATCTCACCATATAGTTTATTTTAAAAACCAACAAAATTAAGAAAGAGTAATACCGGCTTTATTTTTCATAATTTGTGATAAACTACAGAGATTTTACTCAGTGAAACTTGCTAATTTTCCATTTTGGTCTTAAGTGGCTTTTAAGGGCTAAACTAACCAGGTTCTTTAATTCCACAATTCTCATACTGTAAGAAAATAGAAGTTTCTCATTATGCTGCTTGAAATGGAATCATAAAATGAACAATTCACCCTCACGCTTAGCAAGCGTCTTTAGAAATAAGAAAATTCTCTCACCTTTTCTTTACATTGCTAGCTAATTTATAGATAAAGAGATATTCCTTTATCCTCGTCGTAGTGATTAGTGAAATACTACAGAAGAGTAGCATAATATTTAGTGTAGTAATCTATTGTTGTCAAGCATAATCGATGAAATACCTTTAGTGCTATCTGATTCACTTATTCATAGGCTTAGCAGAGTTACAATTTTCCACCCGCCGCGGTATTTCCATAATCCTTCGTATTTATGACACTGTGCATTGGGTTCTCACTCCACTTGTTCGCATTGCTCATACATACCATCGTCGTCATTATCAAATAAGCGTCACCAGTAAACTTTATTTTTTAACAAACTATATGTTGAAAATACTCTATATCAAGAGATATTCTCACGGCCGGAAGTGCAAATTGCCATTTAATCAATACGTCGCAAGCCGCATTTTTGGCTCTTATCTTCTCACAGCCCTGCATAATCCTTACTTTTCTCAATTACTACTCCAGCTTCCCAGAGATTTGTGGTTTACTCCTACTTTGTATGTCTGTATTACTAACCTACCCACACATAAATGGACACTTCTTTCGCATTATCTTACTCTTATCTTGAAATAAAGGTAGAAAACAAATGTTTGTTTTAAACATTACTTTTGCTTATTTATGAAACAGCTGTTTTTCAAGAATCTGAGTAAACTATTCTAAAGAGTAGAAATTTGGGGGCGGAAGCACTAAGCAGGCCGGCGGCCTACTGATGTGTATTCATACCTCTGTCGCTCTTAGCTCTTGCTCCTCTTTTTTGAATTCAGTTCATTTTCTCTTAATAAATAGTTGTTTATTGCACTGTCTGGGTATTTTTTAGATTTTATTTTCTTTAAATTTCTATAATTATTTATTCGGTGTACATGTTGTGCTCTTTGATATGCCCTTCATATTTTTCAATGATCCAATCTCTGCTACTCATCCTCCCTCTGTTCTTTTCCTTGATTTATTGTTAATCTTCCGTGGTACCTGCAGGCTCCTATCGACGTGATAATCGTTCGTTCTCTATGCGCTGTCCTATTGCCAGCTCCCACCACAACATTGCCGATGAACAAATTAATTACTCATTGTCATTATCAACTACTTTAATGCTGTTATTCCCATTATGCGGAGTTTTTAGCATTTGGAATCCGTCAACTATTTCACATATTCTTTTTTCATTATTTAATTGTTGAGTATAATAGTTTATCTTGACATTTGACTTTAACCTAACTCTATTACGACTTACATTGACATAATTATGGCATTAATTGAATATGCTTGCATTAAGAACTTTTTGAAATTTGTGAATATACGTAGTGGGTTTTTCTTAAAAGAAAATCAACTTGAATAATGTGTTCTTTAAGAAAATAAAGGGCGTTATCCTTATCTCAAATCAGCAAAGATGCCTGACTTGTATTCTTCTATTAAGTAGTAGACTTATTTAGTTCATTTAGCTTTACGCTTATCAAACTGTTTTGTTCTTCTTTATCTTTGAAATTTCTTATCTTTCTGCTTAATTATTTGTATAGAACGTTCATGTGGGTGATAGGAAGCAGCGCGCTCCCAATCAACAAATGCGGCCATGACGACCCTATCCATCGCTCATTCTCTTTCTCCCTTCTATTTTTCACCAATTTTCATACGTTCCTTGTTTACGATTTTCTCGTTTTCAACTTGGTGAATTTTTAGCAACGTACTGGCAACATAATAAGTAACTAGATAGTTTTCTCGTCTCACTTGGAACTGCATTTGGATACAATTGCCGCCATACGATCATCTTACATGCAAGTTTAATGGGGTTTCTTCTGTTTTCACATGATTTTCTCCTGTTTACGTGATTAATCAGTTATTCTTGCTAATTCCTTTTCTAGTAAACTGAATATTCACTAATTTCGTCTATTTCGAATCTAATTTTTTTAATGGAGAATTTTTTAAATAGGAAACAATGTTCATGCTTTCATTACATGTCGTGGAATTGTTTGCATAAAGATATTAATAATAGTGCTTATTCTCGTTCTGTTTTTACCCACATCTCCCTGTTCTCTTTCATTTTATGCTAAATTTGTTTTCAGATGGGGTATGTAAGTCGGCTTTTTCCTCCATACTATAAATATGCTATATTCTTATTCGTGGGCTTTGAATTCCTTTACTGTGCCTTCATTTTGGCCATCAGTGAAGCCTATTATAAATCGGCCGCTCTTATTCTGCCCATCGCCTACCGAATGTTTGATGATACTGTTAGGAAGAATGTGCCAAATTTTGACTGGACAGAAGCTGAAAAGCATGAGTTAGAAATGGTTGGAATCTTATCTCTTTCCAAATTCTTATTGCCGTATTCGTTTGGTAATAACTGTTATTTAGTAACGATATTTCAGTACAAGTACAAAATGATGATTTTATGGGTGATGTCTACAATTGGAGTGCTGTTATGTATGCTCATTATTATACCTCAATTCTTCGAATTTAATGACAAAAGGGGCAATCCAAGCCACTTAGTCAGTTTTTTAAAGAATTCTCAATCTTACTAATCTTTTAATACTCTCAAAACTGAAAGGAATTCTTCAAGGTAGTATTGAAATATACCCAGTTGGAGTGCGACAAGAAAATCCATTATTTTTCCATTGAAATCTATTAAAAAAGCTACTTTAGTTTATTTCTTTTCTCATTAGTTTTTAAAATGAAACATCACTGAGCAAGTTTATCATGCCTAATTTTTGCATTGTATGTCCACGTACATATTGCTACTTTTTTCAGTGCCTAATACATCGAAAGCTTAGCTATGTTCTGTTCATAGTGATGGCTATATTCGTCGTTACATTGGGCTGCGCAGTTTTTTGGGCGTGGTTTGGCGGAGGACAAGCAGCACGATCGTTCCATACACATTTCCACGCAGCGGAAAAGGAGGAGATCTTCTTAACGGAATTAGAAGAAAAACTGGAATGTATCAATGATGAAGACAAGGAGGTGGCTGAAGAGCATGTGAGCGTGTTGTGTTATCTGACATATAGTGTTGTGATTGTAATCCTATCTGCAACTCGTAATATCTCGTCACTTCTGTGGATGTTCTTAATAATATTCGCATGGTTGAAGTGGTGGTGTTGTTATTGTTTTAGAAAATTAGTGCAGGTATTTTGTAGCTAGTATATTTCTACATAACTATTATACTTTACATATTATCTCATCTCTTATGAGTGGACTGTTATCATAGTTTTTTGCATGCGGGATGCATGACTCCTGATAATGGGTAATCTCTAAAAGCGATAATTTGAGTATACAATTTTTTGCTGACTACTAAAGTTGACGGCGGTGGCATGTTTACATGCATTACTCAGTATAATATGGGTAGATCTGGTTAGAATTAATATTACATATTTAAGTTCTAAATAAAAAACAATGTATTTTAGAAATGCGTGCATAACGTTGCAATGAGCTTCATCACAGACCACTGGTTAGATCTTCTTCTGTATGTATATATAGCAGGAAATATTCTCGCCTTTCTTGCCATACCTTTCTTCAATAAATGTAAGGAAGATCTTTTCAAATATTTTTTATTTATGTATGGATTATTCGCCAATGATCACTGTTTCACTAACGTTTCTGTGCTCGGTTTTCCCCTATATATTACTCTTTTTTCAGTGCTTATAAAGCCAGACGACGATGATCTGGACATGGATGATAAAAAATTATTAGATGCATAGAAACTAACATCTTTGTAAGATATTTTTATGGCAGGGTTGAATAGCTAATATTGGAGTCAGGTCAAGATTTTTATTTTCTGTATAATCGCATATCGTTGTTGCATGTGAATTGCTCTTGCACTTTCTACTTCTCCTTTCTTTCATTCAGTCCTTTGTTTTGTTTCATAATTTCTTGACCAATAATTATAACTATTTATGATAGCTAAGCTTGTATCATGTTTATTCAACTCCCAGACTTCTATTGAAAGTCTGTTGTACAAATGACCAAATTCGAAATTGACGCTCAATTTTTAATCGAGTATTCTGAAATTGTTTGCTTCAGATTTTAACTTATAGATTTCTATTCTATGTGAAGTTATACTGAAGATTACTTTTATATAAAGTTTCTCCAGCTTTTATGAATATCTTTCTCACTAAAAAATTAACGAAAATTTATTGGTTAAAATAGTACATTATGCAAATTGGCAAACAATAGATGCCAAAATTACAATAAATAAATGAAAAGCTAATTTGTTTAACAATGCGGAATGAGGTATTAAGTACGTCACTTTTATTCAAAGAATACAGTAGTTTATGGCTTCGTTTTGTATAATACATTCCATTGTAATTCAGTAGCATTCCACATTTTCTTCAAACTTCTGAAAAATAAACTTACATGCTTTAGTTAAGATAATTCTGTAATCTACAAGAACTAGTTAGAGAAATTACCGTTAACATTATTAAAATTATGTTTTGAAACCCCCACTTGAAATGCATGGCTGTTTCCTCAGTGGGAGGTAAGGAAACCAGACGACCACCATCAATAGTACGTGGAATTATAGGACAATACTATAGGGAAAAAATTGTGGTTATTGAAACTGAATTTGGAACAACTAATCTGGCAACTTTTCTTTATGAAAATATGTAGCAAGAAAGTATAACGGTAGCACTAATAATTTGACCTTAATAATAGCAAAAAATTAACTGTTACCATTTCTGATCTGCAGAACAAACTGCGGAATCTTCGACGCAGTGCAATATGGCCATGAATACAAATAAATGGGAAAAATAATGACACTAAAGCGACAATTAAATCGAATGACTGAAATAACTCCCCACCTGTAAACACATTATTACAAGAAAATCAAACATTACAAAATTTTCATAAACGTATACACAAAAATAAAGCACATTCGTGGGTAATAGTAGAAAATCTAACCTGAGCCAACGATGTTTACAAATGCTCTAACATTATTTGTTCGAATGAATTCTGAATAAGAATAGGTAGAAAAGAGAAGAACAGAGCAAGCAAGAATGGATGCAGCAAGTAACATGCTGACGAAAACACAGAGAAGACGGGTGGTGTGAATATTCTCGGCCGTCTGGAAAATATCTAATTTATGATGACCCCAATCCACTAAACTTTTGTTATAAAAAAAAATGAAATCACTCATCTGATATCGTTCACTGAGATGTGGTCTTCGACCTTGCATACTGCTCTTTCGGTAGCGTATCTTGTTTATTTTAAGTATTGCCAAGAATGACTAAATTTTATAACACTATTTTAACAAAAAATTATCTTAGTTTTATATTTCTTTATTCATAATGAAATGAGTGAAAATCCTAGTAGTTCAGAACACATACTGAAATTGCAACGACATCTCCTACGACGAGAAGTATAATAGAGCCTGCCATAACAAAGCTGGAGATGTATTCCCTCTGACAAGGTAGACGTGGGAAATCTCTTTCCGGATCCCCACTAAGAGAATGATCTACCTGATTTAGTGCCACAAATACTACAGCTGCTAACCACTGGAATATCTTGAAATTTTTAAACACGACCATATACAATATAAGTAAAATACAGTGCGTTTCAAAATGATAATACATTATGTTTTATCTTTTCTCAGAAAGATTTTATGAGATGAGAAGTAATAGCCTTGGAAGTCTCTAGTATTAGCTCCGGTTTTTTTCATAACAAAAATAACGCTTCTTGTACCATGTTTCTCAAAACAACACGTTCCGAAATGACAGCTACTTGATTAAAAATCAACGGCAATCTACCAGCACAGCAAAAAATTATCCACTTATCTCAATTCTCTAATTTTTTTTGTCTTTTTGGAGAGACATGCATCACCAGAAAAGTTATTCAAACTGCTTTTCTTCACTGTTAAAGTCATAAAAAAACATTGTGATGGAATTAAAGTATGTTCTATTATAATAACAGTTTTTACTACGATACTTTGGACTAATTAAAATTTATGCCATTATATTGTAGGAATGTTTGAAATAATATCCATAATAATTTACCTCAGTAACAACAAAGATGCCTCCTATAGATGAAAGTTTATCTGTTTCATACGATCGCACTAGTATCGAAGCTGTTGTCCTCTCTGCTATTAAAAACAAGAGAGAGAGTCCCAGCACGTATATTGAAATATCGTGAAACGATTTAGCAATACGACAGAACAGTAAAGCTAAAAAAAGCAACTCTTGTATAATGCTTATATAAAGTGATATTTTCACGTCAATATTTTGTTATATGTATGTATACTGCCTGTAAATTTTGTCACTTCTAATTACTTAGATCCGATCGGGTATACACTGATTATTTAGAATTAATTATTTCCTAGTTAAAACAGGTGAAATTAAATTCAGTTAAGGTTTATTATAAGCTTAGGCTTAGTCAGCAGGCGGTAGTCATAAAGAGCTAACTACTGAATTTAGTTCCAAATACAAGCGATGTATAGCAGATTTCATAGTGCGCTAAAAGGAATTGTACGAATGTGTTTAGGATCCAAAAATAATTTGTAAGTTCTTCCAATCTTACTGCGCTTTAAGTTTCAAGAGCTGCCTCCAAAACGGAAATCATCAAATTCAAAACCTCTTTGTTACTTCTAGTACAACAAACTCTTTAGGAAATTATATATAAGAAAAATTTTGCAAACAGAATTTACTGAATTCCATAATATTTCGCATAAGTTGTTCAACCATTTTTTTCTGCTGAAGTAATATTTAGTAGCATAAAGGTTAACGTACATAAGTTTTAAATTATTTAAAAATTTTTTAAATTATCTGAGGAGATCCTAAAACTTTTCGGCCTCTACTACACTGAAATGAAAACCGCTTAAATGTTTTTTATTAACTTTATCTGGCTTTTATCTGAAAAATGGTGTAAACTCCACAAAAGGAACCTAGGGTGTGAAAAAAATAGTACATCTCCCGGCTATAATTAAGCAGAGAGATTATATTCATATTCCTAACTGTTCACTATATTATTTGAGAATTGATGATGAATCCCACAACTAATATCGTAGTCACAGTGATAAGCAATGCACAGAGGTATGATTATCATATAACGTGAAAGGCTGACCACCAGAAAAGCCACACAAAAGTTAGCCATTAGGAGACGAAGATTCTGGAATTTCAAAAGGAAGTAAATGAAATGCTCTTACTCCAGAAGTTTTTGAATGGAACCTTTACTAAAGTTGAGCTGACCGAATGAAAACATCGGGAACGACAGAGGACTATCATGAATATAATGCAACTAATATTCCCCAGAAAAAGAATCAACAACTCAATTTCGTAAAGAATTGCATTTAGATCAGTCAGATACTGCGACGGAGATGACAGTTGAATATGTTGATAATGGCGTGTCTCAATATCAATACTTTGATTTCCCATCTATAATGAATTCTTCTTTTCAATTAGAAACAAAACAATTGATAAATTGAGGACAAAATTATGTGCTAAATAAGGCACTAATTCAAATCTTGGAAAATACTGAGAACAAAAGGTGACCGGCACTTTAATTCACATGTTAAATTAGTCTCAGATAAACTCTAAAACAATCTTGGAAATCCGCTTAACTTGCTAAATAATTGTAGTTCAAGTACTAAAATATCATTCTGAACATTAGCTATTTTTATTCCAGCTTACCTTTGTTCTCCTTTGCGTCACTAATCTATTTTGATGGTATGATTCATCAACTAACAGCGGAAAATTTTAATTAAGCCTTCAATCTCTTACAAATACGATCAAATAGTTTCATTTAAATGTGAAGTGAAGTATGCTCTGAATTCCTAGGTCACATTGCGATATGAACCTTATCAGCCTCATTCACCATCACTTAATATGAGTTTCAAATGAAACACTTTAATTTCTCTCACTAATATTTAAATAATAAGTTTACGCAGAAAATACTATCCAAAACACTTAATTCACAATTGAAGACATCGTAACTTTGGGACGAATTAAAAACGAGCAGGCTGTGGATGAGTACTTTATTCTCAGTGTTAATCGCAATAGTTTCACCAATTTGTTATAATTAAAAGCCAGGTATAATTTCTAAAACGTACACTATTCTTGATGTAACCGGAGATTTACTTGACTGCAGCTGCTTTTCAATGAGCGGAAAATCTAATGAAGTTGACATAACGGATATTTAATGCTATGAAATATTCTATCTGCCAACAAGAGAAAACAGAGGAAACGTAACTAGTTTATAGGACGAACTCCCATAACAGGTGAAATTCACAACTAATAACAATTTAAATAATTCCTCAAGAACCAGGTACTCTAAATTTCTTCTTATTCTATATAAATATATCTACTCTTATACTTAATTATTTCATTCTTAAACTATGCATTGTCACAACAGTGTTTACACCACAAATTGTTGAAAATTTAGTTTTAAACGAGCGCACAAAATTACCACTTTTATGTTTTAAAATTCAAACCACCCTATACTGATGTAGATATTGGACTTGGGATGAAACACAAGAAGAACTCAAGTCTGTTAACGAAATGAACATCTAGATATACTAGGAGATACAATTAACAAAATACAACAACTCCGAATACAATTTTTGTATATCGTACATAACATAATTCACACACATAGCACTATTATCAAAGAAGAAATTAACGCATGATATAAAATTATTAACTGCAAGTGAAAAACGCAGTTATACCCCAAAAATCAATTTTCAGGAAAAATGGTGGGCAGTGAACTATAAAATCCCTTCTACTGTATCTGTATCCTGTAGCAAACCATTATTTGATCTCTGTAAACAACCAAACAGTTATTCACAATACCAAGACTAACACTTACCAATGCAACATTAACAGGCTTTTTAATTGAATTCTTAGAAAACAAAAGAGAAATGGAATGCTCAGAATAAATGATGCCTCTGTAAATGTGAATTTCTTATAATATTATTAGACACGTAAGAAGAATTAAATACACCCCCTCCAAATACGTAAAATTAATAATACATATATTGCTATTTGTAGGTTTTACGCCATTGATACACTATTCTTGCTGCTCAATCAAACTTACGCCCTAATTTATAAGCGTAATTTCCCTGACCCTAACTCAGTAATGATTACGCATATTGCCTGAATATAAAATGAATGCTGGGACTTAGTCTCCCCATTAGCATAAATATTACCATATCACACTCAAAACTGCATTTAGATATTAAAATTACTGTTAGTTCCATCTCAACAGTATTATTATATTTTGTATTCAATTAGTTCGTGAACAATTCACCAAACAAAAAAATACTTGAAAACATGTTATAAAAATCCTTAATATGTCGGTTTTAAATAGTACTTTCCTATATGAAAATTTCATATAGAAAAAAATCTGTCAAAAGTAAAAGGCGTCATTTCTCTGAGCCACTTTATAAATTATTAGATGACACAGAGATGTTACTTCAAGGGAATAAAATCAGTGAGTACAAAAATACAGTATAATACCACAAGTAGTCTACCCTATCTTTCATCCGATAACGACCTTTCCAGTATCCTCCTTACCAGCCATTTTTGGCTTACCAACAGTGAATGGAATGTACTTGTACTTGATCATGTGCTAGAATAATTTGCATTAAATGTTTCAATCCAAAACAATTCTATCATAAATTTGAAACAAACAAGAAACATCTCATAAATAGCACTGTTTATAATTACGGATAGCATAATTATTTATTAATATATTTGACTCAATAGAAATTTAATAAAACATAAGCCTCACCATAATTTGTCTCTTCATAGTTAAGAAGAACAGAATAATGAAGTACATAACTAGAATAGGCCAGAAAACAGGAACATTGAAGAACTCGAAAAAGGTACATGCTGTAGCTATCAGAGTTGCCCTCATTGCTGAGTGCCTAAATCTTCAAGAATGTTCTGCTTAAAAACAAATTCTATAGTCTATCCGATCTTATCAATTGTTACATTTTATTTATTTGTTTATTTAAAGTCTTATGTATGACACCCATATTTCTATAAACATTAACTACTAATATATATATATATATACGAAGATATAAGAAGTACATGTTTGGTCTACAAGATTGAAAAGTGCCTGCTTCATACAAAGATAATTATATTACAATTCCAACTAAGAAACAGGAAGACTTAAAAATTATTTTCAAGGAATTATAATCCAGTTTTTCAGCCATAAAAAGAAAATTAATCATTTAAAAAAATTGCTAACCAGCATTTAAATTCAGGTAATCTTCGCATGAATGGACGAAATTCATCACTGGTTTTGGAAGGTAGTACTGGTCCATCATCATCATCCTCTAGTGCAGGATCAATTGAAGGAGTTAAAAAAAGAAGCAGTAAGTTGAGATAATAAATACCAACTGCATAGCAAACAATATAGAAGCCCTTAAAAGAATCACTACTATTGGAAATAAAATAAGTGATACAAAACAGAAATAAAATATTAAAACCCAGACCTGAAGATATAATATTCTTGCAACGAAGAATATTATAGTAATAATTGCCATAATCCATCGTACAGCTAGCAGTGGAGTCAGTTGATCAAGATAATATTGGTATTTCTAAATAAAATCAATTTTTACAACAAACAGTAATCCTAAAAGTACATGACAATACCTAATTAATATCGATGCTTTGTGTTACTACATAATAATAGAGATGATGCTCTTAAAAAACCACTTACAACTTCCATTGAATGAAAGAAACGAGAAACGACCCATGGTCTATCCCGTAAATCATCTATTCCATCCATGTTTGAGTACTAAGAATATGTACTTATATTAGTTCTAAAAATTCAAGTGATATTTGCAATTTCAAATGTATTAATATATACTTGAGATCACTAGCAAACATAAGTATTACTGATCCAACTGATAGCAGTAAAAGCAATGTCTATATTTACAAAGTTTTTATAACTCCACATAGTAAAAACAACCTTTGAAAGTTGACAATTTAAAAACTAGCTTAGGAGATATGCAAAACCACCACAACATCAGAATTCTACTTAATAATATTAACTTGAACCGGAGAAAATTCAAGGAACTAACGCACATAGAACTAGAAATATTTAAAACTTCGACCAAAATATTGATCGAAAGCGAAGACCACGTCAGATTGGCTTGTAAACATCATACAGTAATTACGTAGCTTATTAGGATATTTCTACAATACATTCTGAATCATGGTTTAAATACTACTTCTCTAGTTAACTTTTTTAACTATTAAGTTACTCTTCATTAATTTATTTGAGTTATGGTAACATAGTAACTCTTTGCAAACGCCACGCGGTAGAGAGGTGTAGGGAGATATTCGTAACAAATTTCATTTTTCATATATTCTTGGGTTCATCCTTTATTTTAAAGATTACATTTCGGGGAGAACTGTGCGTAGGCTAATTTTACTGAATCTATTGCCGTTATTTGCCTGTTTTTTGTTATATTTTTATTGTTAATTATTACAAAAATCTTGCATTAGGTATGATAAATATGGATGAGACTGATTTTTCAATGTTAATCTCCGGTTTAATTGCATTTGTTGTTGTTATGGTTACTGTCATATACTATTTATCAAAGAAAGAGAACGAAAAAGATGCTTCGGACGTGAGGTGAATATACCCCATTTAAAAATTCATTTACTATTGTTGCAAAAAAGATCTATTCTGTAAGTAAGCTTTCAATAAAAAGTGTATATTTCGGCGTATGGCATGTTTTTCAGCAAAATTAGTCATTCAGGTATAGCAGTGTTCAAGATTTCAGTGACACTGATCAAAATATCGCTGTGATAAATGGAAAAAGTACTAAATCAAGGAAAAATGATCAATGGAAAACAAAGGTATAGAAATTTTTTTGGAACATTAAATAAATTTCGATGCCCTTTATTAAAGGTGAAGGATGCTTTATATGACCATCCATGGTCAATAACTACCTTAAAAGGACATACAAATAATGTTACTGGCATAGACTTTGCTCCAGATGGAAAAAAATTTGTCTCCGTTTCAACTGATAGGACTGTATTTTTATGGAATATCAAAGTAAGTATTGAAAGGTTTTCTGTGTTAGGATAATTGCTTACTATTAAGGATGTCTTATGCGCAATTAGCGTTAGTGTTTAGCTGTTTGATTGTTTTCGAGTATATTCATTTTATGGTAACAGGATTTTTTTGAACGGGAGCACAAGAGCGTCCGTCATGTGCTTAATGACGATACTGCTACAAAAGTTGCATTCGCACCTGATAGTAAAAGTTTGGTATTCAGTGTGAAACGAGATAACAAGGTGATTTTATTTCTTGATACAGTTTTTGGTACTGACTACTACTTAATATCAGTATCATCTTTAGTTATCAGTTTATAAACTGGTGAAAAAGGAAAATAATGGTTCATACAAATTTGTTCGAGTTGAAAACGTTGAATTCCCTTCTCCACATACTCTTGATATATCAACAATGGATATTTCTTCTACAGGTTTTGTTAATTTTCGTTTATCATATCTACAAATTTTCTATTTGGTGCACAGTTATTCGTGGATTTCTGATGAGCTTATTGATTTTGTTTATAGGAAAATATCTTATGTCTGCTTCCCCTGATATGATGATTGTACTTTACGATATTCGAGGAAATATTTTGAAAATCTTAGAGCCTAAGGTTTGGATCCTAAATATATTTTTTAATATATCTTTTTATTTGTAATTCTCCGTTTCTATTGATTTATACATGTTTATTTCCTTTTCGCTACCAGAACTTTACATTTTATGTGAGCTCATTGTTCGACTGTGTTCTCTCTGCTGATGGTCGATTTGTAGCTGTTTGTGGCTTCACACCTGATGTATTTATTTATGAGGTATTTTCTCTTTCTTTATGGAATCCCTTTGAATTATTATTTCCGATATTCTTATTTTGGTATAAATGGTTTAACGCTATAACGACTACATTTTAGGTATGCTTCGGTAGGGATGGTAACTTTCAAGATGCAAAAAAAGTTTTTGATCTTAAGGTATGTCATTAACAACTGTAAAAGAACGATATTAATCTTTTAAAGACGAAAATAGTAATACGAGCTATTCTAGGGTCACAATTCGGGAGTATTCTCAGTTGCTTTCAATCAAAATTGCAGTCGTGCGATTACCGTTTCTAGGGATGGTTGGTGGCGTGTATTTGATACAGACATTCGTTATGCTCAAGGACAGGAAGCTGTTATTCTATGCAAGTTAGTTTTAGAGATAGTTGAGTGTTTTTGAGGTGAATAGAATTAGATATCAGCATTTACTTTTCTAATACAAATAAATTTCTTGTGCAACTAGAATTTCCATAAGTCTATTAAAAAAGAGATATTTATAAACAATTTTAGAGGTGAATGGAGTCCATTAAAGGGAGCTAGTCCTGATCGGGTCCGATTGGCTTGTAGTCCTTCAGGTGGTAGTTTTGCGGTTAGCTTCGGCTCGACACTTAAGATTTTTAGTAGCGAGGATGAAAAAAAGGATTTTAAAGAATGTGAGACTTAACCATGTTTTTATTAGTGTATTTTGCATACTTATCAGATAATTCCTTTTTTTTCGTAAAATGTATGCACTTATAGTACCTGAGGTTCATTTCGATCGCATTCATGATATTAGTTACTCATCGTGTGGTAAAATGATTGCCACTGCTGGTGACCGTCATATTCGTATATTCCACAATATTCCAGAATATCATAGTCAAATAATTCGTTTGTCAAAGGTTTGTTTTAAAGGCTTATATGTACTGTTGACACAGATTTAATTATGAGTTTTCTTTTAGTTATTAGATTTGTTTACTCTTTCAAAAACAAATTAAGTGGAAAATAATTTGTAATTTTAGAGCTTACCTGAAATTACCGGCGAGGCCTCTCGACGGAGAATTCAAGAACAGGTTGAGGAAGCCAGAAAAATGCTTGAGAAATTCAGTTAATTGTCGGTCTTAGAGAAGTTTCCGTTTTAATATACCGGATACGCCAGAAGTTTTGATACAGATGTCAAGTCGTATAATCTCGGGATAAAAACAATATTCAACATGAAAATTTACCTGCACATTCATATGATACTAAACAATAATTGAGTCCATTAGATGTCCAGTGTTCTCATTTTGCGGTTACCCAAGCTCGTAGACTCCTCTCGAAGCTACCCACGATGAGCTGCAGCTCTTCTTGACTAGTTTCGTCCCAAGATTTCACTAAGGCTGCTTTAAAAGAGTCCAAATTCTTAAAGGACGTCTTACATAGCTTGTTTTCTGAGGCTGACCAGATTGCGAAATCCAGATAACCCTTCTCTCTTTGCTCGTGCAAGTGGATGATGGTAGTGCGTAGAGCTTTGGACATCATATAACAGTTCAGAGACGAGATAATTGAATTAAAGTTGAAGCATGGTTTATGGTGGTTTTAAGTAGCACGTGCATTAGCATAGCGAATTGCTATGCTATATGCTAATTTGATAGCGTTTGGATTTTCTATCAGAACTTTTAGCGCACCCGGTATTTATAAGAAAGTAATCAAATATAATAATTCCTAGATTTCGTGTGACATATCCCTTTTTATAGTTGTATTTACGTGTTCGTTTTGCTGCTTTAGGAGTTTGTCCAACATTCCAAGTATGTTGTAACATTGATCTATAAGCGGGTAAAATTTCATTTTTTATTCTGTGATAGTTTTCTTAATATATAAAGCGATCAGAAGAATTACATCTCTTGAAGTTCATTTTAAATTGCATGGCTTTAGAGGATGGTTGAAAATTTAGCGAGGGTAAGATAAAAGAAAGAAAAGTTATTTTATTTCACCACTGCTAGATTTTGATACAGGTGAATTTAGAAGCTGGATAAAACTAGTATGCGAGATCCAAAGGATTTGATTAGAGCAGCAGAATACTTCATGGAATGGACGGTATATTCCTTAAATTATTTTTCGCCCTTCGGGCATGTATACTACGCATACGAAGTAATGTAGTTTGTAGAACAGTACATTCCAATCATATACACGAACAATTAATGAACTCTTTGCAAGACCTCTCGTAGAACACTGTGTAAACAAGCAAATTAGCGATGTCTTATCGGGTAAGTATCGAATTTTTGCATTTAAATGACATTTGATAGTTCTTTAGGAAATTTAGGTAATCAAGAAGGGATGGCAAAGCTTAATAAAGAATCAAATAAACACGCGGAAAAAGAACAAAACTTGTTAATGTACCGATTGAACGAAGTAACCTCAGCAATGTTTGCATGGAACAGAAATCATCAGAAGAAGCTGGATAAACAGGTAGAAAGTAAAAAGTTATAAAGTTATTTACAAATTAAAACATTATAGATAACATCAGTGGAATTGGCAGTTATGTATCGATTGAAGACACTAATCCAGATATCTGTACATTTAGCAGAACTGATTGACCGTTTAAAAAAGTGGAGCTGTGATAATTTTGAAGCCCGTTTTTTTTCAACTTTTTTCACTGATCCTTCATCATACATGCTTCGTTTACAAGTAGCATTAATCATAATCCACTTAATTACTAATTTTGTATTTTTTTTAGCTTTTGATGAAAAATTCATCAGCAATTGACATATTTCCTTTCATATATACAATATTTGAGTCAACGTGTGCATTAGCCGAGGTATTCGGACTGTCTTCCATTGATAGAAATAGTGTAAAGGTATAAAATAGTTAGATTAATCAATATATTGACTGCATTATTGGTTAAGTAGACCTTACACAGTGAAGTAAGGTTATAGCGACAATTCAGGAATCATTCAAGCAGTACATGCGCCATCCATTGAATGATGAGTATTACTCTAAGAAGAATTCAGTACTAATCATCGACGAAACCAAAGGCTACGTACCATGGTTAGAAGCTCGCATAAATCACTACAGGTAAGAGTTTGTAAATAACTTGACATAACCTATAAGAATAAACATTTTCTGCTCAGAACTATCGTTTATCTTATGGCAACTTCCTTGATTTCAATAGTTCAAATCCATATGAAATCAATATCAGAGGATAGGATCGACTTGAAAACAAGGTAATTAGTCGTTTTGAGTGGGAATAAAATGATAAACGTGCAAAATCAAAAGTAGCAAATATTCTAAAGGGAAATTAATGGTGTCATTGATCTTCTTCCTCCGATGTATCTCAATGTCAAAGAACTGAAACTTTCACAATATGTCTCAAAGCTACTCAAAGATTATCCATCTAATAGATATACGTTTCCACTTGCACCAAAAGTCAGTTAATTCCGAAGACGCTTTTGTTATGAAGTATTTTAATTTTTTTGTAAATTGTTAATTTAGTACGATTCGATATCTCAGAGATTAACTGAAAGCTATAAGAACAATATCAATTTCTTTCAACAAAATCAACCTATGAGCTCATCATCCTCAGTTGCTATAAAGCAAAAGTACAAAAAGTGAGTTTGTGAAGACTTCAAAGAAAATTTATTGTCAGGTTAATATCTCAGTATATATTCATATTTAGTCCGATGGTCATTCAGAGATCGCATAATAAATCAACCAGTAAAAAATCCGATAGGTGGGTTAACTATATTATTTCTGATTTGATATACCTGAACTTTTTTATAATTTACAAACAATATATTAGGTGTATCCAAGAGTCTTAGTTGTTTTTTTTAGCACTCTGACATAACAATTAAAAACTTAAATAAATTCCTCATTTTTGCCTATTT
>JAJAVP010000133.1:0-11984 GCA_020740425.3 Heterorhabditis indica | reverse complement strand
GGATTGCCGTTTATTTCGGTCTATACAGAACCGTGCAGCTGAACGGCGTTCTCGAGATGTGGCCGACGTACGAAAATGGGTCGATGATTGAACTGTATTTTATATAGCATTGGAATAAATTGGAAGTTTGGGAAAAAACAACTAAGACTCTTGGATACACTTATTATTAGTCCAAATCGTTTTTATAAATTCTTATACTTCAATTTATAAAATTTTAGAAGGAGTCTGAGTGCTCGTACTAATAAAATTTCTAGGACCAAAAGGCTAAAATAAAAATACTAAGAGTAATTTGCAAACTACTCATAAGTTAGTCATATTTTTCTAAACCTAAGATCGCTTAAGACTAATTATGTTTTTCGAAAAATATTTTTAGGTTGAAATTTTGTTATAAATTATAGGTGTATTAAAATTGTATAACATAAAACAAAGGTTAAGACTAGGATATAGCTAAAGAAATCTATTCTCAAGTTTGTCGACAATCAACAATATTATTGAAATTCTCTTGATTTTGTTGCTATTGTTTATAAGCGTGTACCATGTAAGAAGAGAATCAATTTAAATAGTTTTCTCACTTTTTTCAAAGTCAACCGATATTATATTTTAAAGTATTTCTGCATGTCTTTAGATTAGTTAAGGCTATTTAAAGTAATAAACCAAATAGTTATATCGTATTTGGCATGGCTTTTTCCTTAATTTATATTTACTCTTCAAAACCCTTAAGTGCTACGTTGAATTTCATTGATTGTTAGAAAGGACTTAGCATTATAAAGCACCAACTGCCAAGTCTGCTTTTGTCATTATTTCGTTCATTAATTCCAACTTCATATCGTCTGTTTAGTAGTTTCCATCCTATTCAATGATTATGAGTTAAGATAAAATTCATTGTTTATAACCGCGACTATTGTTTGACAAATTTTGTTCGTGCCACTCACTGTATACTAGGATGTAGTTTATTAACAGTCAATAAGTTAGACTTGCACAAAAATACGAATCGAAGTGAAAATTAGGATACCGTAATGGAAAGACATTGCCAACGTAATAACAACATTTCATCCCCTAGAGCAAAACAACACAGGAAATACTAATTAGAGTGACCACTATTGAAAGCCAGAAATTTTCTTATTAGATTAAAAGAAATGTCATCCTCTATTTCTTATTTGCTCTGCTTGAGAAGAAATTTCATTAATGAAGTTCTTAAAAGCGTTTGGATCGCGTAAACATTTTTGTGCTTTGTCCTGTAGATGGTACTTGCAAACGTCAACCCAAAGCCTTCAATATATTAATATAGTTAATTTCTTTGGTCAATATCCAAATTTTTGTTACCTAGCACATCCTAATTTTTTGTCCTTGCCATCAGTAAAAGAAAACGTCAACCAGTACTCATTCTGAAAATAACATGCTTTAAGTTTAAGTATATGTGTATCACGTTTTTGCAATCTGCATTTATTCGAAAACATGATAGCTCATTTTGTTCTAAGGCAGGATTAATCTGGTTTCCAGTACTTCTAAGTTTGAATGTGGAATTAAGTAAGCTTTATCGGAAATTAACAGTATGGAGTAGTTAAATTCAGATCTGATGATTTTTTAATTATAAATCCTTATACCGATTATGTTAAAATATTTGCAAAATTTGGACGTAATTTATTAAAAAGTGATGCTCGTTTTGGAGAGACTTTGTTTTAAGTTTTCTACTTGATCAAGCAGTTGGTCTTCATCAGTTTTACATGTGGGTACTGCTGTGAGAAATTAGCCAATGAAAGTGAATAATAATGATGAAAATCTTCGAAAAAACCTTTCTCAGTTAATCTGCACACTATTTTCACATATTTGCGAATAGTGAAATATAGGGCAAAAGTCAAATATGTTTAATGCATTTTATACTGGTTAATCTATGAACTATTTTGATGATTATCTGCACTGATTATCTTGTTTCAAGCCTAACTTATGGGCAAGTTTCGTTTTTGTGCTTTTGGTTAATACTGGTGCTAATATAATTTTGGTTTTTGAAACTATCTATACGACATATATACAGTAAAGAAAATAACTTGTGGCACTTGCCGATTGTAGAGGTCCAAAGAAAGATTTAGGAAGATCTTCAGAAGAGAATACTTTTGAGAAAGTCATAGTCCAGTGACCTTTCGGTGGAGGGCACAGCTGTAATTTAATTGGGAATAAGGAAGAATGGAAATCGTAGTCTTTTTTTTTTAAAACAATCTTTAGGGGGAATTATGAATTTAAAAGAAGGTTGCATATGAGATTAAAGAGTGCTATTACTTACCTTATTTTGTCGTATGAAATCTTGTGCTTTGGTGTCTTTGATGTATTTGTGCGCTCCCTTGACTGCCTCATTGCACTTGTCCAGCATATCACAGTAACGACTATAATTTTAACTCTAATAGAAAGGAGTCTTAACAATGACTGTAAATGTGCGTGTATTTGTAAATACTGTGGACTTTTTAGCACTACTTGGAATTCGATAATTTAGAGCATTTGAACTAAAACTTATGATAAATGGTTATTTTTAATATTCTGACCACTAATTAATTACGTTTCTTGTTATTAAAGGTAGTCCAATCTAAAAAGGGCTAAAGTAGACTGAAGAAGGGTATCAAGAACTATCGAATGATTATTATAGGTAGATGTACTAAATTTAGCAGATAAAGGTAATCATATGTATTTAAAGTGTTGTGGTTTAATTTTTTAGCTAACGAACCACGATCCAACTCCATCACATCCATCGATGATATTCCATCCTTGACATGGGATCACTTGCCATCCTTTCGAGCCCTGCTTGTTCGTCACGGCATGGCGCACCTGACATCAAAGATGGCATCTTCACTAGTTAGGTATTCCTATTGTTTCCTGCGAATTTAAAAGTCAGAGATGTCCTCCGGAAGAGAGTGACTTGCCGGCGATAACTGGTTTGACGGTAGATACCTGACCTACTTGATGAAGTTGATACTACACGGTGATAGTGAAAATAATCGTAAAGTGGGAAGGTGACAAAGACCATTTCTGTAAAATGGAAAAGGATGCAAAATATGTATTTAACTAAAGTGGCTATCCCGGGGTTGGGTTGGACAACACCTCTAAATCCATCTCAATCTTGTCTGTTGGGAGATCTTCGGCAACGTCCATGGTGACATTGAAAAAAATTGGGCCAGGGAAGCGAGGGTAGTCTGGCCAGATGACGATGTTTGACACATTAACCACATAGTTGGTCCACTAAAGTATAAAATATATATGGTTTTAACTTTCCTCCAGAACAATTGAAAAATAGCAGACGCTTCTGTTTTTATTTTACCTGTTCACTAGCGCATCTACTAAACTGCCATCCCCTAATTACCACTCCATGAGGCCCAGTCTGGTATTTTTCCCAAAACGGCTGGACACCGGGTAGAGCCTCATTCCAGGCTTTAGTGAGGGGTGACTGACAATATGCTAATGGAAATATCGCAAGAATGAGGCTTAGCATCCTGTAGTTAACTTTTATTCTATTAAGTTATTTAAGGTACAGTAATAATAAGTAAGGACGAATTAATATGAAACAATCGATCATAATGCGGTTTAACATTATGTAAAATAACAATTGCGCGGTAAGTGACTTAACTATTTGAGTGGATTCCGAAAGATGATCATTCCGGATAGAAACAATAGACTTATACATATCATCGTTTAATAAATATCAATAAAGGATAGACTTAGCCACACAATTAGATGGTTGTTATCTGAAGGTAGAGACATTGAAACATGCTAGAATTACAAAGTGCTCGAATTTGGAGGCGGAGTTGTTTTGAATACGGTATTCGTCGTCTAAATGGCCCGTTGACCTTCTTAATTTTATCTGAGTGGCACGAAATATCGTGGGAATCGTTGTAAATGCAAAGATCAAGGTAGATTGTTGTTAATCTAAGATTTTCCTCTTGGTCACAATAGTAATTGAAACTCATAGTTTTTGTTGGTACTCTTAAAAACCTTAAGAAATCTCTTTCCACACTTTAAAACTGAATCCACCGTATAATTGAAATAATTCGCTGTTGTTCACCGATAGGCTTGCATCTAGTCTAAAGACATAATTTGTATTGCTATGAGGAAATCAGACAACTGAAAGTTTTTATAAAACAAGTGGATAATAAGTGTGACCAAAAGATAGTAAAAGTGGATAGAAGATGGGGATAGTGACGCTTGAAAATGGGTCGCGCCCCACTAAGAAGTGACCGAGATAGACGAAGAGACATCGATTGACAATATCAGCCTTCCACTGACAAGTTGTGGACTCTAGATTTATCGACAAAATTAAGAATGCACAGACATACTAAAATATATCCAATACGCCATAGGTCAATTTTCAGATTTTGTCATCTGGATTTACTAGCAATTTATGCTAGAAAATGCAAGTCATTTCGTCGTAGAATGAAATAAACATAATAAAGTTGTACTATTTCAACATATAATTTATGAGTTATGTACTTAATTATCCTAATAATAATTTTTACTTGTGAATTCTAACTAGCTAAACAGAAAATATTCAGTGATGGCATTTACCACACTTAGCATCTGTCATATAACAGCATCATAGTGTTCTTATACCTTCACAAACAAAAGGAAGCAGTTGGGAATGATCCACATTAAGGCCGATAGAGTTCTTTTTGTATCTTTTTCTTTAAAAATTTCAAGGAATCATTTTTCTATCTAAGTGACATCAATAGCCAGCTATTCATAACTGTTGGACAATTAAGGTTTACACTATCAATCAGATTTCCACTTGTAATTTTTGTGGGTTTTAATAAACCTTTTCCTTCGCTTTGGAAGCAATTTCCATTTTATAATAGAACAAAAAGAAGCTAACACTTCCTATAAGAACATAGGTTCTTTTCATTGTTACTTTAAATATTAAACTTCTATATGAATTAAGTTATAACTGCAACAAGCAATGTTTATTTTTGTTTTCAGCACATAACCGTTCCATACCCAGTCAGATGCAACCCATTTTTCCACTCCATAAATTGAAGATTAATGGAAAAATAAATTGAACTCCTATTATTTGCTTTTATTTGCCCATTATTATCTGTAGATGTCTATTAATAAATTTGCACTGAAATCACTTTATTTACTTTTTATCTTCTACTCGTCTCAATGCTCTACACATATTTACTTTGACTGAGTTTATTGTATACAAGACTAAGTATTAGCTAAACATAATGAGAATAACAAATGACGTCCATATTTGCCTAAATAATAATAAAAACTAACTATCAATATAAATAATGAAATATTTTTCTAAAGATAGAATATGGGAAAAAATTTCACCGATATGCCATAAAACAAATTGATAAATAGGCTGTAAAATATTCATGAAAGACAAGGATCATCAGCCTTTCTCTCATAAGCACCTTAGAGATTTTAGAGCAACAAATGCTACCATTGAATAGGAACAAGATTAGCACTTCCTTTGAGAAGCAGCGACAAATACTTGTGGCACCACCACTATCGGCACAAAACGATGCGTGATTAAAGATTGTCAAATTGTTGATGAGTAGTTAAGATTGCATCAGACTCAAGTAATGTCTGCAAAAAGTAATATATTTCTTGTCACCTGATGAAAAGGGTCAAAGATTTGACGAGTATAGGCAATAAAAGGCGCGAGAAAATTAGTATTATATACATATATATAGCTCCGTTTTAAGCAACATGTTTCATTATTTTTCTCGTATTCTGCCATATTAAAGTAGAATAATAGGTATTTTAGTGGAAATCTAAGCATAACTCCACCAGTAGTTATCTTCTTTATGCGATATTGAAGGTAATTTTTGGCACTATAATTCAATCGTTTTCTCGTAGTGTAACTATCCTAGTTTATGATTGATCTATCCAGTCCACCATCCAAGTGTTGGTTGTTTCATATGGACTTTGATCTCTCCCTAACAGCAGCCAGTTCTCGTAATGCGACGGCTGAATGATACTGACCCACAGCAGTTGTCCCGTTCTTGTATCCAGAAATCATTACCTTTTGTTCTATTTTTCTCTCAAACTATCGTAAGTATCATTCCAGCTAGAACTGGGTCATTCGGAAACGGATTTAGTGATAAATAGGAAGAAGCCATTATAACGGATTCTCTGCTTCATTTATTTTAACTATTAGTCTATAACATCTTTTTATTAAGAACTATAATTAGTATTTTTTTACAAATAATATTGACATACAATATATCAAATGTTAAAATATGGTCTATATTAAAGACGCCAAAAACTATAAACAGAAACGTTTTACTAAAAAGAAATATACGCGTTATTAAATATTCAATTAAATTACGACAATCTGTTTTTAATTGCTATTCTGCTGCAATTTTTTGGCGCAAATTCATTAGATGTTGTCTACAATCATAATGGTCAGTGTAGTTTCTTGATTATTTTGTTTGGTATTTGCAACGTCCAATTTAACAAATAAATTAGTTAATTTTGCAAACCACTTTATGTACCCAAATTTCTAATTTGAACATTGTTATTATTTTTGTGGTGATACTACTGGTATATTAATGTTTAGGTTAACAATGCAGATCACCTCCGTATTGATTGCTGACGATATTGAACAAGAATGCCTTGATATTTTGAGAAAAAGTGGAATTGAGGTATTTAATGAACGTTTGACAATCCGACATTAGTCATCTGTTCATTAAATTTTATTTTGATTGAGTGGAAATGGTGAATAATGATGAATTGTCTTTCTGTTAATATAGTATTTGGAAAACTTTAGAAATGGAAATATTCATTGTTTTTGAAGGTGACTGTGCAGACTAAGCAATCAAATGAACAACTGCTCCAGTCTTTACCTAAACATGATGCTGTAATTGTCAGAAGTGCAACAAAAGTTGGCTTCATCTTCTTTTGTTTTTAAAAGTAGCTTAATATTTGATGATTTAAAATTACTGTTGAAAGGCTTTGTTTTAGATTACATCCGAACTCATTGCTGCGGGAGCTGCTGGACGTTTGCGTCTCGTTGGACGTGCAGGAACTGGGGTTGATAATATCGATGTGGAGGCCGCTAGTCAAAACAAAGTTCTAGTGATGAATACCCCACGTAAATACTGACAAATTAATGTCCGTTTAGATTCTTTCAAGTTGAATAGAAATTTTTTTACAGAGGCTAATTCTCGTTCCGCGGCTGAGTTAACATGCATCCTTGTATTGTCTCTTTCACGCCATGTACCTCAAGCGGCATTGTCAATGAAAGAGGGAAAGTGGGCGAGGAAAGAATTTATGGGAGAGGAGGTAACTTTGCACTCTAGGGTGATCTTTCGGCTATGCAGGTTTCTACTACACAATATGCGTAAATTATATTTTAGGTTTTTGGACGTACCTTAGCAATTTTGGGACTAGGACGCATTGGTACTGAGGTGGGAGCTCGTTTACAAGCGTTCGGGATGCGCGTTATTGGATATGATCCTATGATCACTAAAGAGGTGTGTGTGTTTATATTAGATTTTGTGTTCTTATTTTATTTTAGATAAAAGTTTTATAGCAAGCAGCAGCGAAAGGTATAGAGCTGTTGCCCTTAGAAGAGATCTGGCCTCAAGCTGATTACATAACTGTTCATGTACCTTTAGTACAGCAGACTGAGAATCTCATAAACGCTAATGGTGTGTTTATAATTCTTATATTTGGGACTGAAATATTTGATTAAGTCGGTCATTTGCATTTTAGCTCTCAGTAAATGCAAGCGCGGTGTTCGAATAATTAATGTTGCGAGAGGTGGAATCGTTAGCGAAAAAGATATCGTGGATGCTCTTAATTCTGGGCAAGTTGGAGGAGCTGCTTTCGATGTATTTGTTGAGGTATGTTACTAAATGCTTTGCAAAACATGCGTTGTGAAAGTATTTTTATGTTATATTAGAATATCTATTTAGGAACCTCCAAAGTATCGTGACTTGGTAGACCACCCAAAGGTCATTTGTACACCTCATCTAGGCGCGTCTACTATTGATGCCCAACTGCGGGTTGCTAGTGAAATCGCTGAAAATATTATTCAGTTAAATCACGGAAATATACTAGGCGCTGTGAGTTTTTTCACATCTTTTTAAAAATTTGTTGCTTCTTACTTTTAACCCAATGGTAATTTCTTTATTTACAGCTTAACGCCAAGTATGTATTCTAAGTATAGAGATGTCAAATATTCAAGGCTATAATCTATTGATATATTATCATTTTTACGGATAGATCGAAAGGGTTGTTAAATATTTGATGCTCTTTCTATATCAGGAACAAACATTTGCCTTAATTGGTTGGGTGACTTCGGACATAAATTTCACCTACGTTTGTATTTCGCTTTATTATTGTACCAATATTTTCTAATAAATCATCCTGTATTTCCATTATTTCATGTTCCAAATCTTGTCCCTATCCTAATGATTATTTTGAAAAATATAGTCATGTGTCTAATTATTAGTGGTTCGGTATATTTATTTCTTAACGATGATTATAATAATCGGATTTCATTTGTGCATAGGTGATGCATGGCGACGACTTTGTTTATCAAATAACGGTTCGTATTATATGGTGGGAGCTTATTTAATGCTTAGCACTGCAAGTATTTTCAGTTTATTACTAGATTACACCAAAGTTCATCATTCGTGGGATAAGTAATTGAACTATAGAAATGGATTTTTAGTAAAACAGAATGGGTTCACGATAAATTGGGGAACGGGTTAGTGGTTTTCGACATGTCTATCCTGCTTCTACTATTTGTAATTCTCTTTAAGGAGTATTTTAGTGTTGAATTAAAGAGGAATTTTTTTAGTGGTTAAGGCGATCCTAACTGAAAATAAGTTAAAATATTTTTTTATACCAAGTATTTCAAACAGGATATATTTAAGAGGCTTATGTTTAAGCTCATCGGTTGTTGGTGGTAGAAGTGCACAGTTTAATCTCAGATGTGTATTTGTCACACAGCCATTAAGATTATATTCAAATGGTTTCATATTAGTTAAGATGTTACTGTTAACTTTCACTTAACATACCTTGTTGCTTTATGATGATCAACCAGCGGGTGATCTTAATTTTATGCGGAGTAGTTCTGAACGACTACTTTAGACAATTACGATAGGAATAGTTTCCTAGAGTAATTAATTAAGATAAAATATGATGACAAAATATTAGCAAAGTTTTCGTTCATAGGTAATTAGTATAGAAATGGTAATTATGTTACATCGTCTTGGCGTAAATCTAGGATGCCTAACATTTGTATGAAGTAGTATATCAGTTTTTGAAAAGTGACATGGGAATAATTATAATTTTCAAAATATAGCAGTAAATTGTTTGTAAAACATCGCTTTATAACAAATATGTAGCTTGTAATTAGCACTAAAGTCAAGAATTTGTGCAACGTCTCCCAGAATACTAAATAATGTTTTACACTAAGGACGTCATCTTTTATTGTTAGCAGTCTAAAAGTATGAAACAATTACAGAGGAAAAGCTACATTAGCATTTTAGTATTACTGGTAATAATTAGATATAAGTAAGGCTCTTGATATTATTCATTAGTAATCCTTTAACATCCTAAACATTTTCATAGAATAAGTCCAGTAGGTCGTCGTCAATTTCTCCAAGTAGAATCCCCCGCTGCTGTAGTTCACGATACGGACGTAGAAGTCCTTAAATGATTAAGTTTCCAAATGTATCATAATATTTATGAGAAGCTAAGCTTGTATCGTTTGTGCTATCACCAGCTACTATTAGTCATAGGCTTAGATTCTTTGTTAGTGTTCTGAAGAGCAGCGCGCTGCTTTCATAACTTAATGATAGTAGCCCTGAGTGAACCAAATTTATCCTTGGTTGAGCATATGCCATTTACTAATGTGATGTAGCACTGAATGAAAAGATTTACTTGCTCGGAAGGAAAATTAGCTTTACATTTTAGTTTTATCCGTATAAATTCTAGAAAAATTGGAACTCATTTTTCCTTAGGGCAAAATCACAAAATATCACTAACTGTTGTATTTTAATTTATATCTAGATTTACATTTTATGGAATGCTTACAAGTAGTGGAAAAATGAATTTTTTGAATCGTGTGCATTAAGAAAACTCGACGCTGTCAATCAGATGCGCCAAATTGATAATATTTTTTTCTGAGGTTCCCTTGAGAGTTTTAAAATAATCTAATTGGAGGAGAGCTTCAGAAATAAAAGTGGATCAAAAACAGTCGACTATTTGCTCGACATCAGTGAAAGTAGGAAGAATGTACAATTTTTCGTATTACATTAACTGAGATCTTCATACCAGTCAAACGAAACTAGTATTCATGGAAAAAGACAAGTAATTCAGATATGTTTTGCTTCCACAATTTGTAGTTAGTATAGTAAATTAAAGGTTAGTGTGGACTGAATTTTAGCCAAGGTAATTGGCACGCATAACTAACTTTATTTAAATATACCTGTCATTTGTTCATTTATTCCTGCAGCGAGAATTACTGGTACTGTTAAATACATGTGGATGGATAACAAAACAAGCACTGTATTCCAAGTTTGGGGCAAACGACGACCACATAGAATGCGTACAAGTCGTCGCACGATGCGACGGCGGTCCTTCATTATTCTGATAACATCTGAAAAGTTGAGACAAGTCCTTCTGTGTATTTAAATAAATAAATACATAAGCCTTTAAAAGGTGATGATTTAAAAATTAGCCATTTGGTTTGTTTTTGAAGCTTACATTCATAAACATGTTAAATACAAATAGAAAACTCATTGCAAACATACTGATAAAGATCAAGTAAATAAGAAACTGTTATAATTAAGCATTGATAGTGCAATCAAATTTATACGGAACTAAAGAAATGTAGGACTAAATAGTCGTACAAATATTCCTTTTTGTACAGATCAGTTGCGATGTCGGATGTTGTATATCTTATAAGCCAGCCTTACATAATCAAATAGACTTCCAACCCGTAAACATTTATGATCACAAACTTGGTCGGAATTAATATAATGAAATACTAGATTGGAAGTAATATTTAGTAGAAAGGGGCAAGTGTAAAATATTCTCACTATCTTCGATTTTTTCTACAAGTGCTATAAGAAAATTCATTAGCTAAAAATGGATCTTCGAATGTGTTTTGCCGCTAACATCAATAATACATTAAGACCGCGGAACGCACTGCTAAGGAAATGGATTAAGCAAGTATATGAAGTTTACTCCACAAAACTTGTAAGTGTACTCACCCAATTTATATCTTTCAGAAATCCTTTATAAACCAAAATCTTTTCAATGAGATATTCATAATAATTCAATTTTACACCATTTATTATGTTTATATTGCAATAGTAAGTGATTTGTTGTGCTAGGTGTTGTACCATCCAACTAATAAACTCAACTACAAGGGATACCTTATAAAATAATATAGGAAGAACTTGGTTGTACTAAAATAAAGTTACAGTAGAAATAATTTACCATAGAACAATGCGTTATGCGCGGGCCTCATAAATATTGGAAGAATCAACCAAGCAGAATAACGGACTTGATTTTGAAAGTAATCGACAACACTGAATGCAACATCATAAACAGATCTAAAGTTCACAGTATCGTTATACTTTCACACTCGAAGAAGAACTAAAGGAAATCAGGTTCATGTATGTGTACTACGATTCCTTCCCACTGATGATCTAAACATATTGCTTATTGAGAATGACGACATATCACTCTTTTTGATAATCCTCCAGAGATGCTTTAATTTTAGAGAGGATAACATGCTAATGACATCATCTTCAGACGAGCGCTACAGCGTTTAATAGGTTGGGCATGGGTTCCACGTCGTTTTCGGTGAAGAGTGAACCAAAATGTGTTCAACAAAATCGACGGTTTGACATTTCAAGGCTGGATGGAGGCTGTGACGATGGAGAATTAAACCACTTTGTGATAGCCGGGAGTTAGATGGGAAGGGAGCTGGGCTTGTCAACTCTCTAATTTTCGACAAGATTCTGCTGTGGTTT
>JAJAVP010000132.1:0-110722 GCA_020740425.3 Heterorhabditis indica | reverse complement strand
AGAGTGGTACGATTGCAGTCGAAGCGTGTGAGCGAGATGACGTCGATAGCGTTAACGGCATCCGATAAACTGGAGCCAACGAGCTATCGCGTTCATTTCACAGGGTCTGGCTCACAGACGCGCATAACGAAATTCAAGGTTAACTAATAGTGGCGAATTGAAATTCTAAGCCTAATTTGATCCACTTGCACTGTACCCACAGGTGTACACCGGTGAGCACAAATCACTGGTTGCTATATTTTTAAAATTTGTTAAAAAGGAGAATTTCTCTTTTTGTTCTGATGACATTATTTCTTACCTTATAGCGACCAGTACAATTGTGTAGCCATACTTGCCATGTCTATATTTAGATGAATAAATATTTTATTTAAATTATTTATTTATATATGATAAATCCATACCAAAACAATCTTTACATGTGTGAGAAAATACTTCTGTGGGGGTACTTATTGCAATTAATTTTCTTATCGTGTCAATTGCGATTTGTTTTATCACACGATAGGTAGTAGAACCTAATTTATAACTATCATTGTGAAGAACGGCGCTGTCTGGAAGTCCCTTTGCTAATGTGAATCCTTTTCCTTTGCGGCGAATAATCTAAATTGTTAATTATATACATATATATATATATTAAAACTAATTAAAATATCAACTTTGTTATATATTTATTGATGGAACTAACTGGTTGCATCTTTTCCGACTGTGCCCTTTGACTAGACTGATCTCTACTGACAATGTTATGGTAGATGGGCCTTGATCCTGCTAAAAATGATAATTTATTAATTTGTTACTATATTAAATAGATAAATTGATTAATTTTACTTCGGTGTATAACTGTTCAGTAGTTGAATGTGACGATTGCGGTCCATCGGTAATCTGCTAAAATGATAAATGTTAATTACAGCATATATATGTTCTTGTGTTAATTTATTTCTCTTGTACCCACAGACGCACACCGATATACAAACGCTATGAAACACCTTAGGGTAACATCCACAAGTGTACACCGATCAGCGTGTAAGTGCATACTCTACATACCATTTCGCTATCGGATTCGTCGTGTTCGTGTTTGTCCTGGTCGTCGCGGTCATCGCGGTCATCGTGGTCATCGTGGTTGTCATCGTCATCGCTGTAGCCCTCAGAAACAACTTCATGTATGTCATCATCCTGGTCGCTGTGGACGGCTTCATGGTTATGCATATCTTCTTCTACATCTTCATCAGATAAAGAGCATTGATGTATGCGTAATTTCCTACCAGCCTAAATTATAAAGATTTTTACATTAATATCAATATGTAAAAATTCTAAATTTATGATGCATGATGTATGGTTAATAACTCACTATGCAATCAGTAAAGAAGCATCTCCATTTCTTTTTGTTTTTATTAACTAGTGGTTCATAAAGAGCAAAGAGGAAGTGACGCATAATTTTGGGCATATTTAAGATAACTGGAATATACTTCATTATATTGCCATTAAGGTTGGTTTGCAACAGAGTAATGAGTAACCGATAGCTTCGCATATATTAATAGGACACTCATAATCTTCGGGACGAAATTAAAATGAAATCACATATAAATAAATAAATAAATTTATATACATAAAGCATTGAAATGCAACTTACATTAAATCTGTGTTTTTCAATTTTGCATAAACGATGCCTAGACTCGAGCTGGAACCAGCCAGCAGATGTATGTAACTTCCCACTTTTACAACAGCACACAATACCTCCTCTACAAAGAACCTAAAAATTTAGTAAAAAAAATTATTGATATTTTAATGATAGAGTAAAATACCTTACCAGAACAGATCGTAATCGACGAATTATATTAGAATAATAGTTAGTGGCCAATTTTTCTATGTGAGTACGTGTTGAATCAGTTTTTTTAGATCTTTTCTTGTAAAGAGTAATAAGTAACAAATTTTCATCTTTTTTCTCACTATCTCTTCTAGCGCGTTTTTATGACGCACTATAGTGTATAGAATGTAACAAATAATTCGTGCGCGAGTTAAATCTTTAAGCATGAGCTGAAAACCACAAATTAGAAGATAAGAAAGCGATGGATATAAACACTAAATCAACAGATTTACAAACAACAAAACTTTAAAATAAATTCTTGAATGAAAACGATTTTCCATATTTGAATGAGTTGAACGTGAAGCGCTACGAACATTATCTAGAGGGTAGATCTCTGGCGTAAAGCTCTAGGGACATTATAGTAAAATTAATAAATCATACTAAATAAATATTTTAGTTTAATAATAAATCATGATTTTAGTTATTAAATGTATAGAGTATCTATAAAATAGCCGTTCGTACCTGATGTTCTGGGTGATACTCACAGGTGAATTATTAATCATTATTGAAAATATTAAATTAAAGTAGGCAATTAAACATGTTCTATTTTATTTAGCTTTCGTGGATAAGAATCTCATTTTAGTTGGGTGAATTTGTTTTGGTAAAAGCAAAATGGGTCCTTCAGAAATGCATGTGATTGTCACGCTATTTCCGAAAGATTGTTCACCGTGAGCGTTTTACCATCTTCGGCCGACAGGTGGATTCGAAGCCGTAACATGCGTCGCTAGATACCGACGTTTTAAGCATTCGTCTGCGAAACAAACGGTAGGTAAACGGTGAAGAATGTATGATGCGAAAAGGGATGACATTTCTCGTAGGCTTAGGCTATGCATCTTCATACACTTGGAGTGTAGTTATATTTTACAAATTTAAATCTGGATACTTTCTACTATTTTACAAATTAATTGAAATATCTTTTTCTTGTTTAGTCGAAGAAATAGGAAGTAGATATTCATTGCAACTATACTGTAGTTAGTAAACGATTTGCGTTTGATCTTTAAATCTAAGCCTATACGTATCTTAAGCTAGGTAATCTAAACTGGCTATTTTAAAAGCCTTAGGCGTAATTATAAGAGGAAATTAGAAATTAGGAATTAAAAATTAAAAATCAACAACCTCTAGATTCAAGAATGAGTTATTTCAGTGTAGCGCTCAAATTCTTTGTTAACCCTCCATGTCGTATTTGAGAGTCAAATACTTTGGCTGTAGATTAAAAAACTAGCCCTGCCGAAGTGCCACACGCGCGTTTACACGCTCACCCAAACCTAATATTTATCTACGGTGTGCTATCGGGTGTTTCTGTATGAGACATCATCTTTGCTATTTTATTCGACAGCATACTGCTAGTGGTGGATCTTGGATGCTATAATCTGTTGTCAAATTAAGGTTAGTAATTTATATATATATATATATATATATATATAGGCTATTATTGATAAGTATAACTGATATCTTGTGCTATGTGAATCATTTCGGTTTTTCTAATTCCACTTATAAGTAAATATTTATGTGAATCAATGTATTTCAACGCAAATCTACAATATAACACGATGTAGATTAATTTTCCTAAAAAAAATTTTATTCTTGACTTCATGTTCATAGTTATTGATTCCGTTGATTTTTGTCAAGTTTCTACCTAAAACTCGATTTACCGAATACCACTCACCACTAGGGTAAAAATCCTTACTTTTAGTCATTTTTCATTGTGCGCTACTATAAATATGCATAATTTTCTTCTTATTCCTTACTTAAAAATTTAGGGTCATATAAATGTGTTCATCGCATTTATACATTCCCTGTAAAGATGCTTTTTAAATATCTAGCTAATAAGTCACAATATATCATTTTTTTAACAATATCACGTAATTACTTTATGAAAGAAAGACGACCGTTAATTATTTTACTATTTCTGCATATCTGAACCAGACATTTTTAGAAATGCCTAGCGATTCAGAGGCAAACAAAATTAAAGGTATTCCGAACGGTGCCCTGACGGTATTGATTATAGCGGCTATAACTGTTATTAGCATAGCAATTACTCTAGTTTGTATGCTAGTAAATAATAGAAGAGCAAGGAGAACACAACAAAGAGTACAGGTTGGTTTAGTGTTTTTACCTTATTCTATCTTATTCTGATGAAACAAATGTGATGTTATCTTTCAGTTTAGTATTTCACCTTTTGAATTCTAATTTAAGTTTTCTAGATACAAGTTATGCGAATGATCAATTTACTGCATTTAGGTTGTGAATTTCTTCAATATATACTAAGCCTAAGCCAATAATTTGTGAATTCTCTAGTTTTAATAAGTGTTTATTTCAAAATACTTGTGGGAATTATTTCAAATCAGAGCGATTCGGCATAAACTTGATGAACTTGGATAAAAAGTCGTTGTTGTTAGAGTTCTCCAGTTGAGCAAGCATCTGGTTTTTGTTTAAGCCTATGAAATTCTTGAAATTCTTCTTTGAAATATATCCGTAAGTGTCCAATAAATTGCAGATCGCATAATTGGACTGCAATTCCACAAAACACTTTTATTGATATGAACCAATCTTTTGAATTGCTACCACTAACTTTTAAGTGGCATTGGCTAGTATTCAGACTTAGCTTTTATGACATGATTTTTTGAATATTCTTTAAAATATCTCTGGTGTTTTATCGTGGAAGGCATTTCGAAAAAGTTATAAATGAGTGTAGGATCATAGTTCACTATTATTCAGTGATCGTCCACTCTTCTGTTTATTTTTTACAATGCCAAAGTTGCGAAATCATTGTACAATCATTTCTCCTTTAGGCTTGTTTCTTAAGCCTATAGTTTTAGCAAGATCATCATAGGTGTCTCCTTTGTAAGCCATACAAAGATTAGTTGACCAATTTTAATGGAGTAGCAATGAATTTTTCACTCGTGATATTTTACCAATACTAGCTGTATTACTAATTTCTTGAAACTAAAACAGTGAGAAAAGTAGATAAGATAGACTAAAAATCTATATCCCAATTCTCGAATTCACTAAAAAGTACGACGAATAGTACAAACATGTATAGAAAACTTATCCTGACAAATATCTGAAAACTTATCTTATCTAGCATTTGTGAAATGATAAAGTAAAGTTCAATACATGATATGCATTTTAGAAGTTCCTCAAGAAAAATATAGAGTTTGTAAGCTTCTGACGAATATTGTATATGATTAAAAACCTCAATGAAAACATCTCTTAATATTCTATTTTTCGAGAACTTGTATTTCAGCAAATGACTCTTTCTACGAGAAATGTTTCTCTTTCCTCCAACCAATCATTGCCATCAATTCCCTCTACTCCACATAACGATAGTACTTTTCCTATGTACATTACTCCCGCTCCAATCAATTCAAAATTTGACGCACCTCCAAGTTACGAAGAAGCTACTAGAAGTGTTCAATTAAGTCCGGTAGGTAGCAAGGTAAATAAGGAAGTATAGAATTAAAATAATTTTATTTATGTATCTCGCGCGAATATTATTACTTATGTGGTTTGATTTGAAAAAAACTGTAAAAACCTCGCAAACATTTCTATTAAATGTTATAGGCTTAGAGTAAATTAATCTTGTGAACTAGATGTGTATTAACGTTTATAACATTTTTTTTGTTGGAATAAATATTACGATTAAAAACCTTAGCCTTTCCTGCGAATAGCACTAGTCGGAATCAGCTGTTTTAGAAAGATTCTCCCATTAGAAGTATTTTAAATAATACATGAGTCATAATATTGTAATCTAATAAATTATCCTAACTGTAGCATCTTCTATTTAAAGTTAAAATGGAGTATTACTCGGTCTTATTTATTATGAAGGCATCGTAAATGATTCAAAAAATTGTCGAAAAAATACATTTTTTAATGGATTTAGTTATGGCTTAAAAATAGTATTTGGTATCCAATAGGTAGAACGAAAATATGAAAGTTAGGCTTAGAATTCGGAAAAGACAGTTATGCAGGACAAAGTAATGTCTTTTCAGATCTTAGATGTTCTTAATCCACTGGATTCAAGAGGTGCCAGTACACCTGCTCGGTAACGTATTTACTTGTAATTCACCATTTCTAACGCATTCCTATAATTTTTTAAAGATATAATTGTTTTAAATTTACATTTCATGTCACTATTTCGTAGGCTTAAGAAACCTCGTCCTACTGTTAGTCTATTTCCTCATATAATACAAGTTTTAAAGTCTGCATATGGATTTTATTGTAACGTTTGGATGAATGTTTTTAAATCTTATTAAAATTACTAGCGTGATTTTACTATAAGGCCTGTTTGGAATACAGTGATTAGAGGCTATTTAAAAGTTGATTAGCTCATTTATTTCCTGAAAGCATTTAATCATACATGTTCTATTGAGTGTTCTGATTTATCGCATGAATATGGTTATAATTTTTGTTTATTTTATAGCTTTTACAAGTATATTATAACAACTTTATTTTTGAGTTTTAAAATGGAATATTGGGGCTTATCCAGTTCTGTAGCAATTTTTGAATGTATAAGGGGCTATTCCGTTTTCGTCTTTAAGCTTACGCTTAAAACACAGAGCTAAGTGTAATAGATTTATTCAAAATTGATTTAAGTTCACTATATTGTGTGGCTAAATTGGTAAAATATCTAGTAATATAATAGTTATTTTCAGGATCGAAGTTGAAGTGGAAATGGCTGATATTCCTTCTACATCATCCAGTCATTGAGTTAAATGGTTCATTACTTGCTGACTTAATTACTCATCGTAAGGAAACAACTATAGCTGGTTTATTTATTACAATAATGTCAATTTTAAAATATTCACTTTCGATCGCTAAAATAAATACCATTGAAAAAGGGTCATCGATAGTTGGTACTTAATGGGTAGTTGATTCTTATACACCGATATGCAACTAATAGACTGATAAGCCTATACAACTTTGTTTTTCCTGAAACGTAGCTTGCAAAAGAAATAATCTGTAGATGTTACGGGTGAAAAAACTGTGAAAAACTGTGATTTGCTGTTTCTATACACAAAATGTGCGTAGAAAATTATAGAATTGTAGTAGCACCCATTATAAGCCGTGCATAAAAGTAATGCTAGTTAGAGATTTTTTTCGTAGGACTATGAATAGATATCTACTGAGTCTTTTGTTACTTTCATTGTGCGCTTGGCTAAAACAAATGTATGATTGAAATATGATTCACTCTGCCAATAAACCAAGTTACTATGGCTAGGGTTTGAAGAGACTAAATTATGGCATCGAGAATTCAGGTGTCCTTCTCTTTTGCGATCTATGATTGTTTTGTAAAAAGTACTAGGCTATAATAATTTATTAATAATGCATTCTTTTAACAAATGAAAACAAGAGTACAACTGCAAGTTTTTTCACAACCATGAGGAAAGTCGAATATTTTCTCTCTACTTCTTTTTAATTTCTTAGTTGGATCATATTATATCACACTTTATTGCTATACATTTTTATACGCATGTTCATGTTCAGTTGTGATCGCTTACTGTTACCCTAGCAACGATGTTCACAATTATCTATTAATTTCAATAGAGATGTGGAGATTAATCGGATATCACCTGATAATCTCACTCCAACTAGTAGATTAGTGACTATTAATAATTATTGTTCATTTCACAATAGCATTTCTACTTACTTAATTTCATCTAAGTCAGTGTTCAGAAACTATTGCTTACTATGATTGATTCTTCTTTGTAAACGTCTCTATTAATGATGCACATAAATGTCATAATCTACAAATGTATGCATTTATAGAACTTCTGCAAGTGTTTCAACTAATTATTTAGAGTAATTCTTACGCATCCCAGGAAATACACAGTCCCCATGTAATGTAAGCCTTGTCTAGCATGATGTGCCTATACAAATCGAAAGGCTAAGCCTAAGCCTTTTGCTAGTTTTACTTCACAGTGTAAGATTTACAGAGGAAGAGGCCGATTTGCTATCATTATGAAGTGGGGCTTAAAAGGCTTCGTAATTATCTGCAGTTTTGTATTTAACAAACAGTTCACGTGGAATGCTTCCATTAAAGCTCTTATGTATTCTCTAGAGCTGAACTCTTACAGAAATATGGAAATTAATGGTAGTGCACACCGGTCGAGTTTGAGTGGCCCACCTACTTCAAGCCAGCGAAAAAGAGCCGTTGGAAGTGAACTTGGAGAAACCATTGTGAGCGTTCTTTTAAGCACAATAAGCCATATTATTGAATTAGATAAATAATGATTACAACATGTAAAAACTTATGCCCCTACATCATTATACAAAAATAAGACACCTTATATTAATCCAAGCTTCGCGTTACTTTATATATATTAAAAGAGCAAAATCCCGGTTCCTTAATGGTTTGTTATTAGCAAAGAATAACAGATTTAGTTCTATTCATTGTTCATTAAAATAACTATTCATTAAATTTTTAAACCTATTTTAAGTAGCTTACTTTAAATTATTTGAAAACTATGGAAAGTATAACTAAGTAGTCTGCAGAGTATTTGAAATTAATTTATGTTAATTAAATTACTTGAAAAAAATTAATCCTTGGACTAATTTTCAAAATTAAATACATCTTAAAGAATCATTCTGGAGTTCAGGCTCTAAATGATATGCAAATACTACACCATAAATCATTACGGATAGATATCAACCGGGTAAAAAGTGTCGAAGTGTTAGAAGACAAGGAAGACTTGCCACAGAAGAGAACTTTCGTCAACGCTGTAAAAACAGCTATGGTTAGTTAATATAAAATGATGAAGTGAAATAGAAATACTTAGCTAAAAAAAAAGAGTAAACGAGAAGATTTTTTAAAAATTACCTCAAAAAATTCAGATTTAAACTCTAAATTTTATTTAAAGTACATTGGGTATAGGCTTACTTCACTATATATTTAAACAAATAAGATTAATTATATACGGAAAAATAGGATTCACTAGTTTAACTATTGATGTGCACAGGGCTTCTCAAAGATTCTCTCCGGCTTATCCCTATGTCACGATGAATGAAAATAAGGCATTGATTTGTTTTATCAGCGCACCTAGCAGAATTTGCTTGTCGAGTTGAAAGCCGGTATAACAATATAAAGCCCTATATATGTACTTATTACGTTGATTTTATGCTTTCTGTCATTGATATCTGAGATTTAAAATTGCTAACGCGACTAATTGTAAATGTAAAATTTTACAGTACTTTCTAGTTTGTTTTGAGCACTTATGTATTATTTTGTACTCTTCAACACTGAGTGTAATAGTAGTTTAGGCTTCTTTATATCTTTAAATCTGACTTAGTTTAGATTGTGAGAAATTGGATGATGTCAGTTCACGAGAACGATGAAGATCGGAGGTCAGATGTGAATTCATCAATCGTTTTTGAACCGGTAATGGCTATCTTTTGAATGGTGTAATATATAAAGATAAGAACATATATAATCACACATTTTGAATATGTCAAACTTCAAAACAAATGGATTTTTCCTAATTCCAAATATATTTTAACCGCAAGAAAATTTAATTGTTTACTACGAAATGCTTTAAATAGCCATAATTTTTCACATATATGTATGACAATCAATAAGTACATTAATGTATTATCACTGATAGAAAATCTTATGCTATTTATTAATTAAATATCTTATAGGTTGTTTTCAATTTGATCATCATACAGTTGTAAATATCAAAGCAATAGAGAATAAATAAGCCATACATTTCAAGTTAATACGGAATTCACAATAACTGCTATTTGATAATGAAACTAAGTAACTATAATTCACTTTCATTTATAGCCTCCACCACCTGAAAATATTCCTATTATAAGTCAACCAGAAGATCTTTTTGAAGTAGAGACCACTGGGTTACAAATCTTCAAAGCGACAGTCAGAAAATGGGGGAAGTATGTAATCTTTGTATTTTTCTTTTATCTACATGCATTGTAGGAGATTAAAATTTCGAAATGCCTCTAGTCAGCCACTTTAATGCCATCTTATATCCAGATATTGTAATATCATATGAACATGTTTTTTTAAACTGCCCTATACTCAGAATGTCGCGCATAATGCTTTATCAGGCTTAGGCTTATGAAAATCACAAACTGAAGCAATTTTAGGCATCTACTTAATATTTGCATTAGTTTTCGTTAAGTTACTTTGGCTCTGCTCCGGAAAAGTTACTTTAAACAAAAAAAATTAGGCTTAGCATTAATAAGCACTTAAACCCCGAAAAAAATAGGTGTAGGATGCTTGATAAAAACAATAGCTCTTTAAGTAGAAGGTAACGTTATGCTTAATATTCATTATATCTGTTAAACGTTATCTAAACTTTACTGTAGGAGACTTAAGGTGTATATTACAGGCGTATTGTGTTTTTCTATGTGAGGCCAACTGGTCATTTCTATTATTATTGGACTACTCTTGTATCTCTTGGGGTTTTATACAACATGCTCGCCATGGTTATTTTTATATTCAACGACGTTTTTCTTGGTTTTTTTCATCACTGGTTCTACATCAATTTATTTTTCGATGGAGTTTTTTTGCTGGATATATTCATTCAATCAAGAACAAGTAAGGCTTTGGTTTAGAAATTGGTACATATCATTTGGATACATTTTCAGTTCTATTAAAGTTCTATTCATTTATATTACTATAGATTCTGCTACTACTAATAAAATATATTTTTGAAGTAGTCTTCAATTTAGTTGCTCTGTGATTATTTCCTATTATCCGCATACTTTAGAATTTCTGAGCAAGTACTTTGTAAAGTGCTTTCTTTTTTCTAAGTAGGATTATATTTGATTTTTTGTTTTTTTACTTTAGTTGTGCTCATTATTAATTTCTGGGTAAATTGAATGTTTGATCCGCAATTTTTCTTTCTCTTTAAGTGAAAAAGTGAGTAAATTGCCGTATTTAAATGAGTTTATATTAGTCTAGAATAAACATAACTAGAGGAAACGAATAAATTATTGTAGCCTAGAAACCTTGAAAATGGCCGCTTTATTCCGTAATTTCCAAAGACAGAAATCGAATACAGTGATTGCCTACGTACATATATGGAAGAATCGTAATCTAAGCCTAAGCCCAGAAGCATGATTGTCTTGAATAAAATAATAAATAGCAAAAAACAAAATAAAATAGCTTGGAAAATTTTAGGCTTACATGAGTTACTAATTCCTTTCACTTCTATGTCTAATGCTTAATTCTATGGTAACTATTTTGTGTCTTTTAATTTTAAATGTATTAATTTAAATAACAGTTATATTTAAGCCTATATATATGATGGCAGCGAGGTTAAAAATGTCAAATTAACAGCTAAAAATTATACAAGCAGGTCAGTTCAATTTCAGTTTCACACAAAATACAAAAATATTTATTATAAAAACCATGAGCCTTTTAAAACTAAAGAAGGTTATTATTTATTAAAAAGTATTCCTCTAAATGTTGATTATCTTAACTTAGACAGCATATGAGATTCGATACAGTGCAGCTATCAATTTATGTGACGACAGCAGTTTTTCGCATTCAAGCATACTTATTGATTTCCCACTATTTTTATTCAGTACCATACAAGTTATCTTTTCATACTTCTAGTACGGTTGTACATAGGCCCTGCTTTTGTATCAACACCATCTGGATTTTTTCTTTGGGCTTAGATCACCATTTTTGATCAAATATAGTGGTACTTAATTCTGCAGTGAATTCGAAAAGGATTTGAAGAAAAAATTTATGGTGTATATAGTGGTTCAGAAATAGCACAAATTGAGAGAATCCTCAACGCAAAGAAACCAATCAATGTACTGAATTGAATAAAAATGTGAAACGAATTATGCCATGATTTAGTAATTCGCTGTATTTTCCACGGGTTTTTTTCTCGAAATTTTCAATAGTGGTGAATTTAATCTCAGAAATATCACGATCATAATTAAGCCTCAAATTATAAGGAGAAAAACCTGGTATGTTCCAAAGATAGTGACTTGCTGTTTTAAATCCAGAGGCTTACTCTATATAGTTTTTATACTACATAAGATGAGACAGAATCACAAATGAATGCAAATTCACTCGAAATTATGCTAAAGACACAGAAATGAGTATCTTCCCAAAATCGATAATTGTTCACTTCACGTAAGAGTGTAAGCCTAAGCCTTAGGCTTATCAAATATCAAATATAAAGTGTTTTATGATATTTAGCTTTCGAATTTATGTCGATGTAATTGCAATGATCCCTTTTGATGTTGTTCTATTTTTCAACAGTTCAGTCTCGTTAGTACGCTCCATCAGGATACTGAAAGGTGAGATTTTTCCTAGTATACTCAGCAGTAAAAATGTTGACTCCTATATGCATACTTTGCATTTAAACGTAGTATTGGGTAAGCCTGACTTAATATTAAAATTATTTTTCTGCAGTGGTATAATTTCCCGTTAAAAATCTTTGCTTTCTATCCGGTCATTTTTGTGAGATTCATGCCCAGGCATATTGAGCGCAAGAAATATAGACTATTATTTACATGGTAATTCTCATTTTACGAAAAAGGTGTGTTCGAAAGCCTGAAACTAGTAACATTTTCTGATTTAGATTGTATTGTAGTGTTGCTCTTCGGGATGACCATTGTTCTTTAAAATCTTTCAACCGAATTTTAAAACGTTGTTTACAGTCTTTGTATTCGCGCTAGGATCCGCAGTATAAAGTCGTATAATTTTATCATAAAGTTGACAATGCCTATCACTGATATACATTTTAAAATTATAACTTTATGTTTAATTAAGCCTTTAAATTACACATTTTATATAAACATTTGAAACGTATGGAGATAATTATAGTATTTTTTAAGGCTTATAATTAGGCATTTGCTTCACAAATAACTCTATGAACTTCAATTGATGAGCCTTCTCTATAGCTTCTAAAATAGGATAACAGCACTCTTAAGCCATGATAATGTTAGCCTAACCAGCTTAAAGAGGAAATAATAGTAGGAATAAAATTATAGTAATGGCCTTATTATAATCTAGGCTTAGGCTTACCAAGTGTTTCAGTGGCTTAGATCCTGCATAAGTGCCATTTCAACTTAATGGAATAACTAGTTAAGCCTAAGCCTAGGGAATTTTTTAAACATCTGTTTCTTTTTTTAATTAAAAAAACTATTGATAATTTACTAAAACCTTTCCGTTTACTGTTTAAATATAAAGCAACTCCACTTCTAAATTTAGCTTACCGTCTCTTGGATTTCATTGAAAAAACTCAAAAACGAACTTCGTTCCCACATGGTTCAAAGATTGCCTTACTGATTACATCATGTTACATATTATTTCACTGGAATGCTTGCGTCTACTTTTTATTCAGTTTGTCAGAAGGCTTATCTGGTAATATTCTTTTATTATAGCTTTCATCGATATTCATTTTAATTTAATTTAATTTAATATACACATCATCTGGACATTTTAAATTTATATTAATCTCTACTATTTTGCTTAGATGTACTTTAATTTACTGCTACAAAAAAAAATGTAATACATTAATCATCGTAAAATATATCCGTAGTTGGCTCATTACGTCTCATTTTTATTTATGACCCTTTTCTGATTGATATATTGTATTAAATATTTCAGAAGATGACCCCAATGCTTTTGGATTTTCTTACTATAAGGTGTTCGATCCTAGAGTGCCCATATGTTCGGTAACTGCTCTATCTTTTGAATGATTATTAATGTAATCTATCAAAATATAACAAATCCGTCAAGTTAAATCTATAAATAAAGTTAGCCTACTATTATGGAAATATTTTTAAGGAAATGTTTATTTATTTATATGCATGAACTACTTATTAATAAGACGTATTACTGAGAAATAAAAAATAAATTATATGAAGTTATGTATATTGTCAGGTATCAGACGACAAGCACTGCATGTATGAGGAAGATTATAGTGTGCTTGACATTAAAAAGGATAGACAAAACTACATGAAGAAAATGTATGAGCACTGGCAGGGAAAGTTAGTTGTTTACTTGCAATTATTTCATTTTAGTAGCTCTAAGCCTCGGCGTCATTATGTCAAAACCTAGAAATTTAGCCAAAGCCAATTTCTTTTACGACTTCTTTAGCTAAAATAAAGTTATAACAAAGAGGACGTGATACGTGAAATTATTATCACTAAGAGAACAATCAGCTATATTATTATCTGTCTCATCAGAAGGAAATTGTTAAGAAATACATTTAGATTCATCCGATGGGATTTGGGTAACTTCTCACGTGAGTACAGCATGAGCATATATTGGTCAGCTCTTACTATTACAACATGTGGTCAACAGGTAAGCATGGTGATCACTTGATTATCGTTTTCCATAATTTCAATTAAATATTCCTCTCCCCTCTTAGAGCTATATCAATTTATATTCCATTAACGTTTCCTACTCGAAAAATAAAGCAAATGTCCAAAATTTAGGCAATTTTAAAAATACTAGTATTATGTTAGAAATAATTCTAAGAAGCAATCATGAACGGTTAATAATAGTGTGATAATAGTACTTTGAATATTGAACTTGAAGTTTTTTTGAGATATATGTGAGGTTTGAGTGTCATTCTTGGTTTTTGCATCAATAGATAGTTATATAAGGGCGAATAATATTCATAATTAGCAGAGATGATTGCACTATGGATTTTAGTCAATTAAAGTGTTCAAGTATTTCCTTATATTCAGCATGAACATTACCCAATTTAAAAGGATGGTGAGAGTAATCAGTAAGCGTTATTCTAGCCATATCCATCATCTTCACCTCAAAACATGCTAGAAGTTATTGATACTCTGATCGGAGTTCTTGTGTTCGCCACAATCATAGGAGGCGTAGGTAGTGTCGTTACACAGATGAATCAGGAAATTTACGATTTTCGAGAAAAAATGGATGCCATAAAGTTCTATATGAAATACAGGTATAGTTGTAGGTAAAGCATGCATTTTTCCTCCTAATCATGCTTCCATCTATTTGTTAAACACACTTCAAATAGAGTAATTTTATGAAGCCTATATTTACAACTCTTTTTCATTATATACACTCATGGTTCAAATTTTTTTAAAAACCGACGCATTTACAGAATTGTAAGTCCTGATATTCAAGAGCGAGTTCTATCTTGCTTTATGTACATGTACTCTCAACACCAGCTGACTGATGAAAAATTAAGTTTCAATTTTTTGTGTTACATTTAAATAGAATGCAATACAATGATATACTACAAAGAGTAGCACTCCGTTGGCTGAGGCTTACAAAATATTTGCAAGCATCTACACGAGTATTGCAAGTTTAAAACAGTAAATGGTAGAAGATCTTAAAGAAAATAAAGTGGAATACGTAGTATGACAAAAAAAGATATTGAATCCAGATTATTGAAATACATGGATTATTTGGTAGCCGTTTTGGCTCTCTACATTATCTTCCATTTTTACAGTTCTTTAAGGATGAAAAATAACGATTACAATAGAGTACAGAGAATTGGAGCAACTTTGAAAAGAGATGTAACTGAAATAAGCCGAAAATAATTGGAAAACGTTTGATTGAAAATAACAGTGGCCCGTTCAGTATGAAAAAGCACCACAATTTGCACCTTGTACAAAATGAAGAAAACAAGCCGTGAGAGAGGTAAAACTGATAGGTACAGATCGGAAATACAATACTGGTTCAAAATCTGCTTTTATATTTTAAAACATCGTACTCTGAATATAGTTCTGAGCGAAAGGACAATTAAGTGTTGTCTTTAGCACGACACCACCCTACACTAATGGTGACCTTTCTTCTTTGTTCTTTCTGGTTTTAGCTTTCTAACCAACATTCGCTAGTATATATTATAACATCTACGGGCTTAGCAGATATTTTTTCCTAATATTCATTTTTAGGAAGAAATGCTTTTCTCAATAGACCTTTCTTGAGCATATAAACCAAAAGTTGGTAAAAATCTCTGAATATTACAATTTCACTTTACAAACTGGACCATATTATGCTTAGATTCCATCTCCATAGTTGATTTTTAGCAAGATAAAATGAAATTTTGCCACTTTACTGTATAAGATAATAAAATTAACATTTTTCAGGAATTAGTTGATGTACTTCCACCTCGTCTTCAAGGACAAATTGCTGTTAATTTGCATATGGAAACACTGAAGAAAGTCGAGCTTTTTAAGGTAATTGTTATGGAACTATTACATTTAATAACATTAAATCTTTCATTATACAATTTGTCAATTCTTCAGACAATTTTAGACTATTAAGTTTAATGTTGTATCATTTTTTAGCAGCTAAATTTATGCTGACAATTGATTTCTAATTGTAGTTTTCAAAAACATTTATTTTAAATCTATTGTATTATTATATTAACTATAAAGGAATCATACATACAAATACACTATTTGTTGAAGCCACTTTCTCTTTCATGAGTGAATTACGTACGTGTTCTAAGTGATTCAGTGCTTCCTTGAGTACTCGTATATGTCCCAGATAAAGTTTTAGATTATATGAAATACTCAACAAAAGAAAAATTTGCCCTCAAATGTTCTCTTAAAATTATAGGTGATTATAAGATTAATATTGGTCATAATTAAATTTAAGCCTAATAAGAATATGAATATATGTAGCTTGTTTTCAGCAGTGTGAACCAGGCTTTCTTTATGAAGTAGTCTTGAAGATGAAACAGCAAGTTTACAGTCCAAATGATTATCTTTTTAGAGTCGGTGAAAAAGCTAAGGTAAGAAATCTTTACATCACTAAAAGTTTCGTTTAGGCTTAGTAAAAAAAAATTATATTTCACAAAGTTCTACGTGAAGGATTAAGGTGGTGCTCTAGTGCAAATACCTATTGCTGCGTACATTGCATTGTAAGTATCGAGTTAAATTGTAGGAAACAACATAGCTTCATAAGGCTTAGGCTTAGGAAAATTATTTTAAAATATTCTTAATCTCAGTAGAATTTACAGATCTGCCCAATTGAATTCCACCTGTTGATGTATATTTCAAGAGCCATAATTGAGTTAGAGATATTAGTTGTATCCAAGAGTCTTAGTTGTTTTTTCCAGCACTTTGGTATAACTATTCAAAACTTAGGTGAATTTCCACCTTTTTGCCTATTTATAGTGTTAGCCATGTAGTTTTTGAAAAGTCATATGTTGCGCTTTATTGGTAAAAAAAACCTCACAAAACAGTAGCGAGCACAATGAGCCACCAAGAGCTGCATATTCGCCAGTATTCTCTACGAGTTCCAACAAGGAAAAAGTGCTGAGGCATGCGAATCCATTCGCCCTACTCTTGGTGAAGATGTTGTTTCCCACAACACTTGCAGAACGTCGAATAGTGGTGCTTTGAAAGCATTGCTGGATGAAAATCGTCGCAAACACCAAAAGAACTCGCGGAACGACTGGGAGTTGATCAAGCAACAATTTCGAGATGATTGCATGAGATGGGAAAGATTTTGAAGCTCGGAAAGAGGGTACCGCATGAACTCTCCGAAAACAGCATCGGCCGCCGTCCCAACACATACATTTAGTTACTTGCCAGGCAACGTAGAAAGGACTGCTTGTGGAAAAGTGTCATCGGCGACGAAAAATGGATCAGATACAACAATCCTAAACGTATCTATTCTGGGTGGACCCCGGCCAGCCATCAACACCAACGGCAAACCTAAATAGCCGCGCCAAAAAAGTTCTTCTGTGCATCTGGTGGGATGTAAACGGTGTGCTGTTTGGCGAGATCTCCAACCGGGTAACACAGTTACTGCACAACACTACCGTCGTCAGCTGACCAATTTTGCCGACGTAATAGAACAGAAAAGACCATTTAGTGGAGAAGAAAGTAGGAAGGTCCTTTTGCTGCATAACAACGCTAGGCCGCATGTTGCTTTGAGTAATCAGCAGACCACTTTGAACTTGAGATGGAAAATTCTCCCGCACGCGACTTATTTCCCCGACTTGGTGCCTTCGGATGACCATTTATTCGGGTTAATGAAGAACTGTTTAGCTGGACGGCGATGTGGCCGACGTACGAAAATGGGTCGATGAATTCATTGCCTCCAAGCCGAAGACATTCTTTCGCGAAAGTATACGAAATTTATCCGAGAGGTGGCAAAAGGTCATAGAAAGCGAAGGAAAATATTTCGGCGGTTTAATTGTATTTTATATAGTATTTGAATAAACTTGAAGTTTGGAAAAAAAAGGACTAAAACTCTTGCATACACCTAATATTAAATATAGCGAGATCAAATGCAGCATCGATTATCATATATTTGATTTAAGAATTTTATAAGAAAAAAATTTCAAATTTTACGAGGAATTAGCGGAATTTATTTTAAATTCTAGATCTGTAAACTACTTAATCTGCACACATCTATAATTAAATATAGTTTAACTTTATAATTGTATATTATTTTCTAATATTTATTTTCAGGAAATGTTCATTGTTAAACGTGGTACGCTAAAGGTTGTCAATGATGAGGTTTCAAGCCCATCAGTTGTAGGTTCTATGTTTCTAATCATACAATATTTTTAATTTTAAAAGATTAAAAATGTTATCTTAAATATATTAATAATAGTATTTGCTACCTAATAGTTTGAATTATGTACTACTATTAACAAAATATTATGTTTAGAAACATTAATAGTCCACATGATCAATCTATTTCTTTTGAATTCCATAATCTTTAGTTTTTTAACTCAGATCCTAAAAGATGGAGCAACTTTCGGTGAACTATCAGTAATTCATATAGCAGGAAACCAATTAGGTGATAGAAGAGCAGTCTCCCTTCGTTCAGAGGGGTATTCAGATGTATATATTTTGAATCAGGATGATGTCTCTGCTATTCTACAAGAATATCCTAAAGATCGAGATATGTTACTTGCTAATGGTTGGTGTAGTTAATTTATTAACTTAGATTAATAAAGTTATAGTAACATTACAATCTTTTCAGCTCGAGAAATGCTCCGATCACGCAATTTATTATCAGAGGAGATAAAAGAAGATGCTGATGAACCTCAAAATATGCTATCTCTAGATGAGCAACTCTTGAGGCTTAAGAGACAGATTAGTGAATTCGATTATCAACTGAGCAGTATGTATTCATCATTCAATGTAAGTGCGTTTTTATTCACGTACAAAATACTGTCTTCATTCGCTAAAAGAGTAAGAGAATGCGTTTAAAAAAATTGGAAAATTATAACAAATTTAAACTATTTATTTGATGTGTTACTTTTTTCTACTTTTTAAGTTCAGGAATTCTCAACTGATATGAAACGAAGAGTGACATCACTTGAAAATATTTACCGTGATCACCGAGCACAAATAAAACAGGATTGCTTAAGAGGACTACTATAATTCTTTACGTTATAATATCAAAATAAAATTTTAGACATCAGATCAGTGAGGCTTAGTCAATACATTAAACGATGATTGTGTTTAAAAAATTTACTAGTAAAAACCAACAATAGCGTTTTCAGTGGAACGATTCCAATTCTTCCATAGGCTTAAGTTAACCTCTAAATATGAAAATTCAGTATCACCTTATCTATTTTAAAAATATATAAAACCACTGAATTTTTTGATGTTTCTCCTATTGCAAATTTTATTCACAACAAAAAGACAATAAATTGTATATAATTGGAGCAATTTTGAGGAAAACTTGTTTTTGAGTCATTCTATATAAAAGCAGATTTGTGATACTGATTACGCACTATAACGCCAATTTGTCTTTATTTTTTCTCACTTGTAGCAGGTTATAGATGTTAACACCTCTTTAAGGTCTAAATTAGTTACACTCGCTGAGCTAATGTAGAAATTTTGTTTCTATTCTTTACACCTATTGCAATTATTTCAAATACGTCACTTTAGAAAAACCTATGACGAATAAATTATTGTACTTGCTTTTAATAGTTTCGTCTGGAGCAGTTGATCAAAATGAAGACACTCAATACACTGGTACGTTATATATGAGATGTTTGAAAAATTTTCAATATCAAAGTGGATTTTTATGTAGAGAAATAAGAAAAATTCCTCTTAAAATTACGCCTAGATGACCTAGCTTAAGATACGTATAGGCTTAGATTTAAAGATCAAACGCAAATCGTTTACTAACTACAGTATAGTTGCAATGAATAGCTACTTCCTATTTCTTCGACTAAACAAGAAAAAAATATTTCAATTAATTTGTAAAATAGTAGAAAGTATCCAGATTTAAATTTGTAAAATATAACTACACTCCAAGTGTATGAAGATACTATTTGTCACACTCTTGTAGGCATCTTTAGCATGTTTACTCATGAAATAAGCTTTAACTGAAATTACCATTCTTTGTTTCGATGCTTCCATATTCCTAATGTTATATAACAATTTAAATGGTATATTTGTGGATAAATATACCACTGCTCACACTATATTGCAAGAGCAAATATCTCATAAAGTAGCATTCAATACTGGTCCAGTAAAGATCAAAAAATCCTTATCTCAAACCCTTCTTTTTAATTAGAAATTTATCAATTCAAAAAAATTCAACTACATATCGTATGGATTCCAGAAATTAAATGACGCAAATCACAGATAAACTACATCCTTACCATCTACCAGCGAAAAGAGTTAAATTTAATGACGATATCGAGGACCTTGAAAGCGAAGAACCGATGAATGTAGGGAGTGAAAGTGATGTGGATAATGGTCATGTTGTTGCACTGGAGGAAAGTGACGAGCTGAACGACATAGATGAAGAAACTGATGAGTTTGACGTAGTGATGAATGATGAAGCTGACTGTAGATATACAAGTTGTGAGGTACGTATTCTCCAAATCAATGACGCAATTATAACCCCACAAAAATTAGGCTTTTGTTAATATAAACAAATCCTTTGGTTTTATAGCCTTCCGCAAGCCTTTTAGAGGCATCGTTTAATTGTGTTTGCTACATAACAACTCACAAATATTTATTTATTAACTAATTACAGCAAGGGAGGCTCCCTTGTTAAAGGCATAACTACAAAAGGACAAGACCATTTAAAAAAATGTATTACAATTACGGTTTTGAAAACGTGATACCGTAGAAGTATATAGCATGAATAGTAGAAAAAATGCTAAGAGAGAATAAGCCTAAATGCACGACTTTTCCACATTGGAAAACTAATAACAAAAAAATATTACTTCATAAATTATAATTTACTTAGATACTCTTATGAATTTTAGGTTTCGAACTATGGAAATGAAAATAAAAAATTATTAAATTTGAAAGTTATAGAAGATGCTCGCAAAACAAAAAAGAGGAAAGGTACTATATACGTTTAAAGATATTCACTTTTCACATTGTCCATTACTGTCAAAATACACACTATTATTAATATGTACATTATTTGGATGTTTTTTTTTCAGTTTTATCCGAAGGTTATGCTCATCATCATGTGGAAAGACATCCAGATCATTTTGCACGGAAGAAACGATCATTAGAAAATGTTGAAAAACACAATAGCTTCGAACAAGCTCATGAAGGCAGTTTTCACGTTAATGAAAGAACTAAAAGTAGTGTTTTTGATATAGAATTCAATTAAAGCGTTAAAACGTTCCTAAATGGTACAAATGTATTTTTTATTTTCAAATGATGCACACGAAACGCAAAAAAGACCGAGTGGGCGACATGAACATCTGCTACAGAAGCTTTTCAAGGTGATAAAGTGTTCAGTGAATTTTTGGCAAAAAAAAGCGCTATCGACCTAGGAGGAAAATCGAATAGGCTTAATAGTTTAACATATGTATATTGTATAGTGCTCTAAAATAACACGTGCTACTTTTAAGAGGAATTCTGATCATGAACGTTATGATGAACACCATTCTGTTGTAAGGAGAAATGTAAAGAACAACTCGCTTCACCAAGAGAACGCCATTGAAGAGGAGCCTACATTCGAATCAGACACTGTTCATCATGTAGACTCAGTAGGTACATTGTTCTTTGTAGATTAGTAGAAATGCAATAGAAATTACTAATATTTTATGAATTAGAGCCTTTTTTTTAAATATATAATAAGATCATAAATTGGTCATATATGTAGGGTTTTTAGGGGATTTGTTAAATTCAATAATTAATCAGATAATATTTTACACCTACATTATATTATAATCCACATAGGCTTCAATAAATGGCTATATTAAAATACAAAATGGCTTCTACTTTTAATAAAGCACATCCCATCGTGAATGGAGTCTGGATCAAATAGATGTGTATACTGCATCTTAATATACTCTCATTTGGATATTTTTATGAAGATATTATTATTAAACAGTGCTCAATCCTTATTTGACTCCAAAATTTCGAGCGATAGTTTCTATTAGGACATGCAAGACATGTATTTACTCGTCCACAAAAGAGATACGATCTTAATTTCCGCAATATACACAAACTATCTATGGATTTTAAAAAACAATAGTGAATATAAAATTCGGTATGAATGGTAAAAATTTCGATAGTTCTTTCGAATTCTATATATTTATAATGTGGACGAATTACTAACTAACAGTTTAGATGTTTGGATTTTTATTGCGAGTATTCTTATTCCAGCCGTTCGAATGAAGAGGGTCTCACGCGCTGGCAGTAGCCACAAACCACGGGTAATGAATAGGAACAAAGGAAATAGCCGAGCGGGACAAACCGATAACCCAATCACAACTGAGTAGGCTTAAAAATTAAGTTATAGCTGTTTTATATTGCGTAGTAATTAACAGAATACTTGTGGTTTATGTATAATGCTTTCACTGTAAATTTTTTAAGAATCAGGTTAACATAATTTTCTGTATAGCATACGCCAAAGCGACTTAACGTAATTTTGTTCCCTCAGCTTTTCCGAAATTCTTGCTTCAGAAACTCGTTGTAGCAACTTTTGTAGCTAATCATGACTTTTTATTTCATAAAGTGCTGTCTATAATAAATTTTATGTTTCATTGAAATACATTATTTGAATAATATGTAATTGCACTTGAAGCTGATGTAAAAAAGAAAGACCAATTTCACAAAATGGTAGCATTTCATGTGATTCAAATTCTTAAAACCTATCCCTGTTTGGAAGACAGCCCAGTTTTGTACAATTTTTCTGGTTCGTTAAGTAAAATGCGATCGATCAATTCTTTACCTTGTATGAAACAGTGGTCCTGAAATAAATCGTACTCGAAGAGCATTTCAAAATCACGTGAGAATTAAAAAATACTATTTCGTATAAAACATAAAAGGCAGAAAACATGCATTTCTCATCTACAGGTATAATTTTGTACCTGATTAGATGCCTCGTACTTCCAGCCTCCAAATCGACCTCTTGAATAAATGGAATGTTTTTCTAGTTCACGATGAGCGCGGACAAGCTCAGAATCACGCTGGAATTAATTATTGAAAAATATGGAAGTTCTATGACGATATCAATAGAGAAGTACTTTGGAGAACCTGGTTTTCCTAAATACCTAAGCCTACATGAAATTTTTATATTGTTGCCAACATTACCATCCTGTAAAATTTCAGTCTGATTTATTATAGCTTAGAAAGTTGTATCAATCACAATATCAATGAAGAGTTTAAAAATGAAAAAATTAGTATTAGAGCACCAATTTTACATTAATCTAACATTGAAATATTTTAAAATTCAAAAATTACATACAGCAGGGGTAGGTATTGGATATCCATATGGCAGAGTGGTGGAATAGATTGAAACGATTTTTTCTTTGTTGATCATACTTTTGACAACTAAGCCATCAATTGCCTTCCGTACGATCTCTTCTTCTGTTATCTAAGATAATCGCATTACGTAAGTGACTACCTCTGATCTTACTTAATACCTAATATAACGTAGTAAATCAATTTAATTATAAGCACAGATTTCATCAGAGTTAAGTTCTTAAAAATATTTAGAGTACAGTAGTTTTAAGTTATTTCGGCTTTTAAATAAATTTATAGTCAACTAACCGGATCATCAATTGGCCTTGCACATTCACACATTAATGACCAATATTTGTTCCCGTCAGGAGTTACCTAAACCGATCTTACTAGATACAAATGTATTATGATGTAAATTGACGTGAGTTGCTGAACACAAAAAATCTTCTCTGGTTTTTTTTTCTAGAAATATTTTATAGTATTCCTGTTCCTTACTTGGCCATATCTACTGAGAATAGTAACTCTGAAGAACGGAACATTAGGATCAGGAAAATAAAGCCAAGTGAATTTTTCGAGGAATTCCGTCATCGGCTTTTCAAGACCAACTCCCACTATGAATACCTTAATTTTTTTTTAAATTATTAACAATATTTTTATTAAAAAATATAAAAATCTGGCTGTGAACAAGAATTAACAGTTGAATTAAAATTTTACCTTGTTGTGAGCAATATTTAGTTCAGAACAAATTCTAGTCTCTTTAACAATAGTGTCTATTGGAGCAGTATTTAGGATAATATCATAGTTTATTTCGTTTATTTCATCGCTGTCTCTCTCTGTGTACATTATTTTCTTCTTCTCTGTGTTTATGCTAACCACCTAAAAATTGTCCTTATACAGTTTTCATCCTTTACATCTAAAATGAGTAAAAATATCGTACCTAATCATTGTTATAATACGAACACAGGTAAATAAATATCACCAAAAAAGATAAGCATGGAAATTTATTACAAAATAATAACTAACTCGAGTATTAAACTTAAACCACTGCTGAGGTAGCTTCTTAACCATTGAATTCCAAACATTTCCTGTTCCTCCATACATGGGAAATGTAAAGGATGAATTCGGCCCCCATCCAAAATCAGCCGTCTTTAATGAGGATTATCACGTTTTACGATACAGATTAAAGTCTATTAAATTAATTAATGTCACAAAATTCAGATTTCTGTTTCAATAAATGGAGTTATTTAATAATTAGTGCAGGATAAATCCATTGAGAAAATATTCACTGCAAGCTCTTCATGATTCATTGCGCAAAGTTCCTCAAGTTTTTCCTGGGGTAATTTTGCAACACGTGTTCCTACCCAATTGGGTGACATCTTGTGAGGTTCGACAGTCCATACCTAAAGAAGTTACAATAAACGGTTTATTAGTTGAATTTAATCAATGTATAATTAATAAGTATCATAAAAAGTTATTATTAAGTTAACCAGATAATTTCTAAGACGCTAAGGTAATTTACTGAAGAATAAAACTGACCTTCTTTGTGTAAGGTTTGAAAAATTTGTCAAGAATGGTTGGTCCGAAATGTTTCAGTACCCACTCCTCAAAATTCTCCGGATTACCTTCCGGTTCCTATTATTAAAAACAACAATAGAATAAAATTTGACACGTAATCTTTTTTAACATTTAAGGATATTATGTATATATTAACTAAAAGTAATATTTTAGTATTGTTAATAGTTATATAACAATCCAATAAATTCTGACTTTTCCATATCTCTCTCTCAAATCCTTCAAGCAGTCGTTTTTTATACTATCAGGAAATAATGGAATGGCAAATTGGGCTGGATAAGGTACAAGATGAATTCCATCTTCATCGTATAAATAATTCATATCGACCTAAATATAGGTATTTTAATCCTCTATTTATTTAACAAGCCTAGGCTTGTATTTTTAAAAACAGTCCTGGAAAAGTATTACTTTATAATGTCAAGTAATATTTGTAAATAGCTTTTTAGCAATATTGGAACTCTGAACATTTTAAATCAAAGCAAACCATGCAGTTTCTTTGCAAACTGTTCCAGTCATCAACAGCCCATTTAACAGCCTTCTCATAATATGGGTAATTATGGTTGAATGTAATATGGCCACCCATATCCCATAAAAATCCTTTTTCATCCGTTACTGTACACGAAAGACCTCCAGCAAAAGATTCCTAATATAAAGATAATATAATGAAATTAAATAAAGAAACATTTTTGAGTTGGATACTGGTTCTGGAATTCGTTTTAGTACGGGATAAAATAAATGAAATTATAGTATTAAGAAAACCAAATATATATAAAATGCTACAGTTTTAATAAGTGAAAGACTTACCTGCTCAAAAATAATTACTTCCACATTCTGTACCTGTTGCTGGTTGATTAATTCATTTAATCTGTATGCAGCACCGAGTCCAGTTGGAGCTGCTCCAATACATATGATCTTCATTACTTAAATCATAAGTTTTAAACTGTCGAAAGCGTATTGCACATAAACTGTTCTATAGAAGAGGTGACATTGATTGCATTTTTCATATCATGGCTTACTATCTACACCACGTTTATATTATGAAATGTTGGCTTAGTGTTGATAAAGTATTTAAAGAAATTTGAAATTTCGGCAATATTACAGACATACGAAGAATGAAGATTGACCCATTAAGAACCATCATGACCTAGAAACCGCATATCATTTCAGATTACATCGATTTTCTCAAGATTCGGATTAATTGATCTAACTTGCTTTCAAATAAAATTTTGTGAGTAAGAAACATTTAATCAACTATGTCAACAAAACACCTGTTAGTGATAAGCAAAATCAGCTGTAAATAAAGATAGAGATTTCATTTTCATTTTGTTACTAGTGTTTATTTATAACATAACTGATGCCATAACGTTACAGTAGTAGTATTAAATATCAGCTTGAACTATTATAAAGTATAAGTAGTGTTTTTCAAGATCCTGCAAGATAAAAATGTTACAATGCTTATAGAACTTGAATATATGTGTTTATATATTTAAGGATAAAAATTGAAATTAAATTTGCGTAAGAAAAAGTTATTAAAATAAACGTATATAATAAAGCCTAAATAACAAAAGCTCAGTTCTTTAAAGCTGTTAGAGAAATTTTGAACAGTCTAGCACGGTAGTTGATTTCTGTATAGAAAATATCAGAACGCCAAGAAGACTGCTCTGGATAACGAACTCGATGATAAAAGTGGGCTACCTATATACAGTGTCGCCGTTTTTCGGCGATTGCGATTTAAATCTGGGGGACCTAGTTTTTACTTTAAAAAAATGGAAACGGAGGGCAATAAGAAGCGGCAGTACTTAATTATAAGCACAATTCAGTTCTGTACCTCATATATTTTCTTTCCCGTTTCTTCTATTAACAGATGGATATATAAAATGGAAATGATAAGATAATAGTGAACCTCACCATTACTCTTATTTTGGTTTGTGGTACCTTTTTTTTCTATGTCACATCTATTGTCTAGAATATGTATTTTACTAATAGTGCATTCTATGGTAACTAATAAGTACATGTGTGAACAAAAAAACGGCTTGCAAGTTTAGAAATTATATTCAAATGTTATGTGTAGTTCGCCCAACAGCTTGAGCTAGTCATTTCCGGTGCGTTCGCAAATGAGCAACAGTAGGGCCGTTAAAAGGCTTAAATCGTTTTAACAAATCAAATCTTCAATCGAATAACTCATTTTCAAATCGCAAAGTTATGAAAAACAGAGACGAACGTCTTGATAAAGTCACTAATATCTTCGTTTCCTTTATATATGTTATTGAAGGCAAAATGGATGAAAGTAACATTAATGAAACAGAAAAGTTCTTGAACCAGAGTTTTTGCTAATTTTGAGGAATTTATGTAGTCCAAAATTGGCCATTTTGATCTGCAATTTATACAATTTGCACATATAAAAGAAGCTGAAATCATTAGAATTATCTACTATATATCTTTGTGTTTTATTTTAATGCATTTGTATGGATTTTATTAATTTGAACTTCCCACTGTTTATTTATAACTATCAACCAGGATTATTTGTGATCCATTATATTTTCTATTGCAGGGAAACCGTTCAAAGTGCAAAACAATTAATGATCTACTACTTAGAAACATTTTTCAGAGAGATGTTTCTGATCAACTGACAAATACAACTATTTTTGTTTGAAAATAAATATTTGCATTCATCTTCGCTTTTGATGGAATATATTTCTGACTCTTTACGTGAAGACAAAAAATTTGTTTAAATAGAAATTTATGAATGTTAATTTTTGAGTCATCTATTCCAGTGTACAATAGCCTGGTAACGAGGGGATGCTTTCGTTTACCTTCTATGAATAGGCGTGCGCTTTAAGCCTACTCACTCTCACTGTAGTAGTGGTAACAGATAAATAAATGTTTAAAACTGTGGTTTATTTAATAAACAATTTGTTCGCTCTTTACTTCAAAATTAAAGATATTGATTACTATGTATTAGATATATGGATATATTAAAAAGTAAATGTATTTACTGTGTAATCGTTATAATATGGAAAATGATACATAAAAATACTTAAAATCTTAGAAATTTATCGTTTTTCTAACTAGAGTATTTTTTTCATTTGTTCGTGGTTCTACTTGCCCATATTATAGTATTTGAATTTGTGCGGCGTGCGTTGTCAAGTGTCTACTAAATGTTCGGTAATCGACCGAACCAAAAGTTTGCTTAAAGTTTTACTGAATATAGTTTACTGGCTATTTAACCACTTTTTGCGTAAGTTTTAAGATTTGTAATATTTAACTTAGTATTAACTTCTAGGCTTTTTATTAGTACTGTCTGACCTGTTCTCTCGTGAGCAGATTCTTACTACTGCTTTATTTTTTTTTTACAATATTATAGTGTAATGTTTGTTTTATAAAACTATAATTATAGCTATGATGATTACGATAGAACCCCTTCATCTCTCTGTACTTTTATCTCTTCTTGGGCCTTGTAATTCATACGGATGCCACAGCGGAGGAATATTATCAAATATGTTTAGCGGTTTTGGAGGCTATCCTGGAGCATTTGGAAATTATGGAGGGTTTGTTTTTAGTTCACAATTGTCTAATTTCTTAAATTCTATATATATATATATACTGTTAACAGACTAGGACAGTGTGGTGCAAATAGTATTTTCCATCACTGGACATGCTGTGATTACAATGCTTACGACTGCTGCATCGAATTGGAGACATGGGTGATGTCAGTACTACTTTCGCTCAATTTATTTTTCAACTAATTGTTCATTACATATTTCCCGTACCCATTTTGCTATTTTCTTACGAAATCAGTATTCTTTAGTGTTATGATCGTTATCCTCACCTGTGGTATCTTCACATGTCTGCTTTTCTGCATAGCTGGCTGTATTTGGAGTTATAGTAGAAACAATAGATAATGGCTATATTTCATTGGTTACTTCATATTAATAGAATAAATTACTTTAATATTGTTTCTGTCATCTTATTCACTTTTACCTATTTTTTCTTATTTTCTGATGATTTTGGTAATAAAGGTAAATGTAGGAGAAAATAAAAGACTCAAAGGTAAGAAATTATTGTTTTCATTTCTAAGTAGAGAATTATACTCTAAACAAATGTTATATTTTCCATAAATAATATTGCTTAAAATAACCAGCTGTCCAAATTTCTAAATCCATTTTGCTCATTTTGTGTTATTTGTAATACTACATAAGAATAAGAGAAAATATTTATTCTTACATCTCAGGATATTTTTTATTAAAAATTATCTACAATATGTACTTAAAATCAGAATAGTCCTATAGATTCTAAGTGATGAGTAAATATGACTTTGTGTTCAAGAAGAACGGTAAAATTTGGACTATGAAGAGTAAAACTTAAGCAAATCAGCCTAGAAAATGTTTTTGCTAAAAAGGCTTGTAAAATGAAGATTAGCCTTGAAATGTTTAGTACTTAAATATAGGAAGATAAAATTCAATAACCATTGAATTGCATGAGCGATCATTATTTGACTTTTCCAGTCATTTGGAACCTTTAACGATTAAAAAAGGTTATGCGGTTATCATTGTGGGTATATCTCTTTACAACTTTTATTAATTTATATTAGGCTTATAAATTATCAATTGAGGCTTGGTTTCTTATTTCAAAATGTACTGTCATGTTTATGAAATGAATACATTTCTATGAGATAATGGGTATTAAGCACTAATTCAGGAATTCTCTGTAGATATTTTTTTCCTCCCTTGAACATGATAGTGAAATAAGGCAAGTGTGGATACTACACTATGTTTCTACTTAAAATACTGATTCCATATATTTCTATTATCATTCCTCCTTGTTATCTTTGTAAGTGCGTCTCCTCTTACTTACAATGACTGTATTGGACCGGTCCTGTCTATCTGCCACTCAAATTTTCATTCACTCACATTTTTATTGGTTTCTTGATGCGTTTTTTTACTGTTAACATCTATTTAATTTATAGGTATTAGAAATCAATAAATATAGGTAGATAAATAAACATTGAGTGTTTCTAGATATTGTCGTTAGTAGGCTTCCAACGTTACTTTTTTACTACATTTATTTTCTTATATCTGGCAGCTATTACGGTAATGTCCTTTTCTTTTTCAAATATATTTACATTGATAGGATAGTGACGGTCTCCACTACCAAACCCGTTTTTGGTGTTTTGGTAGGTTGCTAAGCCTGATAGCATCCAATCAATGATCAATTCACGCATGTAAAATAATTCCACTCTTATAGGCTTATGTTTATTCTTCTCCATTGTAGCCCTTAATAATAACGTCAGATGGAACTCTTTTGAGACGTATGTTAAAAAGTGTGATCAAATAGGGATATTTATGACAACCTTTATAGACAACTCGTCCAAAGTGGCAATATTCTTGTTCAAGGGCGTTTTCCATTTTCTCTCAATACCCATTACAATAGTCTCAATCGCCATTTCAATATAATGCTGTTCTTTAGACATGCTGTATACTATCATCGATCCTCATTAAAAATCTTTGTTAACGCTTATTGATTCATGTCTCCCCCTCATACTTTGATTTCATGCCTCTTAACCTTTACCATTATTAATGCATTATATGTGAATCAAAAAGAGATTCTAATATACGTTTCTTTTATTCTACTCCTTCATTTGATCATGTTTTTCAGTAGTAATGTTTTGTTTCCATTTAATTTAGTACTCAGCCATGTACCGGTCCCTGTTGTCAACAATAGACAATGCCTGATTGATTTTATATGTACCTCATTGATAGATGACTTCCTGTTATACAATTCAATAATTTGTTGTAGAAAGACTATGATTCAAAGGGAAAGGAATTGTTCTTTGTATTACCACCAGTGATACCAATCGCGTAGGCTTATACATTTTCCAACACTTTTTTGTAATTATTCATGGGTATATGTTCCGTATACATTAGTAATTAAGGAGTTAAATAAAATTTTCACTAGTAACCAAAAAGTTTGATAAGTACTTTTTGACTAAATTTCACTCTTTATCTTTATTGTGGCCATTAAAGAGGAAGTGTGCATACTATTTTTATACTTTTGGATATTGAAAGCCAATATAATGGACCAATTGAATCTAAAAATTTCAAGTAGCTTTCTTCACTTTCTAATATTTTATTGCTCTGATAGTATAGGTATTCACCAACAATATCCAGTATAGTGTAATGTATATTACTAATTTATCTAGTAAATAGATTTTGCTGAAACCCTAGTGACAATCCATGTGTTTCAAAAAATTATTTCAGAATAGATATTATCATATAACACTAGAACTGAATTTCGCTGACACTATAAAGTTATAATGAAATGGCATACCAGACCAGCCGCGCATACCTTCCCTTGCAAAACAACATCAGATTATCACAACATCCATGGCTGATAATTGCCATACGGCATTTCTTGCAAGAATTCCTGATATTTAAAAATAATTTTGGATAAATGTGGATGGGATTTTTCTTTCAAAGTCTTTACGACTCATATTTCAAACATTTTAAAGTTTTGAGTAAATTAAAGAGAAATTATTGATGCGATTAACTTGAATAACATGTAATTGCAAATAAAGGCAAAAACGAGTAATATTCGTCCCAAGACTGCGGGGACACCTAGAAGGTGCAATACGTTTTACTCTAATATGCCCTTGTCTTATTCATTATAACTTTTGCCTACGTAATATATTATTTTAAAGGCTCCAATGGAGCGCCACAATACGGATATTTTCGAAACATCTGAAGAAAATTTTAAAACAAAGAGTGAACATGAAGAGAAAAGTTTACTATGTGGATATGGCAGGTAGCGTTGAAGCACTCGTCACCTTTTTCCTTTACTATATTACTTTCTTTAGGCTTTTGTTCTTAGGGCTCTTTCCAGCATTTTTGCAATCACCAAACTCTTTAATAATTGTTTTTTTCAATATTGTCTTTTCTTAGCTGTACTCCTAAATGGCTTCAACAGTTTCACAACGCCAAAATTCTCCTGCTAATGCTTGGAATTTGCGCTTTTATACAGGTAAAATTTTTCATCCCAACCTAGGAGTGTTAAATTTATATATATAATCACTGGTTTTTCTTTCAGAGCTTCGTTGTCAATGCTATATTTCCTGTTGGGCTCTCTACGCTGGAAAAACGATTCAAAATGACGAGGCTAGGACTGTTATTTTAAAGACATTCGTTTAAATACATTATATTTACAGCACACACACGGGCATTATCTCAAGTTGGTATGACTTTGCGGTTCTGCTCGTTGTATTCCCTGTATGTCATTGGGGCAATAATGGTAGGTGTAAATATATGAGATAAATAGGTCATATAGGCTTAGGATATCAAGAGGTAGATTGATGAAATAATGTTAATATAAGAAACTAAACTAATAATTTTCAGGACATAAGGGTCGTTGGATTGGTTGGGGAGGCGTAGTGATGGCATTAGGATCATTAATTTGCGCCCTTCCACACTGGTTAATTGCTCCATACAAATCTGATGACATGGACACAATAAATCAGACAGACTTTGGCCAGTGTATCACGAGGTTGGAATTAATTCAATGTTATTTCTATATATGTATAAAACATTAGAAGTAAAATCATTGAAACAACATTAAGAATAAAAAGTAACATGTAATGCCCACTTTAAAATTATGATCTCAGAACAACTTGAATTATAGTGCATAACATGTAGCTATAGAGTTATAAGATATTATAGTCACTAATTATAAGAATATTTTGATCTAGTACACATTAGTAATGAGGGCTAAATCCTACTATAGATACTATTTCAGACAGTTAGAGACTGGGACCTGTCATTCCTTTTCTTCCCATCCACTAGGATCTTATCTAAATCCTTATTTTCTTCTCTTTGTTCTTGGCCAAACGCTTCATGGTTTTGGTTCCACTCCTCTGTTTTCTATTGGAACTACTTTTTTAGATGAAAATGTGTCGCAGAAAGCTTCTCCAGTGTATCTCGGTAAGTATTGTACTTATTTAATAGGTGAAATTACTACAAACATCATTTGTTAGCTCCGATGACTTATTTTGAATTAAAACAGCTATTCATGCCGTGCTTACTTCCTTTGGACCTGTAATTGGAGTATTCGTAGGAGGTTTCCTCCTCAACATATATGACGATTTTGATAGAGTCAATGAGTTAGTTTATTTAAATTGCAGCATTAGCTCACTTTTCTACATTTTTCACTATATATTCTACTCAGAATTCCTCTCGAGCGATCAGATCCCCGTTGGATTGGAGCTTGGTGGGTGGGATTCCTAGCCTCTTCTATCTCTGCTTTAATCATCGCATTTCCCATTCTAGCATTTGCCAGAGAACTACCAGAAGCAAAGCGACACAGAGCTAAAGATGTTAATCAGGTTGGCAAGCCAGTATTTTTTTAATCAAAAAAATACGAAATTTGGCTTTTAGGTTCATGCGACAAATGGAAATGTAAATGAAAAAGCGCCAAAGGATGTAAGGGCTCTGCCACGTGTGATTTGGGCAAGTTGACAAGTTTAAGCAATCATATGTTTAGAAGATCTTAGGGAAAAAATTCTTCCTGAATATTGATTTTTCATAATGTTATATTTTATTTTCAATAGTTTTAATTTTCCGAGATTTTTAATTAATTCAAAATCACAAGTTCGTAAATTTATCATAGATGCAAGAATTCCAACGAGGCTTTCATATTCCTAAGCCGAATGCTAAACTCTTTAACAGTGATATTTCTCAGTATTCGTTATCAACACATAAATCGCGATTTTATCATGCAGCAATAAGAATTATTTGGCTTAATTCATGAGATCGAGATATCCATACAGTATTCAAAAAATGTTGGCATTCAAGTGTATAATCCAAATAGGCTTACACAGATGTTTATGTATTTCAATCAAATGTATTTATTTATACCGGCTTAAAATCATTTTTTCAAAAAATATTTTGATAAAATTATATAATGGCCACTTGAGAAAGATTCCTAAAACTATGGTAGAAAGGTAATTTTTTTAAACTTAGTTTAAATAGTCAAAAAACATGTAGTAACATAATATTTGGTAAAATAGATATTTGATAGGATCTATTGGAGTCGGAACCAAGAATCTCATTATACTATCAAAAAATCAATTTGTCTTTTTACTTTGGCGTCCTATAATTTTCGAATTCACCATCGTGTTATGAGTATAAATTCTTTGCTCTTAAAGTTTGCGTACATTCTTTAGCTTTCATATCACACAATTGTTGTATTTTACGTTTTTCTGCATCCATTGTTTGATTATTATTTTTTGGTTCATTTAAGCCTACTGTATACAGTTAGGTAACACGTAACTAAATATAACAACTTGAGAGTACTCAAGTACTCTATCATTCATGACTTTCTTCAGAGGAGTCTTATAGTAAGCATGGTGCATTTTGTTTTCTCACTTCTTTAACATTCTAGTTACTCCCATAGTTGTAAGCCAGATAAGATATTTATCGATATAAATATTTTAATCGCTAGAATAGCTGTCAATAGTGGTCCTAGTCTCTCATCCACCGTTTCTTCTCCTGGTGGCATGGGAATGGTAGCGCGAAATTTTAAGAAAGCGAGTTTTAAAAGGTTTTTTCATTTTTAACTAATCCATCCCGATTTATTCTGTAGTTTATTGGTTCCACTGAGTAACACGGGGTTATAGGTCTAGTTTATTTGAGGAATGTTCAAATTGCCTATTTAATATATAGATAATTGATTGATATCACTTTCTAGTACTAGTCATTGGTGATTTTTCATGAAACTATGAAAGTTAACAATGAACCTTTACTTTTATATCAAGGCTTTTTTAGGCATATAAGGAGGATATGTAAATTTAGTCATAAAATTCTACACTACTGACCGATTCTAACTTTCACTATTTTAATATGGCTCTGAGCTTAATAGACAGCTTGTGGAAATTCGAAAATTTGTTGCAGAACTTATTGTGTATGTAGTGCAAAAATACATAAATATACATGGTGGACAAAAATCTAGTCCTTAAAGTTGTTAGTACAGGCGGAAATCATGATCTAAGAACTTCTTTAAAAGTATATATTTTTTCTGAGTTTTCCCCTCCATTAATTGACTTGTTATTGGCATTACAAGTCTGAATTTTTTGTTCTGAGACTGATTCGATCGTATTGATTTTATTTATTTTTATACATATTAGTAGTAATTGGACAATTCTGCCTTATCTTTTGGTAATTTACTTTTGAATGTTTAGCTTAAGCTTAAATGTTTTAACTTTATTATGGCAATTAAAATTAAGTTAAAGGCCATTAAAATGAGCTTATGAATCTAAAAGTCCTATGACAGTGCTCTATAGTTCGCTGAGTGAGATGAATGGAATTGCACGAAGCTTATTCTTTTGAAAACTGGGACCGTCCGTGAGTAGAGGGTTAGTATAGAATTCCAAGTTGACCTTTGAACTCTAAAAAATGTGTGCATAAAACTGAATGTACATTTAGTATCATACATTCGAAAAAAACTTATTTCTAGTGCGACCAGTATGATGACATTAAGATGTTTCTTGCGTTCCGCTCCAAAGATGTTGTTTTTGCAATAGTGAGGAACATTCCAGTTTAGAGGCTGTAAATTGTAATAGCACTAAATCATCAATACTTACTTCATTTCTAATGATTGCCAAATATTTCACGGAAAGGCCTTTTTCCAATAATGACTAGTGTAAAGGAGATAAATAGAACTGAATCACAAAAACAAATAGGTTATTACACGAAATCAATAAATGTACTTTTTATTATTTACATTTATTAATAGGACTCAAAAAGCTAAGTAAATTAACTTTTAGAAATATTTTTGAACAACAATTCTGTTTAAAGGAAGTCAAAAGACTTCTAAAATACCTCTTTACACCTAGTTTATATTATATAATATATGCAAGTATAATTGTAGAAGAGTATCTCAAAAATGTTTCCTTTTTACAGAAAATTTGCCGCAATCCAACTTTCGTTGTATGTATAGTCGTAGGAATTTTCGAGTCAATCATCATTAACGGGTTCGCCGCCTTCATGCCGAAGATCCTCGAGACCCTCTTATCTACTACTCCCATCTTCGCGTCTTATCTCTCTTGTTTGTACTTACTCTCCCTTATTTTAACTATTCTTTTAGGATGATAATAAACCATCCTATTAAGTGATTTACTAAACAATGAAAAATAACTGGGGGATAGTTTTGCTACAAATGATTGGTAAAAGCGAATTTGATTTATTTTAAGATTTTCATTGCAATTTTTCGTTTTTTTTTTCTTCTATGAAATTTAATTTGCACTTATAATTCAACGACAAGTTCGTAGAACACGACCACAATGTTTTTCTTAAATTTTTGTAAAGTTCTTGGATATGCATTTTGATGACAATGCTCAATTAACGTAAATTACAAATATAATCCTAGTTCTAGAAAAATGGAACAAGAGAACCGTCACCGGAAGTTCAGTTTATGGTCGTATATGACGTTTATTGGTACTTTTGTAAGGATAACAAAGTTGGCCTTGAGTGGCTGTTCTCGTGCTCTACTATACTGGAAATGGGTTGACATAAACTAAACCCTCCTATAGAATAGCATGCATAATAATATTACATTAAAAATAGATTTAAAAGAACATTGTTGTGTTGTGTGTTATGAATTTGTTGTGGAATTATCATAAGTGCGAATTAAATTTCAGAGAAAAAGAACGAAGAATTGTAAGTTTTTAACTGCAAAAAATGAACTTTGTTAAAAATCTGAGGAATTAGTGTTATTGGAAATCTCCCCATGAGTCATGGCTTAGAAAAATTATCACAGTTAGCCTCATTGATAACTATGAAATAGACAGCATGCTTTTTTAGTTTTTATTTATTGTATTTTCAGCTATTGTTATTTTTGCTGCTGCAGCTGGAGTTATGGTTGGAGGAACAATTATTCGCAAACTCCGATTACAGATTCGTATTTCCTATTACTCAACCAATTTATGCAAAGATTCCCGTTAAATATGTTATGAGTTTAGGTGGGTGGCATGTTGAAAATGATCGTTTGTTGTCATATGGTAGCGTTAATATTCACTACCGGACTCCTTGTACACTGTCCTCAGCGAAATTTTGTGGGTATAAACATGGGATACAATGATATGTAAGCACTTTTAGTTTTATTATACCTGAAGCTATCTATCCATCAATTCCTCTTATCTTTTGATTCAGTGAAATTCACCGGAATCTTGATCACAATTTATCATCACCTTGCAATACAGCATGTTCATGCAAAGTAGAATGGAATCCGGTGTGCCACCAGTCGACAGGATACATCTATTATTCAGCATGTTTTGCAGGATGTACTAAAAAAAGCGAGGATAACACGGTTAGAGAAGCTAATAATTCAAATTTTTAAAACGGGAAATACATCGTTCACACTCAACACTGTTATTCTTTATTTCATTCTTTTTTGCTAGATTTGCAACAATATAAATGTTTTAAATATAGTATATTAGGATATTTGTTAATCTGTAGATGATCATATTTCAATATAGCTCACTTAAAATACAGACCACAACATGGTCGACATGTTCCTGTCTTTCATCAAATCCTGCATTACATGGACTGAATAAAGTTTCTTCTGATATTCTTATCAAAGGATATTGTCACCCTGATTGCGGATACAGCGTATACATTCTCATGTTGACTCTATTCGTCACGGTGGTCTCCAGTTTCGCATCAGGAATTCCAACTCAGCAGGTAGTATTTCTTAAGTAGTAAATACAATGCGTTTTGAAATACCAGCACACCTTGTTTTTCTCATTTTTTCTATTCTCTGTCACCAGACTGATCCAATATTTTCTGAGATGATACATGATATTCTTGGAAATCTCCGTTATCAGTTATGTACAATTTCTCGAAATCTCAGTTTTCACTTCATTGAAATGTGTTAACCTCAGAAAAATAATGTCAATTTGGAACGAAAAAAAACGAACAAATAAAATATGACTTTTTTCGGAATGCAGTGTATTCTAAAGCTATCTGTTCCCATTTTAGATAATGTTACGTGTTGTTCCATTTGATCAACGTACCTTGGCGTTGGGAATCAACTGGACATTTCTACGATTGCTTGGTTTGTTAAATTTATATAAAAAAAAACAAAGTAGTAGGGAAACGAATAAACAAATAGGCTTTATGGGTAATAAAATAATTATAAATATTAGACTTCTAGTTTCTTTGTTCTGACTAAAGTGAGGAAAGTCAAAGGCTTAAGGTTTCATCCCTGGTGGTATTTTGTTTGGAATGATGATTGATACGGCTTGCTTGGAATGGGAAGAGTCATGTGGCAGACATCAGAGTTGCCTCGTTTACGATCCAGTCAAGTTATCCTGGACTATAACCGCCGTTGGTGAGACTTTTTTTTTCTTCTATTTTCTTACTTTATAATAAAATGATTTTTTCAAGTATTGAATCTTTTTTTTTCAGCAATTGTATGCAAGTTGGTCTCCATCCTAGCTACGATTTTGGGTTACATGACTTACCGTCCGACCGACTTAGATAATGGGATATCTGTCCACTCAGTGGATTCACATGGAGCCCTTCACTTAGTAGTTAATGATGATCGACCACCTGAGGAAATTGGCGCTATCAAGAGTATAGATTACTGATTCTTTAGGGCAGACGAAATAGGAACTTGGTATTGTTCTCTAAGGTAAATTTTACCTGGAAATTAATAATCAATATATCTGAAATATTTGAATTAAATCACTTAAATTTCGTCTGGTAATCTATGTTTGTCATACGAATCTCATTCTTATCGAAGGCCGGTTATTATCTGTGCAGTATCTTTGTCCACATGTTTTCCCTAGGAATCTTCTGTTCTCAAGAGTTCATCATCTTGCCAGCATTGTTCAGGTTTTATCGACTGCTTTACATATTAGTAAGCACCGCTAATAATTCATTCACAACTATCCACTAAAGAAGCATCATAATTATTGTATAAATCCTTACTTTAAATACAAGCAAAAAGATAAAGCAGTTTTTATTATTTATGTATATATATATAGCAATTTATGCGATATTAAGTGAAATATGTAAAAGATGGTTAAAGAAAGGTGTCAAAGGGTTTCACTGGATTAGTGAGCCATCATTCAACAATCCTCATCATTCTCAATCAAGAGTAGCAAATACCGTAATCACATGGCACCCGGGAGGTCCGAACCCTAGTTACACAAGGGGAGCGAGAGCCTTTACCCCCCCCACTAAAGTCAACCACCCTGGCACTGCTATAGACAAATAATTCATTATTTCCTTAATGGAAAAAATAAATATGTACAATTAAATGAAGAGTGACTGAACAGTAATATTCTGTGGTATTTAGAGACAATTTAAGAATAATGATTTTTTTGCTAAGAAATTTTTGAAGAATGCAAGCTGAAAGTAATACTATTGTTATCTAATCATTAATATACTACTCATTAATCTATTTCTAATAGGATTTAAAAGTTATTAATCTAAGAGATGGAAGAACGTTATGGAATATCAGATTACATATATGAAGTTTTAATAAAAACTATCAATTTCATTCAGTTCATACCTCTCTCCATTTATTGAATTCAACATCAATAATTTTCTCTTGGTCCTTTTCTTTAATAACTAAGCCAAAAAATAATTCCTAATAAATTCTTACTTAAAAGTAATTACTTAACTAAAACTTGTACTCACTAAATAATATTTTTAGTGCATTATTTAGCGTTATTAACTAGACGTGTAAATTATACTTTTCTTTATACTGTTAATAGTTTTATCCCATCATTTAACATAGAAATTGTAATGAAACTGAACAAAAGGACTTTCAGTGATGTTAATTTAGTTCACGCCTATTATCTATCACTGATCACTTTAAGTATTAGAGATGTTTTCTTGACAGTAAATGACAGGCTTGTCTGAAATCCTAATGATATATTGCTTCTCTCTCTTCTGATCACAAGCTAAGGTAACCTACAATTTTAAGCTTGAAAATGCAGTGTTGAGTCAAGACTAGTGGATAATTTCACACTCTCCAATTGTCAAGAAAGACGGTTAAGATAAACCTAGGATAACCAGAGACAGCAGAGGGCAGATTACAACTTGTTTTTCTTCAAAATCAATAATTTCATTATTTTAGACTGACATATTTATTATATACTGAAGACCTGAAAACGGTAGCAGATTTCTCTACTGTTAATTTACATCTTATATTGCCTATGTTGGATGAGGTAGTAGTTGTTAGATTCTTGTCCAAATCTGAACGCTTATTCTCTTTTGCTCATCACAGCTATGGTAGATTATAGACTATTACCAAGCTTCTAAGTCATACTTTCTCGCATATCTGTTCTTTTGAAGTAGTTACTTTTATATCTTCTCCAAAAATAAGTATTTTATTCATGTTTATTTACGATATATTGAACTATTAGGTTATCCAGTATCTCGAAAATAATTATATTTAAAAATTATAAGCAGAAAGTTTTTGATGAAAAATACCTTACGAGAACTACTTAATTGTTTAACGACTTTAGTTTACATATGATAGAGATAAATTTCAGGGCATGAACTGAGCATGACTAGTGTTTCCTTTGCATAATTACTACTAAAATATGTCTGATTTAAAGTCCAAATATTTAGTAAAAATCTCTCAACTTTGTTTATACTGAACTAATTTATCATCGATCCTTACTATGTAAGCCTATGGTATACAGGTTACTCACAAGTCCCAAATTACATATTATCACCAATAGGAAATACATGAAAAGATTGGTACTTCATTATTATAAACATGACTATTCTATGAAAAATAATTTATTCGAAACTATAATTATAAATTCATATTTAAGTATAACAATCTAATCTTAAGTTGCATTCATAAGGTAAATAATAAGAGGAAGTCTAAAAAAGTAATCCTACAGAGTGATTAATTATACGCCCCTAGTTAGAAAATAAGTTATAATAATTTGATATAGGTAGTCATATAAAATCAAAAGCTTGTCCTGTTTTTCCAAGTTTTTCTATTACTTTTTAAATATTTCTAGCTTTGCATAAGTAAACAATTGCCAAAATGTGTTGGGATATTCTTCGTTTTATACCATCAATTTCAATATTACTTATAGATTAATATAATGCAATCAACTTGAAATCTTGCATGATGACTGCACTTCCCACGAGTATCTCTTTTATTTTTTCCCATATGAATTAAGTTGATCACTCTTCATCCTATCATAGTGCTCTTAAATTATTTTGCGTTTCACTGCCAAAATATTACGGCATCATAATAACCTTGTAATGGTCATGATTCAAGATTATTACATTTTAAGGTAAAATGAGAATTTGGTTCGGAATTGCTATTATATGTTCTATTTTTATTCATTTCGTGCCCTGTGACAAAGTTCCTGAAAAACGACCCGCGCTTCTATCGAGGTATGGTAGAGCTCTTCTATCTCGCTATGGAAAGAGATCTACAGAATTTACAGGACCTAGTAGTGATGCCGGTGGGTAAATTTTTTTTACTTGCATGATGATTCCAACACTATATGTATTTATCAGAAATACTTCTGTGCGCCAACACGGGGACCCAGTTTATGTGCATCCCATATGAACAAAACCGGTGGAAATAAAAAGTAACCAGACAGCAATCTTCCGCATATCTTTAGCACATCCTTCCACCTTTTGGTAATGCTAGCTTTTCATAAATTTCAACAAATTACATAATAAAAATTTTCAAAAATATATTCTTGCAACCGCTGTAAAACTGCTACCATTACCATGTGTAATAATTTATTTAAATAAATAAAGTTTATATCTTAAAACAAGGCAAACTAGAAGTCGAATTTATTAAGGAATGGCTTCAACTAGAAAATGCTTTGAGTAACATTAATTGAAATCACTAATCAACACTATAAGGCCTGAATTCGAAAACGAGATGGATAGTACAAGTAAAGAGTGTTATATTTTAAAAAAGAGGAACATATTCATTGGTTTTATGAGACATATAAATAATGGGTTGTGAATGCACAGTCGTTGAAAGAAATACAGATTCGTTTCGGAGCTGGAATGATAAAAATTACAAAAATAAAGCAAATAATGTCGTAGCTAGTGAGATACCCAAACAATAGTTATCCATTGCGCTATTTCATAGTTTCGCACCTTTAGTTGCTGTTCTAGGATGATTTCAATCCAAAACTCAATTTTCTCGGAATCTTCAAAAATTTCAAGAGCGAATTCTGATTCTAACGAAGAATTATCGTCGTAATAGTAGTGCTAAAATAAGTCTGTGAGTAACAAAAGTAATGTCAAAAGGTAGTAATAGATGTCTAAAATAAATTAATAGCGTACATCGTCAGTTCTATAGTCCACTCCTGGAATAGCATGTCGAATGCACAATAAGCAATCTCCACCACTCTTGCGCCGGATCACAATAGATGGCATTTTAGGAAAGAGACACTGGTTCTGTACTATCAGTGTTATCAGAAGTCATATTAATAATGGTCGTTGGTTATTATGCTCAATGTCCACCCCAAAGTTCCACCTAATAGTGTTTATTACACATGTTTTATATCTTACCATCGGTCGAAATTTTGCACATAGAGTCAATCCTGATAGATGGTGAATGTTAAAAGGGGGTTTCGAGAAAAACCTCGGCACTGTAACTATCAGAGATGAGTGGTTTACGGAATGCACACTTGGAGTGGGGAGAAAAACGTCACCTGAATTGTTTTCTTTACGTTTACAGGCTTACAGAAATTATATCTTATATTTAAAGTATTTTCTCTCTCTATACCACATTCCCATATTTCACTAACTAGTCAAGGTACAGAAGTGTATGGAGCTCAATTCTCCAATTGGCTGTCTTGAACATTCCTTGGGTGCAGCAGATATACAGCCACAATTTTCAGTTGAATTCCAAATACAGTATCTTTAACAATGAGGACATATTATACTGATTATCAATGATAGAATTATTAATACCTTAAAAGAGGTGTAAGTAATTGATTTGGATTTAATTGAAAATAATACGGTAGTGGTTTTTACCTGATTATGGGAGTGTTACTATTCCTCTGTATGGTGTTACATACAACCAATTTTATATGAGAATTTCCTCACAGATAATTTTTAAAGAGATTTTTTTGCCCTATTTAATGGTCACATATGATGTTTCATAATTATAGTCCACCCCCATTTGTCACTCTATCTCTACCAGGATTCAGTTCCTAAAATTTTAACAAATTTCTTTTCTGAGCNTTTCTCTACAATACCGAAAAGATGAAATCCTTACGTTTTCTGGAATTGGATTTAACCATTCATAGATTGCAAAGAAAACAGGTCATTCTAGGAAATTTATCATCAATTACCTGAGAAGTTCTGATAAATATGAGAGCAAAAAGAGTGGAGGAAAGCTATTGAAACTGGGAAAGAGAGAAAGCAAAGGAACCACGATGGCATCAAAAAGTATAGTCAGCTTGAACGGAATCATTAGTCTTCTGTCCAACAGTGTCAAAAACAACGGTTTGAAGGTCATTGAGGGCAATTCATCAGACGAGAAAGGATGAATAAATGTCCCAATTTGACAGCAGATCACAAGAAAGTTAGACTGGAATTTTCTCAAACACATGTCATGAACTTCAGAATGACAAGAGGTACTTTCGAGATTTGCATGTTTTTTCAAGTATAAGGTCATATTTAGTGACGAAAACAAGTTTAACCTTGATCCAGATGGTTTTTCTTCATACTGGAAGAACTTGAGGAAACAGTTACAACAGTTTTGTAAGCGGAATTTTAGCGGAATAAGTTTGAGAGTATGGGCAGTAATTTTATCACTTGGTGCTCTCAAATTGACTTTGATCTCCAAACACTGCTGATTACCAAAAGGTTCTTGAAAGTCAACTAGTCCCTTATTATGATAAATTTCCTCAGATCAACTTCACATTCCAAAAAAAGCTATCATGTTCGAGCTCAGAAATGTCAACCTTATGGTCTAGCCACCTCCGTAAGTGGACCTAAATTTCATGGAAAATCTTTGGACGATAATAGTCCGCAAGGGTTATGCCCACGACAAGCAGATTTTCTCAGTTTAAAAGTTGAAGAAGACGATTTTAGAGGAGTGGAACAAAACCGAGTTATCCTCAAAAATTTGTCAGCGAGTACGATTGACCGTATTTTTCAGGTGATCGGTAGAGTTAGTGCCTGTACTGATTACAAGAAATTGTTTGGTATTCGTTATAAATTTAGTTTGTTGTTGATATTTCTTTTAAGTGGGCTCTAAATGACCTGTTTTCTTTGCAATCTATGAATGGTTAAATCCAATTCCAGAAAACGTAAGGATTTCATCTTTTCGGTATTGTAGAGAAAGAAACCGTCAACAATCTTCTGTTTCTGACATAAAATGTGCATTTGCCATGATGTATTCAAATATGAATGCTCGCATATTCAACGTGAATTATAATTACGAAACTGTGATAAAACAAGTTTTTTGTATGTTTGAAGAAAAAATTCATTATCAAAATAAAAAGTGCAGATGATCGTCGCGATGTGATGGAAGCTCAGAAAAGAAATTTGTTAAAATTTTAGGAACTGAATCCTGGTAGAGATAGAGTGACAAATGGGGGTGGACTATAATTATGAAACGCTCAGTAGTAGTACCTACCATTTCCTCCTTTGTGATACTAAACTTTCATGGAAATACTGAAAGTATGAATATAGATTTATGCGATAAAAATAGAAGGAATTTCGAATGTAATTTGTATCTATAACAGGAAACAGTTAAAAGTATAAGAAAAATTAGGATCTCATATTTTTTCATACTTTCAAGATCTGATCAAATTTATAGGTAAGAGTGAATATGATAATACTCTACCTACAATGATAACTTTTAATTTCTGTATTTATATGCTGATCGATTCATTTGCATTAAATTTCTACGTTAGGGCATATTGTGACAAATATTCTAATTAAAAGTACCTAAAGACGAGGTTCTTATACATACGGAGGTCTAATAGGTGATAGCTGGATTTCTTCGATATAATAATTTTTTTTAAAAAACACTTTATAACTATTTTAGAATGACAACACAAAGCTTCGTGTTTCGGAGAAAGTATTTGTTTATGAAAATATGCAATCATTGAATACAAAGTGATAAGATGTATTTCCAACTACAGTTAACAAATCTTTGTTTCGTATTATTCATTAAACTTAGAAAACCATCGATAGTTGAAAGAGAACAAGTTTCCCACCTTCTAGCTCTCTATTGTAAAGTTGGGAAAACATGTCTCTTTCTACTTCGCGCTGGTGAATCCATTAAGAATAAGATTTATTCCATCATGTTTGCAATATGGTTCATCAGTGTTACATATTCTACAATTTAAAATGAGTCGAACTTATGAAGTTGCGATAAAAGCATTTCAATTTCTTATTAATCTAAAGTGTTTGTACTTTAAAGGTTTACTTTTGAGACCAATTAGTATTCTACAGTTCGTTAATGTATTTCTGCATTTTGTACGATTAAAAAGATTAAAGTAGTGTTATAAATAAAGCATACCTTACTGACTGCTCGAGACATAGTGAGCAATTGCCACAATTTATAGATGAGTAGATAAGATTTGAAGGGCAATAAAGAAGAATACAAACGGTAGAAACTCTGGAATTAAACTGCTGGAAGTAGTCACAAAAGGGTATAGAAAATATGACTTTAAATGAAACATAAGGAGAAATACTAAATTACGCTTTAACTTGTATATGAAGATGGCTGGTATTAAAAGTCGTCCTCCCATCACGCAACGTTACATGCAGTCTTCGCTATGACTAGTTACATCTCAATTTATTCCGGTTAACTATTCCCATGGAAAATTAAAGTAGCACAATATAAACACATCAATCATTTTTAGATGAACAACTACTATTTTAAGAATTTTTGATTTATTATTAAAAAAGAATGTAACTTAAAAATAACAGGTTAAGCGTAACTCAAATAACAGTTATTTCTCATATTATACCAATAACGTCAAGATTTTCGATTTTTATTTTAAAGGTCTATCACAATTTTTCCTTGAATGAGTCTTAAAGTTTATACAGACAGTCTAAATTTAAATATTATTGTCTTATACGAGTTTCACGTCGTTTTACACTACTAGTGTTATAGTCATATATTTCGCTATTAATAATTGATGTGCATGCGTTTATGACTCACGTAGAATTTTTTAAATCATTATTCTGTTTAACACATTATTCGTTGGAATGTTACCTATTTATCCGTTACTACAATTTTGTGCTAAATATATTTTCTATATGCTGTTTGACTTGTTTCAGTGGTTTTCACACTAGTATTATTTGAATCTTATAAAAAATTATAATTGTAATGAGTTCTTTATATCGTGTAGTCTCTCACCTTCATTTCAACCTAGCAATTTTGATGTGTAAAAGTCATAAAATATCAACTGTTAAGTGAGTGAAGTATAATGCGCTTCAATATAAGACGCAAAAAATCATGTAAGTCTTTAATTTTAGGTTCTCTTAATGGATGTAGGTGTACCTGTGTCATCTAACAATGGTAAAGTTACGTTCAAAATAACACTTACAAGTGATCCGAAATTGCCATTTAAAGTGTAGGTTTTTCTGAATTTTATAATCATACTGAAGAATATTTTAAAACCTACATTTAAATTTGGAACCACACTTAAATTCTGTTTTCTCTTTACAGATTGTCAGTTCCTGAATCTACTCCATTCACTGCTGTATTGAAATTTGCTGCTGAGGAATTCAAAGTCATACTTAAATCCTAACTTTATCAAAATCAATTTGTAGTTATCAATGAAATACCATAGTTTTTAGGTTCCTGCAGCTACTTCTGCCATTATTACAAGCGATGGAATTGGTATTAATCCATCACAGTCGGCAGGCAACATTTTTTTAAAACACGGCAGCGAGCTAAGACTAATTCCGAGAGATCGTGTTGGAAACATGTTTATAGAATTAAAATTTTCATAGTCTGTTATTTTTAGTTTGATCTTTAAAATACTTTCTTTTCATATCTTAGAATTTCAATTTCAATGTCATAACAGCCTTGGCACTATCTATGTAAATGTAAATCTTTTCCATATATAATTTAAGTTGATACTTCCAATTAGTATTTTCTAAAAAAGATCGAATTCGTTATATACTTTAGTTTTATCATCAGATTATGTAAGCAAAAAAATAATACTTGCGAACTTTATAGTATTTGTTTTGTGCACTGGTTTTATTGTGGGTGTTTTGGATTATAGCATATATATATATATTTGGAGTGTGCGTTTTGTGTGCCTAAGCCCTTGGAGTAAAAAGGATTTCTAATCTTTAATTTATCTGTGGTATTTTGCTACTTTAATTTTTTACATTTTATTAAGATATTTTCAGAATGTATTTAAGTCCTTCACAGAAAAGCCTACTTGGGAAGGTAGTGAGTGTTTCTGCCTTCACTATGAGATGGGGTTTCGTCCCATTTGTTGTATATCTTGGGTTCAAGAAGGGACCAGAAGCTCTTCCCAATGGCCAGGTAATTAGAAATACTTAAAGGTGGTGCAACTTAACTGTGGATTCCAGGTCATCCCGTTCACCATATTCAGTCTACTCTGGGGTTGAGCGGCCTTCTGGATCAGTCAAATTAATGTTTATTTGACTAAACTTGCTAGTAAAATGTGCATTCTAACAAGTATTCATGCATACTACCTTATATGGCGACAAACAGCCGCTAATACATCCAGCATTGCCCTATGTAATTAAACCCACTAGCACCCATTCGTCACTGATGCACCATTGAAATCCAGTAGATAGATCATGGAACTTAGAAAAACCACCTCTTATCTTGATGGTTCCAATCACTTTGGACAGTTCAAACAATTTCGCTCAGATCATTAAGAAATTTGAACTTAACATAATCAAAGACACATTTATAACTTATTATGTTGACAGTATACCTTACACACTAAACATCACTAATAATGTCGGAGAACACGACACGTAGCCTAAGACAAGTCCACGAGAGGGACCATAACAGATAACTGGGGTGCAATCGCGGAATATTCACTATAGGATAATGAATTTTGTTGTGATCCCGCTTTAATTTACAGGTACCATCATTCAACAATATTATATGAAATAAAGTGATATTAACCAGTCTACAAAAAAATCAGTTCAATCAACATCCATCTCGGCCGGCTGAACGGTAGAGTCTCCAGCTGGTGCAGCTCCATCTCCAGCGTGTGCTTCCACTTTCTTCTCTTCTTTCTTCGGAGGTGCTGGCTTCTTCTTATTTAATATTGGGAATACGATTGCCTCGAAAGACTAAAGCAAAGTGTTTATCGGGATATATGAAATCTACCGGATTAGATATACGGAAATTCAACTAAAACACCTGTTGTTGCTGAAGAATTTCGTGCACAAAAACAGTAGGTGGAGCGGCTTTGGGACGACACTCCTGTTTGTGGCGGGCTTCATCTAACCACCTTTTCTTATCTTCAATGGCATTGATAACCTAAGGCACATGGATTGAAATCTACTTCAAAACATCTAGTAATAACATTGAATTGCACCTTTTCCATATCAATACTATCTAGATGAGCATGCGTTTCTCCTCCAGCTACATAGTCATCATAAGCTTTCCTCACACGAAGAATTGACTGATCAAATCCGTCGAATGCAGGCTAAATATGAACCAAGTACTAACAAAAGGTACATTCATTTTTCAAACCTATTTTACCTTTCTTCCCTCAGCCTCTCGGAATCTTTCGGTTATGGGATCACCAACTTTTTTAAGTTCCAAAAGACGTTGCTCGTATATCTAAATTAAAACATGCTAAGCAAATAAAAACCTAAAACTACAATACTCTTACCATACACAAAAGATATATCCTACCTGTTGCTCCGCATCTTCTCCTTCATCGTACAACCAGTCTTCAGTAGCTGTTAGTTGAGTTCGAAAAGCATCAGCATCCTAAGCAATTCTTTGCATTATTAAGAACAGGTTCATTTTTTAATTCCTTACCGCTTCATTAATGAAGTCTGATAGTTGATCAGAGAGTTTGTTACGCATCTCATATACATATTCCTCGACATTATTCTTAGCATCTGCTTTGCGCTTTTCTTTCAAGTCACTAGTCTGCATTGCTAACTAAAAACTATGTTTGAGTAGGTCTTTTTTTTACATCATAACTAAAAAGATAACCTCGGTTTCCGTATATTTAGTAACATTGAATGTTACTGGCAGAGACTCCTCTACTTTGAGGTCTATGGAAACTGTTTTCGTCTTTTGCTTATTAGGTTCTGGCCCATTCGAAAGTGCTTCGCCTTGTGATGTTGTATCCTGTTCCATAGACTCTTCAGTGGAATGTGTCTAAATAAATTAACTTTTCCAACTAGAATACAAATCACGCGAGTTCTGAAATTAAACTTCAAACCTCAATATTTTGAACTTCATACATAGTCGCCGAACATACAGAGAATATACCATTAGGGTTAATCCTAACCTGCAAACATAGCTCAAAAATTCACAATCCTCTAAGTCTAGGCCAAAGTAAAATACTCGGATAATTCAATGGAGAAAACATGATATTCTGCTATACAAACCTTCACTTTCACTTTTCGTGCTTGACCATCTTCGTTTGGATTGACACCAGATATTCGCCAAGAACCTAATAATCTTATTTTAACAGTTGTAGGTGACTTAAAATACGTAAGAAAAGTTCTTCTTGAGAAAATATATAGCAACTGAATATTTACCGATTAGTGAAGTATTATGTGGAACAGTATTTGGGAGTGCATAGCGTGCATCCACCTGGAAAGCATCCATCTTGTACAGTGTGACCATTTTTGAAAAGGGAAACTCGTCACGTTCAACAAATGCATCCGATTCGCTGAAATTACCACTAATGTATTTGGGCTGCTAATACCCTATAGCATCTAACTGACCCTCCTTCACTAGAACCACCAGTCCAAGTAATCTTAATACGATATGGCTGAGAATCTTTGACAAAAAATTCACGAACTCTAAATGCAGGAGACAGAATAGCACACTGCATTGCCGCACCTATAATATACTATCTATAATGCATTATTTAGTATCACCCTTTAAATGACGCACCTCTGGCTACTGCTTCATCGAGATTCATCGTTGTTTTAGCGTCCTTGCTAAATATTTCTTGAATAATACGGCGAACCATGGGGATTCGCGATGATCCTCCTACCATTTCAATTTCATCGACATCTGATGCCTAAATAGATCACTTTATAATAACTACATTTACTTAAACATATATGACTACCTTCAATCCAGATTCGTGCAATAACTTTAGCAGGAGCTGCCGAATTTTATCGAAAAGAGGAGCTGCTAATTCTTCAAACTCGGATCTAAGATAGACACATGTCATTTACATAATGATTAGTTCCTTATTGATTTACTTGATAAATAACATTTCTATATATAGCTAACTTTAAGTCTACAAAATAACCTTTGAATTTTCCCTGCAACATCCCTATCATTCATGAAACATTCGATGTTTATAGGAATAGGTGTTTGATTTGCCGACATTTGTTTCTTCACTTTCTCACATTCGTCAAGAAGCCGAAGCCACGCACGAGGGGAATCGCGAGCATCAATTCCTTTATTTTTTATACTTGTGTAGCTACTCTCAATATCCTTTTCTTAGATGCACAAATATTAAAAAACTTATCACCATAATTCATCTTGAATATCTGCCGGAAATGCTCCCTGATTAGGGCATCTAACCACAATCCACCAACATCAAGATCATAATTTGTTCCAAGCATCTGAAAACACCGAGTTTAAAACATTTTTTGTTTTCTTAACGTAGTTGGTAAATGGGAAGCATACTAGGAATTCCTAACCTGAAGTTTCCCCTTATTGAAGGCAACAATACTAGCTTGAGTAGACGCATGCCCAACATCAAGAAAAACAACATAACGAGGTTTACTTTTTTCATCGGGAAGATCCTGTTTGTATATGCCTGGAATTTTAAATATGTGGGAATTTATCAGTGAATTTGTTAACTTATCAGACTATACCATACCATATGCCAGAGCTATAGCCGTTCCTTCATTTAATACTCTCAGTGCATTGAGCTGTGCATACTGTATGGCGGCTTGAGTCGCTCTTCTTTGAACATCAGTATAGTACGACGGAACCTATAAACCATTTGGAAATAGTCTTCTAAAATACTGATAAACTATGTTGACAATTTTACCGTTACTACACAGTCAGTTACTTTCTTGACATCATTCATTTGACTCTCGATAATATCACGCAGCTTGGTCAAAAGTGCAGCCAAAACTTGCTCAGGAGTAAAAACTTCCTCTCTCTCTTGGAAAGCAACCTTAATGATTAGTATAAAATCAATAGATAATAATGGAAATAGTTTTTAACCGAAAAAACAGCCATTAAACTCGAACCCTTACTTTTAATCCAATATCATCATTAGATAACTGCACTGTTTGACATGGAATAAATTCCATAAACTTTTGAGCTATGGGATCACTGTATTTCCGTCCAATCAAATGCTTGAAGTTAATAATCGTATTTTTAAAATTTGTGTTTACAGCTTGACGAGCAGCTACACCCATTGATCGACTTTTCGATCCAAAAGAAACACAAGCACTAAATGAAAAATTTTGATAACACATGAAGGTATTGTCCTATTGCGCAATCGACAATTTTCAAATCAGCTTAAATGAATTCAATGGTGATTAGGAATGAACTCACGGAGTGGCATGAAGAGAATAATCATTAGTGATCACTTCAATTCCACCTTGTCGCGCGATAGCAATATAACAGTTCAAGTTGCCAATATCAAAACCAACCACAGACATGACTGTAAAAACTTGAAATTCCTAAAATCCTGCATACAAGCCACAAAACGTCCGAATGACAAATACTATATGAATCGAAGTACATATAGCGTAATTTAAACCTTAATGCGAATTCCTATACTTTTGCTTAAATTCATACGATATGATACAAAAAAACAATTATAAACGCCTATACAAATCCATAAATATGGGACGAAACTATCGTTTATAAAATCTTTACTTCCTTATCTCAAAGATTGCCTTAGATAAGAATATCACAACGAAAGCATAACAATTTTAATACTAGGAACATCTATGCTCATGTAAATTATACTATAAGTGACGTCAATAGTAGAAAATTTAAAGGAACATGGAGAATTCTCGAAAGCTCGAGTTATTCAAATAAAGTTTGTTTTGAGACCAATTTTGATACTAAAGGAATATCTTAAATCATCACCTCTGAAGATCGCGTTTGGCTTTACTCGTATTACATGTTCGTTAGGAGCCATAGTCTAGTATATGTTAAATAAAGGAAAACTTAACCAATATGGTTTTTGTCAGTATACATGATTTTTAATCAATCATTCAATGAGATCATTTGTTTATACGCAGCATCCACATTCATTTTTCTGATTTACGTAAGGTATCAACCCGTGTTGCATTTGTTATAACCTGTTTTGGCACTTTCTGTTTATTGATTTTCGTAGAATATATTTTTTTGTGGCAAGATGGCCCCGATGACGGATTTCTTACAAGCTTCTGAAAAGATGGATGTAGATGAACAAGCAAATGATGAAGTGAAAGATATTACTAAGGATATAAATGTTATTGCGATTGAAAGTGAGTTCTTAGAGGAAATATTTTCCATGCACATTTTATTATTATTGTTATTATTAAACTTCAAATTCCCAATTAACGGTGTGGTATCATCTTACAGATATCAAAGAACATTGTTCTTTACTTGATAGGGGTGAATCGCATTTCATTGGACGTGTTCTTCAAATGCTACATAAGACACGCAAACAGTTAAATGCTGAGGTATTTTTAAAGTCTTGTCGTTTGCAAAAATTACTTGAAAATAACTATCACGTTAATCTTAAATCTGAATTTTTCACTTTTGTGCGATTATTTTACTTTATATTATTTCGCATATATATACTTGAGGTTCTGTACAAACTTGTTTCTGGACTGCCTTGGTCTTCACCTTTGCATAAAGATGCACTGCTTTCCTGGGTACCATTTGATGCTTCCTTGGTTATGGATACTGATTCAAGAACCACAAAGTTTATATATTATTTATAAAAATGTTCCATTGAACATATATATATATAATTATCCTTGATTTCAAAGGTCACCACGACCAGTTCGCCGCGTTTTTACAACATCTCCTGAATCGGAATTATATGTACATTTACTTGTTCTACTGTACCTCGTTGATAGCAATAAGTTGCCTGGTGCTAAAACTGCAGCTGAGCAGCTTATCTGTAGAGGTGGATTTTTTCTTTATGTTTGAAGTTTGCGAGGTCCTATATGCAACATGTATTTTAAAATAATCTGAAAAGTTGCGTAATGTAAATATAATACTAGTATTTCTAATTTGACAGTAGTAAATTAAGTTGTATTTTGAGATTTTGCTTAATTATAAAGAGAGAGGTTATCCATTAATAGGTCTCTATATGCAACATTTTTGCATTTTGAAAGCTAGTCATTGATGTAAAAAATAAACAGTCAATATTCTCTGTTTATGCATGATATGCGAAAAAATTTGTAATTCAGTTGATACACTTGATCGTCGATCGCTAGATCCTATTGCTGCTAAGGCACTTTTTTACCTAGCTTTGATTCATGAGAAACTAGGAAAACTTCACGAACTTAGCAGGTATGTGATTTTTGTTTTTTTTTAGTAGTTGGATTCGATTTGTAGAGAATAGTATCATAAGTGATTTAGTTATCTGAACTCACGCCTGCGTACTGCTACTCTAAGGCATCATAAGGAGTCGCAGGCAACCCTTATTTTCACACTGCTTCGGTGCTATCTTATAAACCGACAATACCAATCTGCAGCAAAACTGGTATCTAAGGTACATCTAGATAATATACCTAAAATATGAATGTTCAGTCTTAGCAGTTAGTTTTTTTTAGTACAAGGGTTAACTATAATAAAATGACATTGGACAAAACAGTTATTGCTTTGATTTTCCATTATATTGTAGGTGAACAAAGATTATTATTAGAAGTAGTCTATGAATGCGCTGATTTTAGAACATCTCTTTTTCACTGCATTAGACGCTGAAATAAGTAAATTATAATGATCGAAATGACATCAATAATTCTACATTGGTTAGGGAATTGTTCCAGGTGACATTTCCTGAAGGGGCGAATAATAATGACCTAGCTCGATTTCTGTATTATCAAGGCCGAATTAAAGCATTGCAACTGGATTATATAGCTGCAGCTGGATATTTTTTACAGGTGAGCATATAATATTAGCATTTCATCGTCTAATGATGTAATATTATAGGCTATAAGAAAGGCGCCACAGGAATCGGCTATTGGCTTCAAGCAAAATGTGCAGAAATGGGTAATTGTCATTGGTTTACTACAGGGGGAGATTCCAGAAAGATCAATTTTCCGACAGCCTATCTATAGGAAATGTTTCACACCTTACCTAGAACTCACTCAAGGTAAATTATCTTGCTTAGATTAACATTAATAGTTTCGTGTATTATACGTTTGTATTTTAGCAGTACGCCTGGGAGATTTGGCTAAATTTAACTCTGTGCTTGACCAATACGGAGCTATGGTATGCTATTTTTGTCTTTGCTCAATTAAATTTTAACATAGGATTAACATTTTTAATTTCGGTTTGAAAAAGACGAAACATTGACACTTATTGTGCGTCTTCGACAGAATGTTATCAAAACCGCCGTTAAGCAAATATCGCTAGCATATTCTCGAATTACAATCAAGGTAGGTGTATTATTTTATAAAATGTATACAAAACAATATTAGTAAGGTCTCGATTTTTTGCAGGATATCGCTAAAAAGTTGCAGATGAATAGTGAAATAGAAACAGAATATATGGCATGTTTATTTTGACTGGATTTTTATTTTATTTTTCGCATTTTTTTGAGAATTTAAATTTGCAATCATAGGTCGCGAAGGCTATTGCTGATGGTTCTATAGATGCTGTGATAACGTGTGACACAAAAGATGGTGACCGATTCATGCGTAGCTCCGAGACTGCTGATGTCTATAGAACTACAGAACCTCAGACACATTTTGATTCAAGGATTAGGTTAATGCCTTAATCACAAATCTATAGTATGAGTTTTAATTAACATTATACAGATATTGCTTGGAACTACATAATCAGGCGGTGAAAGCTCTTCGTTTTCCTCCAAAAAATAAAATGGAAGTTGAAAGTATTGAAGCTCAAAGAGAGCGTGAACAACAGGTAGCTTAACATTATCTACATGGATAAGTTAGAAGCTGTTTCCTAGCAGTGTTCATCGTTTTCCGCAAGCAAAATTTCAGGAATTGGAATTCGCTAAAGAGATGGCTGATGAAGACGATGATGATTTTTAAAGCACTTATAAATATTACTTATTCCGCTTATATTCATTTGTTATTTGGTATAAATCTTATAGTACGTGTTTTTTACTTCCGTAACTACAGTGTTCTATGCACTATAAACTGTTAAATCATATTAATGTTATTGTGGATTCTTTCAATTTGAGATATGATCCACTGTACAAGTGGATTTCTACCATAATTTTAATTCTAGATGTCCCCTTTCGTCGCTCACTTGCAGAATTATATTAATAAATTCCTCGGTTATGGATGGTTTTTTCCTCCGGTTGCTCATGCAATTGATATATCAGTTGGTGCTCAAAGATTTAGCCGTGTCAAGTTTTATGGAGTAGAAGATATGATTAAGGATATGCGTATCTTATTAGGAGTACCTAAGTACAGAACTAGCAAGCGTGGGTTTATTTACAGTTGGAAGTTTTGATGTTAAAAATTTGGGTACTTTTGTTATTTTAGCTAAGAAGGTCACGCGCAAGTACTCGTACACTCGTTTACTTACGCATAATACAAATTTAGTTAATTGTCAGTCATGTGGATTGGATCATGAAATAGGGACGCTATGTGGTAATTGTTATCAAAAGGTGCATTATTTTTTGTGTTTATATATACATTTTGTCATAAAATGGTAACCAAGTTCTTAAGGCACTTCAGACTTATTGATATATCTTAAGTTACCAATTAAAGTAAATAAAGCGTTACGTGGAGTGATGTGTAGTCTGTTTTCTATCATTATATTGATTGATTCAAATTGATGTTACACTCCATGGAATACATAATTGAGCCTGGATAAGTAGTGCCTTAAGAGCATAGTCATTGTTTGCCTAAAGGATGTTTTCAAGGTACGACAATTGACTAACGATATTAAGCTTAGAATTATGAACTATAACCCTTACAAAGGTGAGCGACAAGATAAAGAGGTATGTTTCTGAATACATTTACGAGTTAAAATTGATAAACTAGTGTCATAATTTTAGGTAATATTAGGTCATTTTTATTCCAACAGATTTACCTCAAATTCCAAAATGACTTCGTAGAGGATGGAGTTCTAAATGGTAAGAGAGTTTTGGAAATGGACAAAGTTCGGCCAGGATGGTTCAAGAAGTTGGTCAAGCAATGAGTAGTACTCTTTTAATTTGCTATTCTTTGGCATTAGATTACTTTCATTCGTGTTGTAGTTATAATAAATAGTAAAAGTGTTTCCATTTCCTTTGCATTGATTAATAATTAAAATATGTTGTCAAATTTTTTATAGTTTTAGCATAGATTCTTGACAGATTGAGGATATTTTAACGTTAGAACTAAAGGATGCATATATGAGATTACCTTCTTTAAATAAATATATATATATATGTACTGATTAAGGTTTCTAATGCTTCCATTTGGGATTATAAAAATGCTATCGCGTGATCTTTTCAAATCGTGTGGGTAAACCACCATATTGAAATTGAAGAAAAATATAGAAGACTGAAAAGAGTTCCAAAGATTCCAATATTTGTTGTGGAGCAACTTGAACCGAATCTTTTATGTTTGTAGCATTCACTGAAAGGGAAAACAAAGGGTAATGACAGTATAGCATTCCTTCACTTATTGTCATTGGTTTAGTTCTCAAAAAGCAGCTATGGTTTGTTCTGTTAGCGAAGTTTCTGAACTAGTTATTAAAACTTGTAATCCTAGACATTTTCCTAGATTGATTTTGTTGGTAGATTTCCTATTTCATACGCTTTGAATATTAGCCAATTTTTTTTTACGGAATTTTAAAGAATTGGTAGATTTAATGCGATTTCATGTGTTCACTTCTGTATTCATAAAATGCAAAGAATAAAATGTTATTTTTGCAGAGATGGTTTTATCAATAATCTGTTTTCTCATAAAGGCCGGTGAGTGGCTTATGTAGCCTTACATTTAGTTAGATTAGTAGATACTTGATGTCGATTCTTGGAAACGTTCTAGTCCTCTCCTTGGATCCACTTAAGTGCGACGAAAATAAAATTTGCTCGCCTGGTCTACGGTGTGAAGGTTCCAAATGTGTGGGTATGGGCTCTTCAGTTATTTTAGAGAATTTTCTCCCATATATACTTTTTCATAATTACTCTTTATAGTCCGCCTTGACTGCCCTATGTTGTCTATGCCACAGCTAAGAAGCGGGTGTAAGTTACACGTGAAGATAGATGGAAATGGGTGTCCTATGCCTCACATTCAATGCAGCAAAGAGAACCTTAGTACTTTTCTCCTTTCAACTATTTATATTTAAATTTACTTGTTAAATTATATCTTACATTTCCTAATTCCTTCTATCCTATTATTTTAGGATGTGGTTCAATCTTTTGTTCACCTGGTTTCCAGTGTAATTCTTCAGTAACTCTATGTGTTCCACGTACAGATTGTTTATCTCTCCAATTACCACCACAAGAAGGATGTGTGGACATAATGGTATCTTATACATTGTTTGGAAATAGTTGCAATTTGCTAAAATAAATTTGCAGATGAAGATACTTTTTTACCATATCTGGAGGTATTTAAATATTCTATCATATATATTTAATTTCAAATGTCGATATTTTGATCTCATTTAATTTTGCTGTTCTTAGGAACTAGACGAATTCGATTGCCTAAGACCTGTGAGAACTTGTAAAAAAGCAGAACTCATAAATATAGCAACAATCAATGATGTCGAAAAGCGAACAACGAGTAAGTTCAGACATATTTATTGATTATCAAATATAATATACGCTTTATTTACAAAATTATAAGACATTAAGTGACGATAGTGTCATTTCAGAACATTTTCTTTATCAGCCTTATTTAAGATCACTTAGGTGGAGGATCTATAATAGGTCCTTGAACTTGTTTAAACTTTAAATCCAAGGTCGAAGCCTCATTTATGACCCATCAATTATTATTATTTGAATTGCTGGAGCCACTTGTTCTTAGCTAATTTCATTTCTTTAAATTAGCCAGCATAAACTAATAAATCTAAATTTGCCTTGGATTACGAAAACGACGCATTACATGAAATAATTTAAATTTAAAAGAAAAAAAACCTAAACATTGTTATCCATTGTGCATTTGGTAAAACAGATAAAAGAATTAATCACTCATACAACTAATGAATTTGACTATTTTGAAACTGTTTTGGTATTCAAAGTAAATGTTCTAAAATTTCAGGATGTCCGAGAAATTCTGAGTGGAGTGACTGTAGCAATCTATGTGGTGAAAAGTCCTGTGAAAACTACATGTCTGTGAGTAAAAAAACGAGAAGTGCACGATACAGCAGTATTTTAGTAAGCAAAGCTTCTAGATAAGTGATACAATATTTTCAATAATTACTTAAACAATGATTTCTCACAGCGTTATTGCTCATATTGAATAAAGAAAATCTAGTTAGGAAATACAATGACCGACTGAATCCAACTACCAGTAGCAAAGTGTGACTGCATACATCAGAACTTTTAACGCAACTTAGTAGTACTACTCAAGATTTTAGGCGGATCACTCTTATTTTTAGAGGGTGATATTTATCAACTTATAATAAGTGTATTAGCGTTATTATAAATAGACGGTTCTATAGAGGACGAGTTGTTTTGCCTTTCGATGTGGCCCACCTGCTTGTGTTTGCAAAGAAGGCCATGTTCTTCTATCACAGTCTGATTATAACATGGGATGTATTCCCAGTGAAAAATGCAGGTTAACAAGTATCTCTACACCATTAAAGGTATACTCTGTAATCAATCTGATATATGGTAATCAGTGTTATTTTAGAAAATCTGAAACCTTCAACTTGCAGCACAGTCGAGCGACAAGATTCACTCGTCCACTATAAGTGTTAATGCAACTTTTCTTATATAGTAAAATACATTCTTATTATGTTCAAGTTTTACGGCTTTTCAACTGTTGTTGTAAAGGAGTACACTGTTAATTATACCACTGGAAAAAATATAAATTTACATTTGTACTGAAAATGAGAAAATTGTAGCACATGTATCGAAATCATAGTAAAAAAACAAGAGCATACTAATTTAGATTACTGAAACATTCTTCTTACTAGTTTAGGCCATAATTTCGATATTTATTTAACTTTTTTCTAAGTGATTATTTATATACCATGTTTTAATTGTGATTGGACCAATTTACACAATTTCTGAGCACAACTTGTAGAATGACAGAAATTTCGAAATCAAACAGTCAACAATATAAGATATATTTATATTATGGACGTTTTTTCTAGTCTAACTTTGAAAAACGAATATATATCATGGTATAGCATGTGTAGAAACTGGCGCAGTTACTTCGAAGATTAGCGCATTTTTTGTTACTGCTTGGTACTATTGATCAACGTTTTGAATGGAATTAACATGGTTTTCCTTTTCTCGTAAAGTAATGAAATTCGAAAATATACGTGATTAATGTGATAGTATTATACTATAGAATTTGTAGAGTGCTTTGTACATTTTTATCTTTATTCGCTTATTGCAGTTTTCTAATAATTATGATAGTAATATATCTATAAATCTTAATCACACTAAAGAGGATTATTACCGAATGTTCTGTGTAAATTGATGGTACCATTTGTAGTACAGTACAAATAGGCTTAGCACTTAGTGTCTAAAAGTTATATGAACTTATATGTACCAACATAAAAAGTACAGAAAAATCGGGATTCCATGCAGCATTGCTTGGCTACTATATTTTATAATACGGTAGTAATGTATTGCCTGTAATACCTTAAAAATACTGAAAATATGCGTGGTTTCTGTTTAGTTCTGACATATTCAGTGAATTGTATGCACTAATAATTTTGAGTAAATAGGCATTTTTTTTTGCATTATTTATCTCTTCAATTAATCCTAATTATTTTTTAGAATTTAATTAGCAACATTTTTGGTGTATTTGAATCACTGCCGTACTAGTTAAATTCCTATAATTAATGACAAATTTTCACGTTATGGATTTTGTTATTTTTCAAGTAATTGTTGTTTATTGGAATGTTTCATATAGTTTTTTTTATTAAGTGGCATTTTGTCTTTCCACAGGCACGGAGTACTCAGTGGGTAATATACAATATAGCGATAGTAACGGAAGTGATGTCTCGTTCTGGACACACTAGAGAAGGTTATTTTCACATAGTTAATAAGCCTAATCCTAATTACATCCAACATTAATTATTGCATGGTAACACTTACAGATGTTTTCTAATTGTTCTAGGCTCTATGAAGGCAGGTGATTTTGATCAGTAAATATAAAACTAATATCTCAGTATTACAATCATAAAGTTTATGCATTTATTTTTTTTGATTTAACACTGAATTTTGAAGACGCTGAGGCGTATGCTGATGATCTGAGCAGGAAACGAGTTAGAATCGACGATGAAAATGAAAATAATGAAAATGGTGGTGGAAAAATTGCATTTGGTGCAGCCGGGCAGTTTGATACAGTCAGTTCTTATCATAATTTATGGAATTTTTAGGTATTTAATATTTCTTATGTCGTGTTTAAAGGATGTGTATGGAAGTGTCCGTGGAACTCGAAGTGGAAAATACTTGGACTCAATTACAACAGGAGATGATGATGAAATTGATGAAGATCAAATACCACTCATAACAAAAAAGAATATGAATTACACGGCTCCTGCTAAATTTCTTCAAGAAGCTGCAAATACTGCAACGGAAGTAAGCAAATGCGTTCTGAGATCTACTAAGTATTGTTTTATACTCTTTTTTTTAGGTTTCAATTAATATATTATAATTTTAGGAGAGTGATCCATTTTCTGAAACGAGAACAAAAACCATTGCTGAGAGGCAGTCCAAATACCATGAAAGAGCGAGACAGAGGCAAATTTCACCTGAACGAGTTGATGCATTCAGTTAGTGGGATATATTATATATTTATTGTACATGTTCTACTTACTGAAAATCCAAATAACACAAATGAAAGTGTCAAATGGTGTATGTTATTATTATTTTCTTAATAAAATACTTGATTATATGAAATTGCTTCTTTTAATCTTGTAGGTGTGCTAGAAACAATAGTAGTTTTTAAAACTTCATGTTTTAGTTGAACGAACACCAGATCTAAGAGACCGAGGATATGCGGAAATTATGAAAGAACAGCTGTATAAAGATGAAAAAGGCAGGGTACGTTCATTGTTTTCCTGTTTATTTATATGATTTATAGTAATCTGTACAGGTTGAAAAGGAATTGACAGAACGTGCCAAGGCAGGAGAGTTGCAGTCTGTTCCTGAACGTAAAAAAGGCAGATGGGATGAAACACCTAATCAAGAGGTATGTAAAAAAAAACTGTAGGAATGGACATTTACTAGTAATAATATTCTTTTATCTATAAAACAAATGAGTATAAACGAAGCATAGGTTCTTGGTGCTGGATCTGTAACTCCTTCTCACTCCACCCCAGGAGCTGCACCACGGAAAAGGCTTGGAATATCTAGCATAAGTGTTGATGTTAGTTTTGTATATATGCGCTATATTTAAGTATTAAGTGTGTGCAAGGTGACATATTTAGTTTCTTAGATAGATTTCTTCATTATTGATTATGTATTGTTCTTGGCTGACTGGACAATGGAAAATTTTTTTTATGATGCCTAGTAAATGTTCAGAAACTTGAGTATTGAATTGTCAGGCTGCAACACCTCATGTAGCTCGATGGGAAGAAACTCCTGCTCATGGATCAGCAACCGATGCAACACCATCTGCCCATAGGTAAATTTTAACGTTAATGCATGTAAATTATATTCTTTTTTACTATTTTAGGTGGGATGTAACCCCAGCAGCACAAACACCGCGTAGAAATCGGTGGGATGAAACACCAAGAGAGAGCGTAAGAGATAGTGGAGCGATGACCCCAGGTTGGGGTATGGAAACACCTGCTAGGGGAACGGATGATACTATTAAGGTGAGGTTGTTCTCCATAGAAAGTTTTCATGACATTAAGTATTTTTAGCAAAACTGTTTTAGATTGAGGATACTCCTTCAGCTTCAAAGCGTCGTTCACGGTGGGATCTTACACCAGCTCAAACACCAGCTCCTGGGTCAACTACACCATCTCAAGTTGGGGCCCAAACACCATCATTTACTCCAAGTCATGGAGGAACTACTCCTAATGTTTGTTTCCATATCTTCCATTTATTTGAGCCAAATTTAAAAAATTTAAAAAATATATATAGGCGTTTGTTATGACTCCCGGTGCAGCGACTCCTCTAGGAACTCCAGCTATGGGGATGAAAACACCAGCTGTACCTATTCCGATGACACCCGAGCAGATACAAATTTATAGATGGGAGAAGGAAATTGACGATCGTAATAGGGCACTGTCGGATGAAGAATTAGATGCTCTTTTCCCTCCAGGATATAAGGTACTACTGACAATTGTATGAATTCATCAAGTAAAATCGAACAATACATTTGAGAGTTTGACGAAATTAAACATGATATTTACTTTGTAGTAGGCGGCAAGGGGTTGAATTTTGTTTCGGGTTTTAAAGCAACTTTTATAGACCAAACAAGATTATTATAAAATGTATTATTGGTACTTTTATTAGATTCTTCCTCCTCCCTCTGGTTACATGCCTATTCGTACGCCTTCCCGCAAACTTCTTGCAACTCCAACTCCAATAGGAGGATTAGCAGGCGGATTTCATATGCAGGGAACACCTGAAAGAGAAGGACTCGGGGATAAAGGTATATATGGTAAACTATTGTATTAATGTGTTTATCTTCATTATTTAATATATTTCAGGCGTTGGTGGTATCTTAGATACACAACCTAAAAATCAAGAACTTCCACCTTTAAAACCAGATGACATGCAATATTTTGACAAGCTTCTCATGGATGTTGATGAGAGTACGTACCGTTTTCAGTTGTAGTATCTATAATTTAATTTAATTTAATTACCATAGGTACCTTGACCAAAGAAGAGCTTAACGAGCGTGAGATTATGACTCATCTTCTTAAGATTAAGAATGGACTCCCACCTCAAAGAAAGAGTGGACTGAGAAAGGTGAGAGATCGTAAAACTTATCATTCTTGTTATTCTTAATTGTTATTTATGGATGTATTAAAATGTAATTCTCAACCACAGATTACGGAGAACGCTCGTAAATATGGTGCAGGTCCTTTGTTTAATCAAATTCTTCCTCTTTTAATGTCTCCTTCACTGGAAGACCAGGAACGCCATCTTATGGTTAAGGTTTGTAAGATTTATTTAAAAAAATTTTTTTTAAAGCGCTTTGTTACTAAATATTTGGGTGATTCCTGTTGAAAGATTGATCTGCTCTAATCACATCCTCATATCCTTTTTCTCTTTGCACCTCCCGTTTTAGAATGGCAGAACTCTGGGAGCTTCTCCTTTTCACTCTGCACGGTAAGTTTCGGTAAGTTACTATTTATTAGGTATCATTGAAAGTTACGTTTTTTTTAATGGAAATTTAATGATTTCTTATAGGTCATCGACCGTATCTTATACAAGTTAGACGATCTAGTACGCCCATATGTTCACAAAATTTTGGTTGTTATTGAGCCACTTCTTATTGACGAGGATTATTATGCTAGAGTAGAGGGTATGTTTGCTCATTCTTTTGAAAAGACATTTTCATATCTTGAATTTAATCTTGCATGAAAAGGATTTTTTTTAAACTATTCAAGGACGTGAGATAATTTCCAACCTTGCAAAAGCCGCAGGACTTGCAACTATGATATCCACGATGAGACCTGATATTGATAACGTTGATGAGTACGTCAAACTAAATGCTATTCTTAATATTATTTACCATTTAATGAAAAATATACAGATATGTACGCAATACAACTGCTCGAGCATTCGCAGTGGTTGCTTCAGCCTTGGGAATCCCTGCTCTTCTACCTTTTTTGAAAGCAGTTTGTAAAAGCAGGAAAAGTTGGCAAGCGAGACATACAGGTTCTAGTCTAACGTAATTTTAAGCACCATTAGGTCAATCAATAATGTGATAGATTTTTTCCAGGTATAAAAATTGTTCAGCAAATGGCTATACTGATGGGATGTGCTGTTCTCCCTCATCTCAAAGCTCTTGTAGAAATTGTTGAGGGTGGATTGGAAGACGAACAGCAAAAAGTATTTATAGATAATAAGTTTTGTTTATAATTAGCATTTTTATCAGTTACCCTTTTTAAGGTGAGGACCATTACTGCATTATGTCTTGCTGCGTTGGCTGAAGCTGCTACTCCCTATGGAATTGAAGCATTTGACTCAGTTTTAAAACCCTTGTGGAAAGTCAGTTGTGATTTCGCATGATATAAATAAGAATTCTAAAAGTTTCCTTTTAAGGGTATTCGTATGCACCGCGGTAAGGGCTTGGCAGCTTTTTTGAAGGCTATTGGATATTTAATTCCTCTTATGGATGCTGAATATGCTTCTTACTATACTAGAGAAGTTATGCTTATTCTCATAAGAGAGTTTGCATCTCCAGACGAAGAAATGAAAAAAATTGTTTTAAAGGTAATTTATTGTCTAGGCTTAGGCCTATTATTGCTTCCTAAGGTTTGGAGGGCTAGTTTTATTTGGTATTAAATCTAGTTATTTAAGGTAGTGAAACAATGCTGCGCGACGGATGGAGTTGAAGCTGCGTATATTCGCGATGAAATTCTACCACATTTTTTCAAGGCTTTTTGGAATCAGCGAATGGCGATGGATAGGCGAAATTATCGGTATTTCTATTCCAAAGTTTGAAGTGGAAACTCTAATCCTAGAAACAACGTTTTATGATGTCTTATATACAACCGTTAAACGTAATATAACTTTTCTCAGACAACTTGTTGATACAACTGTAGAAATGGCTCAGAAAGTAGGTAGCGCAGAAATGGTTGCAAGAATTGTAGATGATCTGAAAGACGAAAATGAACAATATAGGTATATTACATATTTGTTTTATATTGAATATTGAAATTAAAACTTTTGGAGTGTTATTCACTGATTATTTGCCATTTCCCTACAGGAAAATGGTTATGGAGACTGTGGAAAACATTGTAGCTCTGCAAGGTGCAAATGAAATTGACTCACGTCTTGAGGAACAACTCATTGATGGTATCATATTTTCTGTGAACTTCTGGTATTTTTAATAACATTATAAACTTGGAATATATAGGTATTTTGTACGCATTCCAAGAACAGACCCAGGAAGATGCCGTAATGCTAGATGGATTTGGTACAGTATGCAAAGGATTAGGGCGGTATGTCTAGATTTATTGTATCTTCTTCAAAATTCTCATGTATTTTTTAAAGGCGAACTAAACCATATTTACCTCAAATATGTGGAACTATTTTATGGAGATTGAATAATAAATCAGCAAAAGTTCGGCAACAAGCTGCCGACTTGGTATGTTTAAAGTCTAAAGATCTTATTATGTCACTATTAATTGAAAATATTATCTATTATTATACTACTTGTGATGCTACATTGTTGGAGATGTTATTTTAAATAATTACTAGTTAATGTCTTTCAGATTGCTCGAGTTGCACCAGTAATGCATATTTGTGAAGAGGAAAAACTTATGGGGCATTTGGGAGTTGTTCTTTACGAATATCTTGGGGAAGAATATCCTGAGGTATCCTTCTTTATTACTAGTAATAATGGTATTTAATATCAATATTTAAGGTTCTCGGATCAATTCTCGGTGCTCTAAAAGCAATTTGTAATGTGATTGGAATGACGAAAATGACCCCGCCCATCAAAGATCTCCTACCCAGGTTAGTGAAATATGCTTTACAATGAAATATAATTGGAAATTACTAGTGAGAAAAATTTACAGACTAACTCCAATTTTAAAAAATCGTCACGAAAAGGTTCAAGAAAATTGTATCGATTTGGTGGGTGCAATCGCTGATCGCGGGTCAGAGTTTGTATCGGCAAGGGAATGGATGAGAATCTGTTTTGAACTTCTGGAATTGTTAAAGGCACATAAAAAAAGCATTCGTAGAGCTTCTATCAATACCTTCGGTTTCATCGCAAAGGTAACTGTTTCCTTACTTTAGTTTGTTGGGATACTAATGGTTTTTAATTTTTCAGGCTATAGGTCCTCATGATGTATTAGCTACATTACTGAATAATCTAAAGGTACAGGAACGTCAGCTTCGTGTTTGTACAACTGTAGCTATCGCAATAGTGGCTGAAACTTGTGCACCTTTTACTGTATTGCCTGCTATTATGAATGAATATCGCGTACCTGAAATGAATGTTCAGAATGGAGTTTTGAAAGCCCTATCATTTATGTTTGAAGTATGTTTGAATTTTTTTATTATCATTATTTTGACTTTAATATTAAATCGTTTTACTATTTAGTATATCGGTGAAATGGCTAAAGATTACATTTATGCCGTTACACCATTATTAATTGATGCCTTAATGGAGAGGGACCAGGTACACAGACAAATTGCTATCGATGCCGTTGCTCACTTATCACTTGGTGAGAAATTATATTATGGCACTAAAAAAAAAGAAGAAAAAAGGAAAGTATATTTAAGGAGTATTCGGATTCGGTTGTGAGGATGCACTTATTCACCTTCTGAACTATGTGTGGCCTAATATGCTAGAAAACTCACCTCACCTCATTCAACGTTACGTATTTGCCTGCGAAGGCATGCGTGTTTCTCTTGGTCCCATTAAAGTTAGTATATGCATTTCTGTAATTCTTTTAAGCCAAGGTTATTTTGATTTTACAGGTTTTGCAATATTGCATGCAGGCATTATGGCATCCAGCTCGTAAAGTACGGGAGCCAGTGTGGAAAGTATGTTCTAAGAGTTGCGCAATTTAATATTTTTATATACTATGGTTCTTCTTATTGTAGGTATACAATAATTTAATTCTTGGATCACAAGACGCACTTGTTGCTGGATATCCACGTATTGATAATACGGAGCGAAATAACTTCATTCGATACGAGCTAGATTATACTCTATAAGGCTTGAAATATTGTGGGATATATATCCTTATTTTATTAATATTTATTCATTTTGCAACTGTATTTTTTCGTTTTAAAACTGTTCGAATGACTTGGTTCAGCCACATAGATCTTGGTTCTATGGTTTAATTTTTCATGGGACCTTTTTTCTTTTACTCGCCGTTGATTGTTGTTTATTGTTGATTTCCATGATGGTAATATATGTCAATTTTGCTTGTGGTACATGTTAAAGGGAATTGTTTTTAAACTTTTAAAGTGAGGGTCTCCTTTTAATACTTTAGTGACTTAGATTCGTTATTTAGTAGAACAGCATTAACCTTATTATAACTAATTGAGTGCTTGCCATGTGAGATGGTTTCTGAGAATATACATGAGCATTCTTTTTCTGCTCGAGCACGTGTCAAACTTCATACTGCTGAGCAATGCGTTGGTTGTGGTCGTGATCCAAATGGCATGGTAAGTCAATAAATTATTATCTCTAGTGGATGTAGTTCACATTTTATTTCAGAAACTTGGAAGATTGGAATCATGTTCAGCACATAATGTAGTCGTGGTTAGTTTATAATACGGTGGGATGCAAATGTGTGGGATCTAAATGTTTTCCTTCAGTCAGTAGCAAACAAGGATCAACTAGGACTATTTGAGCACGGGAAATTCTTCAGTCTTCAAGCCGATAAAGTTAACTTCCCGTTAATCGTCAAAGTTGATCTCGCATACGAGGATAAAAAAGATTGCAAGGTCGCAATTTGAGTTTTATAAGCATTCCTAATATTAGAGGAAGATTTATAGGAGGCGACGATTTACATAGAAAAGAATTTTCTTGGAGAGTCATTGGTTAAGTGGTTTAGTTCCACCACTGGAGTTGTTGTCAATGTCCAGCAAATGACAGAAGAAGAGGTTTCTTTTGTCTTTTCAAATATTGCCTAATCTTTTATATTGTACTTTTACTTAAAATTGTCCTTTAGGTTTCCTTAGATAATATCCAGCTAACATTCAAGGAATTGTATATGAGTAGAGCTGATATGTGGAAATATCGATTTAAGCTTATTAATACGTGTGCTTACCTTGATAAACAAGTGAGTTTTTCCTATGAAAGGAGGTAATGTTGAAGAATACTTAACGCAATTAAGCCTTAATACTTCTAGGGTCTTTTTGAAGTTTTGTTAGAATCATTATTAATTTTATATTAATAACCAGCTTTAGCTTCGTCATTTTGAAATTACTACGAAGATCTCCGATATGTGGCAAAAAGGAAAAGTTGTGAAAAGTGGATACGTGTCGGCAGCAACACGTGTTGTCTTTCGGTCAAGCAGTAGTACGGTTAGTAAATATAGTACATTTCCCTCCAGTTTATATTTTCCATCACTTATCACTTTAGGTATTAATATATATACAAATGAGTTCTGAAATGTGGCAATTGGATCCGCAAGGTGATCTTTATTTCGAGAAATGTGTTAAAGGTGAGCTTCTTTTTGTTTTAAGATTTAATTATTTTTGAAGACTAGCACTGCAGGTTTCATGGCGGAATTATTTAACAAGTGGCATGCCAACTCCTGTGCTCATTATGTTTCAATTATTCTGTGTTCGAGATTTTATTTACTGGGAGATATTGATGAAGAAACGAAGGAGCTATTAGGACCAGGAGCACGAGATCACAGAGGAAGGTACTTTCAGGTGAGAAAAATTAAGGTACTTAATGTTTATAATTTAGAAGAAGCGTTTGCATAATCACTATAGCTTTCTAGTAGTATATTCTTAGGATTTTTATCGTCTTCTTGTGCAAAATGAGCATTATGAAGATTGGACTCACGTTCTTTCTACGGTAAAATAATTTTTTGTTGATTTTAACTGCTTTACTACTAACTATATTAAAATAACTGTTTTTAAGATTAAACGTTCATTTTTTCGCTATCAAGAAACTATTAAAGATCTTCTGGTAGCCAACTTTCCTAATATGAAGTTAGTTCTTTCACTTAAGGATTTATAGACTTATTTATCTATTCTAGTTTTGATTATTTAGAGGGCGTTTCGAAATTTCTACTGCAGCTGATGGAAATTTCTTGCACGTTCTAAATATAAGTATGAATTCATTTAGTGTATACCACACAGATCGGCGTTTTGAAACTACTGGACAACAGGTAGCTATTTTACTTTCCTTTTATTCTATTGTGCTTTTTTTTTGCTGTAGATTATCTTCGTTACACCTGGTGGTGGAGTCCTCAATGTCGATAGGGAAATGGTTAATATGACCAAACAGCGCATTATAGATATGGGAATTTCTCTTGATATGGTGAGTTAGTTCTAAATGATTAATTAACTCTAAATATAAGTCCATATAAATTTCGAAAACATTTTTTTAAAGGTTTGTCTCGGAGAGCAGCCACTTCATGCTGTGCCACTGTTTGTTTTTCATAATCGATGGTCGCCACCTCACAAGGATTACTTTATTCCTCACTGGATGAATTATTCTTATTATAAAATGGGAAAACGTAGTGCTATATCGATTAATTTTCGACCTCGTATCAATCTTCCCAATACTATTTTAGTGGGTAAATTTTCTCCGTTTATTCTCTATCTCTCTTCTATTAATCTCAAATATTTAAGGCTGCACCTCGGGCAATGATATTAGAAGGAGAATCTGTTCAGCACTATGATATGCTGGCTTATGACTCGGAAGCTTTTGCAAAACTACTTATTCCAACTCGATTTGGTTCAGTGAATCAATCTACAGCTATTGATGAACTATGTAAAGAAATCGGTATTGAACCGTCTTCCGTTACTCGTTCGCTTCCAAATTCCGTCTTTGAGAGGGTATTTTATTAACTTTTTTGATTTGCAAAAAATTATGAATTTGGCATCGCAATATGATATAAGTTTAGTCAGTATCAGCTCGTGTTGGTCCTAGTTCGCTAGATAATGCGGGAGCAGGTTTTACTGTTCGAAACATGGTAGAAAGTGGATCTTTGGAGCACAAGAGAACTGTAGGAGGTAGAAGAGAATAAAATTTGTACTATATTTAGTATCTATTACGGTTAAATTGAAATTTTTATTAGTAATCTTTCATGTTCACTAAATCAGCCACATTCAAAACGTAGCGCTGGATACTTGGGACGCCGCGGGACCGCATCTCATGTGGAGTCAATACAATATAGATCACTTATAAATCCTTTTCGACCGGAGGACTTTTATGTGCGTATTACAGCAAATAGACGGAGATGGATTCATGTATTTCCTGTCGATGAAAACGTAAGTGTTCTATAAGTTATTTATTACTCTCATATTACTTTTAAAATTACCTTAATTGCAGGGTCGATCGAAATTAGCGCATCACTACGTAGAGGGAAAGAGTGCTGTAATGATGACTGTATTAGATAAGCCACCTTGTGATGAAGATGAAATTGAGAATGAAAAGAAATTACGCGATAATGGTATATTATTTGCCTTTGGTCACTTAATTTTTTATTCAAATTTCTAATAGGAACAGCCGGTTCTCCGTCTAGACGTGGTGATCGTCCTGATTCACCACTAGTTCAAGCTAGTCCACAAGCTGAGTGTAGTACTACCAGTACAGCTACTGTAAATATGAAGGTAAATACGAAGATTAAAAAAGCAATGTGGAAAATGTTAATTATTTTGAACGCTTAGAACGACGACTTTAGCCCTGTTCGCAGGGTAGACGAGCTGAAAAAAAAGATGCCACTAGTGTGGGCATGGGGTTCAACTGGAGAAGAAAAGTGGAATCCAGACATGGAAATTGGTATGGACTGGAAATCATTGGTTAGGTCAGACTTTATTAATTATTTTTCTTAGTTGTGCATTTGTTCTTTTTTAAATATTTAAAAAAACAGGTCTGCTCTTCTCCCAATCACTACAGACTACTTCCCAGATCGACTTACCTTAATTAGTGATTATCTCATAACCGAACATCAGATTTCTGTTGAGAGTGACACCCACGGCAATGTTGGTTTTTATATATCATTAGTTTCTTATACTGTTTTATCTGTAATATATATAGGGTTCTAATTTGGATCAAGCACAGCTATCCAGGATGGTGTTCGATCAGCTTATTTGCCAAAGGCTACAAAGGGGATTCCAAATTATTCTGATGTCAAGGCCCTTAATACATGTACGTTTATCAATTCACGAAACAAAGACTGCGATTATAATATCTCGATTTGAATTTTCCTATAAAACATTTACTAATGAGTTGTATTTAAATGTTGTTAAATAGTTGTGTTATGCTAAAAATTCTTCGCGCTCCCATTGTTGGGTAGTAGTAGAGTTACTAAATTATCTTGTAGAAATTCTAATCAGTATAGTCACATGAACTGGAAATCATGATGGAGCTCTTCTTTATTCTGTGAAGAATTTCCCTAATCTTTCCTAGACTCCTAAGATCAATTTTTAATTGCATTAATTGTCTATAAACACATTTTCAAAAGTAGTATGTAATCGTTATATTAATTATTTATTAATTATTTTGAGGCTGTTTGAAATATTAAATGTTTTAAGTCTTCTTTTAAATGTCGCGTAATTTTATGCTTTATGTACATATAATTTTCAGGTTGCCATTAATCAGAAGTTTTTTCGTACCTTAAATGTAGAACAAACGGAAGAGTGTTTATCATTTAATAAGGTATTCTACTCATTGTTGCTCTTTTTAACTAGGCTTTATTAATTAAGTTGCAGATTGTTCATCGGCTAGTCCTAATTGGATCGGATATCATAGTTACGGTATTTCATCCAAAACGAAACAAAGAAACGGAATCAACTCCTTCAAATAATGTGCCACCATCACAGACACCGTACTCATATTTCTTCCAGGTACCTGTCTACCCGAAGAGTCAACTCAGTCCGGGCCAGGTATAGTTCATGGCACCCTGGACTTAAAATTCTTAGTATTTCGAAGAATTGATTGCATATTTCGTTTAGGGTGAAATGAGCGTTTATGTACACTTTAATTCCACCTATTTACCCGGCATATTTCTATGTTCCAATATCAGTGACTTCATTTTTATAACGGTGTAATTCTCATTCAAAATAATAATTTTTACAGGTTCCTGATGCTGAAGGATATGAAAGAAGCACGACTAGGTGAATGGCTTAAATTTTTGTTTCTTTATTAATTTAATAATTCAAGTATACAAAGGCTTATTTTAGCTTCAAAGCTCACAATCTAGATAAACTCAACTGGAGTTTGTTGGATTGCAACCTTAAATACAGAAACAACTCACAGATGTTTAAAGAGGAAATGAAAAGCTACTCATCACGGTCATTATCTTTATTCTCTAAAACTATTATCATAAGTTATTGGCATAGGTCGCCCTCTATATTATAGATTCATGTTGGTGCCTCAACCAGAAGAGCCCGATGTTGTTGCACGAATGCTGTCGCAAGCACCGGGTGCATCATTTCGGAAAACTGCTCATTCACAAATATTTCTTTTCGATAGTATGGTATCAATCCTGCTACAGATAAATCGGCTCGTACGCCCATCTCATCTTCCTGTATTGGATGATATTCCAAGGGCCACTCTAACAGTGGCGAATTTGGATCAGGTCGTATTTTACATTACGTTTACTTTTTGCTCTCATAATCATGAACGTATTGTAAATAAATTATATACAGGTGTTAAACCGGTTCAAGGAAAGCGGAAATGTGGGCATCACTAGCTCTAATCCTTCGGCTATTTTTCCGCCACATATGTTCCTATCCTATGACTTTATCAACTGGCTCACTGGTTCATTGTTACTGCAATGTCTTCAAATCATTTTGATACTTATTAGTGTTTTCCATTCATACATATGATTTTAAGTTAACGTAAAGGAATTGGCGACTCGTACTAGTTCTCTGGCTTTCGCAAACGAGATGGTTAATATGGGCAGAATCCAAATAGTTAGATCAAGTTAGCTATTATTTCATTAATGAAAATGGATGATTTATTCAGAGTAGCAAATTAATGAGTCTTAATGATGATGTTTTTGAAAATGTTGAAGTTGTATTCAGGAAATATTTTAGAATAATTTTAGTGTATGTGTTATTACATCCTATGACAAATATCTTTAAATTACCAGCCAGTTATATTCAAAATAAGTATATGATAAAAATGAGTTTTTCTCGTGTTTTAAAACGAAGTACAAGAGTACAAAAATATTTAAGATGACTTAGTTTTTGAAGGTTTAAATTCATACTCACATCGAATCGAGGTTTTTTTCAGCTGATGTGGAGTACGATGAACTCGAATCGTGTATCTCATCTGAGACAGAAGCTCGCCAATTTCGTTTTGGCTTTCAGTTATGTGCTCTTGTTGAATATGAGAAGGATAGACAAGACCTTAATCAAAATATCTCTTATTCTAGGTACAATTCCATTGTAAATGGCTCGATGTTTAGTCATTAAATATTTAATTTTTGATTAGGTGGATGCGAGTCGAATTTATTCCATATTGCTCACTTTCCGGTTTGCTTAGCGAATGCAAGTATAAGCAGGCTGCTATTGATCTTGATTTTGTCGTCACAAAAGACTCATCGCCGTTAGGAGAGTGGTGTAGGGTAATACTTTGCTATTTGCTTCTAACCATTTTCTAGATTTATTGATCGTGCTTATTTCAGGTAGTATATGAACGTTCATTTAGTGAACAGAAAGCATTTGAGATGATTGTAAAATGGTTCATGGCTACTGGACAAACAGTCGCTAACGCTATTCATATGTGGCAAGGAAAAGTAAGCGTAAGCGAACTTAGTTACATTTATGTTTATGGTAGGTCTACTCCTTTATAGATTGCGAAAACAAAAGCGTTTTGGTTGTTCCCTGTACCTGAAGATGCCTTTGCTTTACCAAAGGACGTTCATTCAAACCCATTGCGGTGTCCGATTCGTATTCAAGTCAAACAAGGAGTTGTACCTGGTCATATGGTAATCACTGTGTTGCATTAATAGGCGAGAAAAGTGAGTATTCAGGATTTTTCATTTAGCTAGAGCGTACTCTGCTTCACCTGTTATATTGTTTTGGATTTTGTGCAATGGCATGTGATGTTGAACATTCACCAGGAAATAGGCACTCGTCATTTTCGAAGAGCGAACAGATATTAGGTATATAGATATATATTAGTCATCAAATTAATTTTAATTACGATTTTTTAACCTGCAGAACGTTCTACATATTTGCATCGACGTTCCTCTCACTTTATTCATCAAACAGGTGGTATGTTCGTATCACTCGAACGTCCTATTGATCAGCCACTTTTCTTTTTTTGGGCTTGGAATCATATGTTGAGTAAAAAATATCGCCAGGACAGGTAAGAAGTACGTTTTTTAAAAGATTAGATTATAAATGTATATTTCTATTCTAGTCAATGTACCGAGGAATTTCAAGATTATATGCTCAGGGAATTTCGTAAATATTGCGCAAACATAGACAACAAGCTCTATGAATTTTATACTTCTGTCCCATCAACTCATCCTTAATTATTTTCACAATAACAAAGCATTAATACGTAAATATTCTAATCATACAAATTTTTCAATCACTTAATACTTTTACTTGAATATTGTTTGACGTTTCATAAAATTTCATGGCCTAGTCAACAATTATTCCCAACATATCAATGGTTTTTATTGTTATGGTATATATTTTTGTTCCCTATTGTTATGTATTTTTACCTATGTTAATATCTTTGAGTGGTTCATTTAGGCTTATGTTAACTACTGTTTTGTCATTTTGCCATAAAACATTTCTTACCAAGATATTGTGATGTCTCGCAATTTCACTTGTGGTATTTTTAATCCATTTGATAATGTTTTATGACGTTCTAGTTTTTTCAATGAGATCTAATTAGAATAACTACTTCACAGACATGAAATACGCTCAGTTGGTAATGGGCCCTGCGGGAAGTGGGAAGGTGAGGTTTTAGATACCTTCAATAACATCAAAATTCTTCTCAGGATAAGATTTTGACTTTTTTAGTCAACGTATTGCTCTGTGATATATAATCACTGTATGAGTATCGGTAGACAGGTTCATGTTGTTAATCTGGATCCAGCCGCAGAAGTCTTCAAATTCCCGACCATTGCAGGTATAACGAGCTCACAGTAAATTAGACAGTTTATTTGTTCTGATTTTAGATGTGCGTGATTTGGTGAGTGTAGATGACGTTATGGGAGATAAAGAACTTATACTGGGACCTAATGGATCACTCTTGTTTTGTATGGAGTATGTCAACGTTTGTTTATTATATTCTTTTCACTCTTAAGGTTTTTATAAATTAATATTTTTTACAGATACTTAATGCAAAACTTAGATTGGTTACATGATGCATTATGTGAGGGAGAGGACGAATACTTTTTGTTTGACTGTCCAGGTCAAATCGAATTGTACAGTCATCTACCGGTAATGAGGCAGCTCGTTGATGCTCTGAAGTAGGAATTTTCAAATATAGGACAGAAAGAGGACTAAACTATTATAAGACCAAAGTACATGCTGGTAATTTTAAGGTCATGGGATTTCAACGTGTGTTCAGTTTTCCTCATCGATACCCATTTCGTCTTAGACGTTGAAAAGTAAGACTAAAAGATTCATAATCATTGCTTGACTGTAAGAGCAGTTTAAATGAGTAAATAGCTATGTCAGGTTCATTGCTGGTACACTGACGGCTCTTTCCTCAATGGTGTCAATTGAAATACCAGCTATTAATGTGCTCACAAAGATGGATCTTTTATCAGAAAGGAATAAGACTTTAGTCAGGTGTTTTCTTTATTTTAAATTACTTTTTTTGTATAGTTTTTTTTGTAGATAAACGACTTTCTTGATATTGATACGCGTAGTATTGTTGAATGTGATAAAACACACATTTGGAATGAAAGGCATCGGCAACTTACTCAAACAATTGCACAGGTACTAGGATCGTTCTCTAATGAATCAATTTTCGTTTTCATGCGTACATATTTCTACTTAAGGTACTGGAAGACTACTCAATGGTCAAATTCGTTCCACTAAACTGTGACGAAGACGAAAGCATAGAGCAGTTGATGTTGGTGATTGATACTACCATTCAATACGGGGAGAATTTGGAGGTACGGGATCGATTTCCCGAGGATGAGGATCCCACGGAGGACTGAAGAAGCCCGTGTTTGCTTCCCACGTTATGATAGAGAACTTCAATTTCTGCATATTCGTTTTCTATTTGTTGGTGATAAATATTTGCTTCATTGACGAGTACCAGATAGTTTGCACATGGCATTATTTTCAATTTACTAATTAATTCTACATTGTACTGTATTTTTGCATTTGGGTTAAGTACAGAGAACTGGAGCTACCGTAATCCAGCATTATAATGCATATTTATTATGCCTTTTGTCCTGTGGAAGTTATCAAACTCGCAAGAAATTGCCTTGGAATTGTTATACTTTTAATCCACTTAATTTAAATATTGTTGGTTCGTGTAGGTCCAGATTATGCAAGTGTATAAGCAATTTAAATATTCATAATGAGTAAATGAAGGTCGCACATTAATTAGCTATCAAATTTACATTCTTGCTTTTTTAAAGTTTTGTCTGATAAATTTTTCAATAATGAGAATTTACTATTGAAATGAACAGAGACAAGGGGGAATTTCATTATTTGAGTGTCCATGAGGCAGGATAAAAAATATTCGGTTAATGGGTGATAAACCGCTGGTGGATTTTCGTCAGTGATTATCTTAAAAATAGTGTACTCAACTGTTTGTTACTTTTAGTGATGAAGTGAGCAGTGAAGGGTTAAAGCTATGAACCAGATTCTGCATAAAGATGGTCAGACCTCGTATGAATTTACAATTATTACTTTTTAGTTAAAATAAAAATAATTTTTGATAGGACGACTCTTTTAAAAACATGACAAGTGCAGTTGAGACCGTTTCAAGTGGGAGTTCACTGAGCGAGTTTATTGGCGGTGCCACTAGTTTGGAAGCAATAGATGATGAAAATTTGGGTCATTCGCCTGATACACCTGGGTCTATTCACAGTAGCAGAGGTAGGATTCTTTGCATACCATGAAAACATAAGTTCTTGCTTATAAGGTATGTTCACCTTTGTGCTGGTTTTAAGTTTTTTTTTTCATATAGCATCTTCACCACAGCCTTTATCTAATGTAGAGGGCTACAAAGGACCACCTCGCAGGAGACGTGATAGGTCACACGCAGCGTCTATCATATGTCAGTTTCTTGACTCGTCAGGAAAAGGCATTGTGGTTAGTAATATTATAAAATACAATTGGTATTAGCAATCTTCTTTTTTTGTTTTTAAGTGTAAACAGCGTGCCATCCTTGGTTTTCAATATTGTATTCGTCATATTCTGCTTGATACAAATGCCCCATATAAACGCTGTGAACATCATCGAAAGCCTAAAAGTTCGTTGGTTCCATTTTGTCTTAAGTTATTAAATTTAATTGACAACTGGTATTCTATACTTTTCATAGGTAAGAAAGACATGAGTACAAGATGTACTAATGCAATAAGAAAAGACAAGGAGGAAAAGTACTGTAGCACTCATATGATTATGAACGGATTAAAGGTTTAGTGTTTCGTTTTCTTCTAATGGTCCTTCAATTTACTTACTGGTAGTTCTAGTCGTGAGTCATAAATTGTAAAGTTAAAATCAAATTTCAGGAAGCAAAACGGAAACCTGCTGCTTGTGTAGAGCATTCAGAAGGAGTCTCATTACCTTCTTCTGACTTATCCAATTTATCTTCTGCAATTCCTTCTCCTCACTCACCTTCCAGAATACAGACAAAGTTATCTCCTAGGCAACCATCTACTTCCCCTACATCACTTGCTACAACACCAATGTCAGCCCTTCATTCGGCTCTTGCCATGTCACCTTGCCAATTGGCACACGTCTCCTCTGTTAAAATCACCTCAAATCCTATAGTAGGCTCAATCACTAGCCCAAATGTTTTATCTGGAATTCAATCTACTCATGGTACTTTGTGCTCTACTGTGTCTGCTACGTCACTTCCTGTACCACTTGATACCACAGTTAATCCATCTACTCACCTACTAGGATCAGATTCCCTATCACCAGAATCTGTCGGATCCACTACAGTCCAATCGGAATCCTCTACTCATTCGATTGAAAATGTTATAGTTCATTCCCGATCTTCTACCACTGATCAAACTTTAGTTCTACATAATATTAATCCCTCTCATACCAATGTTCCATGTGAGTTGCATTAATGCTTTGAGATAAATTTGGATGTTTTAAAAATGCATTTCTTCTGTTTTTTTCTTTCCATTTTACAGGTATGTCGACGACTTTATTGACTCCTGGATCCGATCTATCTCAGCAACCAGCTCAAACTCGTTCTATGAGAAGACATGTGGGTAGCTCAGTTTTGGCCTCATCCACTGTTAATGCACAGTCGTTGTTTACTATGACACCTGGGCATATAGCAGGAGGAAACAATCAGGTCGTAAACCAAGGTCAGCGAACTTCGATTACTCAGATGCAGCAGAGGCTACAGCAGTTTCATGTGAGTTACAAAAATAAAGTGTACTTGTTTAATTGTATTAGTGTTTAATTACTATTGATAAATTTATTAAAATGATATTTTAGAGCAATCTTAATATTAAGCGCCATCTTTCTCCTGTGGCTTTAGCCGCTCTACGGGCCCAAGCTGCTCTTCGAAATAGGTCTCTACTCACTAGATTTCATCCATATTTAGCCGCCAGGGTAAGCCTCATAATTATTTTTCTCATTTCCTTACTTTCATTCTTGCCTTTTCAGCTAATGGATACAGGACCTCAATCTCGTATACCCATTCGTTCCCAGACAGCACGGAGTATCCAACCTTTAAGCTGGGCAGCTCCACCAATACGAACCAGATCGCCATCTAGTGATAGTGAAGAAGAAAAAAAATCACTTTCTAACAAGGCAAGTTGAAAATTGTGATAGCCGATGTAAAAACTTGAACTGATATTTACGCAGGTGATTCGATTACGTCAAAAAAGGCAACGACGACGTATGGTTGGTGCATATCGGAATATAGCAGATATGGATACTATGTGTAGAATGATTGAGGATGCAGACTTCGATAGGACTGATCTTTTCCCACTCGGTATTTTTTTTTAATATTTAAAGTTATTCTTAGTTTTTAAAAAAAAATCCATATTGTATAGGCTTGGAACCTTCTGATGATGAGGATGTTTCATTCATTTCATCCTCCGTGCTTCCATCGGCCGGCTTTTCCGTCTTCGCAGATTCAGGTGATCCTTCAACCCAACTGTATCTTGTTAAGAAACAGTTGCGCCTAGAACGACATGGTCTTCTAAGCCAGGTACTCATTTGGTATACAGTATATAATATTTTCTTTTTTTTTTGTGAATATACCTTCCTATGACCTTACTAAATGTTTAGGAAAATTTAGGCCCAATTGAATGCTCCTATTATGTGTGCGGCTAAACGATTTCCAACATCAGCGGGTGCGGCTCTCCGACAACGTGCAGAACAGTCTACTCCATCAAAACAGTTGGCACCTCATACTTTAAGGAGGTGTTGCCAACTGGATTCTAATAAGCAAAGGCAGGTTGTTCTTTAACTTATGATAATGATATTCATTTTTCTCTTATTTTTAGCCTTACACTTTATTACTTTCTACCAGGTGCGATAAATCGTGTCTTCCAATGTCTAACCACTGCTCTTTGCACGTTTTGTATAACGTGAATCAGAGACTGTTTTCTTTTTGTACTCAGTCTTTCTGTCGACGACCGGTTAACTCAGTTGATGCTTTTCTTTGGGATGGTAGATGTCAACTACATAGGGAGTCTCGTGAGGAAAAATATGGTACTTTGTCATTTTTTTAAAAGTTATTTTTCTAATTAATCGGCATTTTCATTTAACATTGTATTTTGGATACAGGTCCAGCCCCTCTTTATGAGTGTTCATCATATATGGAATCAATTCCTTCCTCTGATCCCTCCCCACTAGGAGATATCTCTCAGACGTCTCCTCCTGCTCAGTGTGGAGATCTTGAACGCATTGACTGTCACCTATCCCTCGATGTATCACACTCATGGGATGATATAGAGCAATTCCTTATGTCGGAAGGCTTTCCTGTTGATTCACCAGGATCTCAGACTACACCTACTTAACTTTCTATATATCATTCTGGTGATATTTCTCAGTGATAAATAATTATTTAGTTTTTATTCCTAAAGGCAATAGTTACTTTAATTTCAGCACCGATTTCGGTTTTAATATTACTTTATACCTACTTATATCACTAATTTTTTTGTATATTTCTGATCTCTTATTTGCAACTTATTTATAGTGCTTTAGCTCATGTATATTTCTTCTAATATAAATGCAGAATTTTTAAAATCATGATCAATAGCAGTGTTGTATGTTATTAAGCTATAATAAATTGGGTGGATAAATAGAATAGGTGCAATTTTATGTTCACTAATATCTCGAAGGGGGGAGAGGTGAAAAGGAGGAACACGGAAGTGTAGTTTTCATGCTCACTCACTGCGCCCTCCTATTGATTTAAATCTACTGGGTGGACAATATACTACGCTATTTATCTCGTTATGTGACTGTTTTTTTCTCTGTATTTATCGTCAATTTTCTTCTAAGCAATCTCTTTTGGGTTGTTTTAAGGTACCTGGACTTATTTATCCTAGAGACATTGATGGTACGCCTCACTGAGTCTGCTATATACATTCGCACTAAATGTTCAGTTGAATCTGTCAAAAAATTGAATTTATGGTTAGTTTAATTCAAATAATTCTCACCTGCCTAACATAGGTATAGTCAATTCTGAACATCTTCATTCTCGGACACTGTTTTACTTTAAAGTTAATAGTCATTTTCATTTTAGGGGATGCGATATCGACGATATATCAATCTGTAGTCAGATGACCAACTTGGAAGTGCTATCCTTAAGGTTCCCGATATTTATAAAGTTTAAATAATCTATTGACCAGTCAAAATGTAACTACTCTATATCTAAAATTTCAAAGTTTTCTACTTCTATACATTTATATTTATAATGTATTGTTTCACCCTACTTTATTTTATTGCCCAAATATATAGACAATATAAAAGGTATGAGAAGAATCATAACTTCTTTTTCTTCATGAACTTTTCTGTTTATTATAGAACCTGTAGCTAAGTTAAAGTTGGTATAAGAATAAAATTAAATATGATATATTTGTACCAAAAAAATCATTAACGTCTTTTCCATATCCGTTGTTGATACTGCCTATTAACTTTGAAGGATCTTCATGCTGTTCCAGTGTTAACAGAGTGAGCGTGCTGCAACCGTTGTGTGGGTGCTCTCGGCTGGTTGAATTATCTTTACGAAAGAACAATCTGGAGAGCCTTACCGAACTCGAACATCTTAAAGTGAGTTAAACGCAACTTTGAATGAGTTGCTAATTTTGTAATTGTATTACTAATTATATATTTTTAGAACTAATACTATGAATGCGTTTATGGAAATTGACTGTTATTAGTTCTTGCATCATGAGGAATGGTATTCCTTGAATAAATTCTCAATTAGAGTAATAGTTATAAAGAGTACTGAATTTTTTTCGAAAGATAATCCACTTATCTTTAATTTAAACCGTTAAATTTAGTCTATAAATGTTTTAAGTCTAATTCGAAATAAATATAAAACTATTATATACCTAAAGCGAAAGATACTATAGAGTGGTTATTTAAATACCGTACTTATTGCAATGGATAATTCATTTATAGGATCTGAAAAACCTCCGGGTGTTGTGGATCGATGATAATCCTTGCACAAAAATTGGAGAATATAGGCGTAAAGTCGTGAAAATGCTTCCTCAAATAACCAGACTTGATGATAGAGGTCTTCATTTTTTTATCTCTGCTAATGAATACTTTTTTGTTGTTACAATTCTTTCCAGTTCAATAAAAATCTATTGGATCGTGCTTCAGCAATATCTCTAAACGATCACATCGAAGCGCAGCGTGATGATTGCACACCTGAGTATGATATGCAGTCTAGTATTCACAGTGCTCGTAGCTCACGAAGTGGAATTTCGTTAAATGACATGATGGTGCCCTGCATTTACGGTTTGTTGCGTTTACAAGAGGTAGTAGCTATTATAATCGTGTAGTTTTTTTAGGTAGAACAATTGTGGATACGGTTATGGAACCACAAATGCTTCGTTATGGTGAGAGTATTGATAGTGACATAGCCATACCATTAAGAGATATCAAGACATCGAAAATATCAGGACAGAATGTTATGACTGACTCTGTATATGGAGCGTTTCAAGAAGACAGAAACGAAGAATGGGTTGACTTCAGGTAGATTAGAAATTGCATGATTATATATCTAAATGAAGAAATAAATGTTATTTTTTAGTATTGAAGAAGAATTTCGTCCCCTTTCAATGGACACTATTGATCCTCGTATGTGCACCAGTATGGTGGAATTCTTAGAACATCGGTCCGTACCAGCAGGAAGAAGTGTTAGTGTTCCTCGCCGGAGACAGAACACTATGAATGAAACTAAGAGTCCTGCTCGAGTTAGTATTTACATACGTCTTGCTCACCAGTTTTTAGTACATCTTTATTTTCAACGACTAGGTTACTGCTAGTAGGTTTAAAAAAAGAAAATTTGGTCCATTTCAGTATGAAATTTCCTAACATCTTTTTAAAGAATATTCTAATTTAAGCAAATTGTTGCTTCAGGAGATACGTCTAACTAAAATCATGTCTGCAGTGAGTGTTCTTCTCGATGAACTTGATTTAGATGGTTTGAGGGCTGTTATAGAACAGGCGCAGAAACGGATGAAGAAACAAAGGTAGAAGGTTACCTTGTCTTTCCGTATTAAACCAATATTTGTCTATTACGTTCTTATGATAATTCTTTTTCTTTCTAGTTATTTTATCCTCCAATTCCCTTTTAGAACTAATTTACTCTTTTTGTTTGTTCATTTTATCAATAGTAAAAGAAGACTAGTGCTTTTTTTAATTTTTACTGCTAGTTTTTAAGCCTTTATTCTTTTCAGTATTATTTTCACATAGAGCTCTAATTTATAGGTTTTTTCATACTAGCTTCTCTCATCTTCTATTCGCTTCATATATGCATTACTTAGGGATACGGTTGTAAAATGTTCTCATAATGAACATTTGTATCTGCGCTGATTTATGTTTGTTTCCTTACATTAAAATAAGCCTCAGAAATTATCCATTAAAATAGTCAAGACTACCCCAATGCATATTTTGCGTTCACTTCACCACGCTCTCTCGAGGAGGCGGAGCAATCACATCCTCTCTTCACTCATCTACGTATTTGCTATGTGGCGTACAGTTTCATGGACTACTCAGGTGAGTACTTGGAATGTATGTATTTTTAAATAGAGAACAACGGAATACAATTGTAAAATGTCTTGAAGTTTCGTATTATTTGAAGATGTTCAGCAAACTTTAAAATCATTAAAAACATCATAGTATTCATTTTCTGTAACGTAGGGCACTTTTGTCACAATTATCTTGCACACTTGTTCCATAATTTCCATAAAAATCGTAGTATCCTTCTTATGTGCAAACAATGTAAAATTTGAAGTGGGATTTAGCAAGCACAAATTTTTTTGTAAATTAAAACAATGTTTATTGTAGTAAATAATTTATGTTGGTTTACAAATTTATTTATTTTTTGATATTTAAGGTTTATGTTTACAGTCAACAACTTTTCAATCAAACTTAATTGTATGTGATGCCATCGGTAATGTAGAATAGAATGCAATTTGCCGATGACCTTGGCATTGCCAGTCTATCTGGGTGAGATAAAGAGAGAAAAATCATGGGGGGTGCAAATTGAGCAGAGTTCCCATTATTCTATTATAAGTGTTATTAATTTCTGAAAGAGTGTAATAGTTACTTGCTACTTTTGGATTTAAAAGTATTTTACATGTTTAGTCTTTTTTTCAACTTTTTGCATTATTTTTCACTTTATCCCTTTAGGCTTTTTCAACAAATTTTATCATTTTTATTTAAACTATCCTTGATCCCAATAATGGCCTCGGTGTCTTAACAAATGTTTATTTTTGTGCATATTCATTTTATCTCTTTTCACTTCTTTTTAGCAATTGTCCTTGAGAACAAAAGTCATTTGTGTAGTTTCTATTTATTGCTACTGTAAATGGGAATAAGAAAAAAAGAATAACAAAGTGATGGGAGAAAAAGTTAAATGAGTCTAAATACAGAGAAAAGGATGGAATAATGATAATGCTTGAAATCAATGTATTAGTCATTTTCAAGACCAATTTCTTCAGGTTTTGTCATTTCTTATGAATAAAATGTCAAACTTTAGAATTACTTTACTTTACCACGATAAAATAAAAGTGAGGACATAACAGAGATCTGTCAAAAGTATTAGTTTCAGATTCTCTTCGTTATAGCAAAAACACTTGACAACCGGCTCATTGGTTAGTTTACTGTTTTCACTTTATATTGTCTTCGTGCTTTCTATTATTCGAGGTTTATTCCTAGATCTTTTAGATTCCCCTTCAATCACTTGTGGTCCAGATGCCATACGAATTAAAGGGAGAAGTGAGGATATTTTTGAAGGGCAGGTGTGAAATTTGTTAAATCACTTTTATAGTGATTGTTTTTCACGTATTCATTAAACATCAATGCATTTAGATTTTTATAAAGAACCAAAGAAAATCTTCTGATTGTTTTGTTGTTTATTCTATAACGGATAATTCAACAACTCCGGAGTTTGTTTTACCACTAAGTAGAATAGCTGTTTGTGGAATTGACATGCGAAGAAATGTAAGTTTTACCTTGGCTATCAATCTAATGTTGTTTCTTTTTATTTCTCATGTTTTTTTTTCATTTTAGGCCGAATTAAAAAGTTTGGAGTTGTTCTCAGTTTTTGTTTTTTCTTTTCATCCTTCATTCGTCACAGCAGGCGATAGAGCTTTTGCTATCCACTGTCTGTTTCAACAAAATCAATATACATTGTCTACAGGGTTTAACATTAAGTACGATATTTTTGAATGTCATTTTTCAAGATCTACAATACTAAAATATTTTTCTGTGTAAGAAATTATTTCACTATTTAGGAACCTCATTCCACATAATATTTTTGGAATAAGGTCTGCTATTCCATCCGTTCGTATGTCTGTTATTCGAGGTCGCGATCTTTCAAATTTACTCACTTCTCAAAAAGTCATTGTTGGGCAATCAGTTATGTTAGTATGGCACTTAGAAGACGAATTAGGTTAGTTTTCAACAATTTTATAAGAAAATGTTTTATGAGCCTTCCCGTTTCGATCTGTTTTCCATTGGTCTTGTTTCATAGTTTCTTCTATTCAAATTTGCCCTTATGTATACCACGTTAGTTTCTTTTATCAGTACTTTTGTATTCTATTATAAAACATGCAATATTTATCATAGGTAATATATAATTGTGTTATTATATATGTTTATATCCTAATTCGACTAACTAACTATAATGTTAATGACACCTAAATATGGCTTTATAAAGAGGAAGAAGTAGCAAGAATTTGTATAAAATATAGAAAGAAGAAAGAAGTGTTGCTTTCAGAATTGTATGATATACGTGTGCTTGACTGTATAGCAGAGTCTCGTGATGGAAAAGGGATGCCTATTTTGAGAGGCGGATGTTCCTATGATACTGCTCTTCTTTCACATGTTCGGTGAGCGGAAATGCATTTGAAAATATGAATTTACTAAAACTACTTATTTCTCTTATAATTTAATATAATTTACTACCAAAATTGTCAATGCCATTATAAAATGGTTACTTTTAACTACTTTCCAGATACGCTGACCACCGCCAGAAAGCTTTTTCAGATGCCATTGCTTTCAAATTTCCTGACCAAGAAAGCGTTTGGTTTAGATGTTCTGTCCAGCTATGCTTGAAAAGGTGCAATTTTGTCTGTTCTCATTGCTTATTGTTGTTGTTTTTTTTAAACTTTTTTTTTTTACAAAAAATCACTAAGTTTCAAAATAGAATGTAGTACTAAGAGATTATTTTATCTATTCAGTTCCTCCTAAGGTATTCACTTTTAATTTTAATTAGGCTACAAAATTATGTCTAGTATGTCTTGTTAAATTTTTTTATTTAATTGAACTGCAATGTGTTCCAAAATGATAGAACGTTTATTTTCCACTGTTTTTCGGTTTTCTACTGCCAGTTTGATCCAATTTTTTCTGAGATGGGGCATACTAGTCTTGAGAGTTTCCAGTACCAATTTTGTATTTTTCCTAAAAAGATAACACATTTTGCGTCATTTTCTCTCAGAACCATTTCCTAATAAGTATAAATTCCACTTACATTAATACCTAGGATATTCGTTCAACTAGTACTGTCAACTAAATTTCTAATGATTGTTGTCTATTTTGCTCCACGCTTTACTAGTGATAGATTGGAGATCCTTGATAACCCTAAACTAATGGCTATCGGTATAAATTCAACGCACAAACACTGGATATAAATCCAGAGAATGTAAGAACTAGTCTATATTGTCGGCATTGTTGTTATTCAGCCATGTTTTAACATTTCGACTGGATAGTAGCATTATCTTGCTGGAAAGTATATTTAACTCTTGGAAAATTTTGGATATATGGTACTAGATAATTTTCTAAGACATCGTGGTAGTCCATGCTGTTCACACAAATATCAAGACAATCAGTCCCATAGCGCTGAAGGCGATCCAAATCATAACTTCCTCCACCTAAATTTCGAGTTGAAAAATATCGGGTTCCTTGCACAAATTTTTCCAGTATAAATGGCATCCATTAAGACTGTCTAAATTGGATTTTTTTTATCATACTAAAGATCACCTAAATTTGAAATAGTGAGTAAATAGGCTTATTTTAGAAGACTTTAAAACCGAATCTTTCCCTAGCTGCATCTAGAATATTTAGCAAAGACTTTCATCTTTGTGCACTTGGGTCAGTTGTGGGCACTTCATTAGACGATTCAGGCTTAATTAATTTTAGTATTTTTCACTAAGCCTAAGCCAAAACATGTTATATTTGCTATTATTTTAGAACGCTGAAAAGTGAGTGGCTTGGAGAAAAAGTATGACAGTGGAGATTTCCAAGCACTTAACCTTAAAAAATTAGATAACTCTATAAACAACATGAGCGCACTGTATTTACAATATATGAGGCTTATGAAATTTTTGTAATAATTTGTACATTTTTCCATTCTTTTGAACCATAATTTATTTCTTTAGATTCGATCATCTAATCGTCAGTGGTGACTCAGAAGATATATGTCGCGAAGAACCGGTACGTCGGCTTGAGTAAAAAAACTATAAAGGATATATTAAAATTTACTATTATAGAATTGTAATCCACATTCTAATCGTAAACGTCGAAGTTTAAATACGTCGAATTCTAAAAAAGGTGCGATCATAATGGTGAATGGGAGAATAACTGTAGATGAGCGGGAAAATGTTTTTAAAATATGAAACAGCTGAACAGAGTTAGTTGTTATTCTCCATTATTTTTTATTTACGGTTGTTTCTTATTTGTTTAGTACTTAAAATGTCGCTAAAACTAAGTTTTGAAAAAAATATGGTTTTCATCATAAGATGTCGCTATTTTCATTATGTACTCTTTTGTTTCTTTCAGTTTCTAGTGTTATACGATAACATAGAATTTTCTCTGGAAAAAGTATATCTTATTATACATTATTTCAGTACTTAGTTATTAACATCATACTGCTATTATAATTACATCTTGATGGCGTAGTTAAATTACGAAATATTCTGAAGTGTTTAGATTTTAGATGGTAGAATTTTTATTTTTAGTAAACAAGGCTATGAACACTTCATCATATTATACTTTAGTTTCAGAACTGGATATATGACTTCTCATCCTTAATATTCATATATATCATAGGTTATGGTAAAGGGAAAAAAGTTGAACCTAGAACTCGAGCGCATTAGTATAAGATTAAGGATTTGGAATTAATTAGAGTGAATTTATTGAATGATTGAATATTGACATTTCAAATGTTTCTCACTAGACAGAATAAAGCTATGAACTAATAAAAATCCTCAGTTTAAGTGTGGTTAACCGAATCACGGGTAAACATAAAATAAATTATGTTTAACTTAATTATCCTGCGAATAATCCATTAATTACGAAAAAGTTCGAATCGTTCGTCGAAAGACATGATGAAATATTAAATTCCTAGTACCAGTTTTTCACGTGTCCTTTCACAATCGTATCCATCTAAATCTCTCCTTTGAATTCTGAGCATCAGTTTTTGAACATCTCCGGAGTCAATCCGCTCAAAATTTCACCTATTCTTTGTTTGCGCTTATTGATTAAGACAAATAAACCTTCAGAATTCAAAGGTTTATCTGTTCTAAAAGCCTAATTTGCAGGCGTTTACAAATGTCTCTGAGCGACAATTTTCGTTGATTTTGAAAGTCATTAAACTTCTAAAATCGGTCCCCTTTTTTGCCGAACCATGTATATTTTCTCCGTCTATAAGCCTCCAACTTCTTTGACAATATAAGTTTGCTATTTTTATAGTACAATTTTTAAATAAAAGTTTCTTAATAAAAGAAGTAATTATATATATATATATATATAATTCTCTCAGTTACCCATGGTAGTATTAGTTTGAGTGTTTAACGGAAATGTTTCTAGGTAAGAACGTCATAGCGAAAGTACAATGGGTGGATATTTTGTTACTTACATTGACGTAGGATGTAGGAGTAACCCATAAGAACCTTACGTTAGTAATTAAGCCTAATTAGAAAATTTATTAGAAAGGTTTAGGATAACTGAGTATAATTAATCTAAATTCTATTTCTATTTCACAGCATTTTGGAAAATCATTTACGTACAACAATAAAATATGTGATTAAATAAATGTTCAATCAATAATTAGTCAGTTTGCTTCAGTATCTTCATCACCTAAACTCTACCGAGCTCGGAATTTGGTAATTGGGATATATATGTAATGAAAATTCCCAGACAATTCATTTTTGATCTTTGATTTCATAGTTATGTATTATTTTCTTCCTGTTATTAATTTTTGCAATTCATTGTTTAGTGACCAATATTTATACCACACTTAATTAAAGACCATATTTATTATATCAAAACCCAGCATATAATAGTATTATTTCACGTTGTATAAAGGTTGCATATCTAGAGAATTTCGGTATTTCAAATGCGTAGACAATTAACTTTTGCGTACCATTAAATTTGTGACAGTATTTATAATAAAAGGCTTGGATAATTTTATAATGTTAACCTATAATTACAAATATTACATTTTTTGTTTTCGAATAGAAATGGACAGAGTAAAACTGGGTAAACTTTATATAATTGTATGTGGTCAGTATAAATGTATTAGTGATTTCTTATTTTTGCAAGTAACAAGCATGATGAAAGGACAACTATTATACTAAAACATTGTTCTGGTCTGAAACAGTACGATAAGTAAATATGAAATGGATACTAGATACTGTAGATGGAAGAAAAGAAAGGATATGAAAATTAATGAGGATCCGAACAATATTGTCTGTGTCTGTTCAGATGATGGACAAATATATGTAGTACTGATTTGAAGGTTCAGACTATTTTAGTTCTTAAAGGTCTATCTTGCATAGGCTTAGAGTAAGTGAGAATGACTCGTTTCAAAGTAAGGATTTTTGAAAACAATTTGCACTTTATATATCAACCAATATGAGAAGCTTCAAGGTTTTATGGCAACCTCCAAAATTCTGCAAATGATGTATAAGAAATACACATATTTAATAGTCAAGCTTCAATTGTTCCGAAATTTTTGCACAATCATATTTAAAAACCAAAGATTTTTAAGAGGGTGCGTCTTTATATATGACCTTAAGAGAGCTTAAAAGGAACGAAAGTATCTTCAATCATGTCCCCTAAACCTATATTTTTTGTATTAGTTGGTTAAAAACTCAACTATCTAAGAGGTCAAGACTTTTTAAAGGAACTCCAATGTAAATGAATAAAGCTCTTATCGATCAGTAGTGAAACGTAGTGGTTGCTAACAGAGAGGTTATAAATTAATATAGATGTCAAAATTTTTCTACCAAGACTGAAATTAAGAAACAACTCTAAATTATCCTATTTTTAAGCAAATGGTGGACGACATGTTATTTATTCCTCTATTAAATGTTATTTATATTTAGTTTTTACTGAAGGCTATGGTCCCTGACTCAATGTTGTTTGTAGCACATTTGCCTATAAACAGGTTCCGCGTCGCGGTCGCATCGCCGGAACATGAACGAATGCTAAGAAGTAGATGACAGAGAAAAAGCTACAATGACGTCACATAAGCTTTTGATAGGCAACTTTTGTCAGAATAATTTGGTATCCAAGGACAATTTGATAAACTAGAGGGAAAAGGAGTACGAAAATGAGCAATTTTCGTGCCTGTACCTGGAACTTTTGGACTAAAGTAACAACTGAATCATAGACATATTTGTTAAATCAATATATACCCAACAAACTAGAAATAGTAATAACGTAAAGCCATTTATTATATTACTATTTTCCAATATATCGAATGAAACAGTGAACAATATTACAAGTGGGAGTGATATATGAATGTTACAGACGCTTCGCTGTGCCTAACTCTCTTTCGTTATCCCTCTCATGCTCCACTAAAGGGTTTTCAATCCAGTTTCTCCGCGTATTATGCCTCCTGTCGATTTTCCTTTCAATCCTATCTAAAATTATGGGCGGAACCATCCATATCTAGCATCTTCATTATTTTTTGTCTATTCACGAAACACTCTTTTGCACAACTGCCTCTGGTCCGCCTCTCTCGTGTCATGATTTGTCAATCAACGAGTATGCTCCGCCCAGAACTTTAGAGCTTAAAGAAAGATCAGAAAGGATATATAAGATGATCCTTTAGCTCAACTTGGTATGCTCAATTAGATTAAATACATAGTTGTCCTCAATTGCTAAGCAATCATTAATAAAAATGGATTTGATTACTAGCTGAATGTTTGTTTCATTCCTAATTTCTTTCTTTTTTATGTAAATGGTTTGAAACTTGTTTTCATTCAGTAAGTGGTATTATCAGATATTTAAAATCAACTGTTAATTTTTTATACAATCTGGAAAACTTATATCACAATAATACGATTTGGCAATATCTTGTCCCATGAAATTTTTATGTCCGTAACACTAATGCTTTGTATTATAGCTATTTTAATTTATTTAATGTTTGCATCTTTCTTCTTTAGTATCTGCAGAAAAGATTGATTTTAGCCTTGCCTAAATTTCAATATGGAATACGATCGAAGGGAACAAGCTTACCGTTTTGTCGCCTTTTCCGCAGTATCGTTTTCTTTGGTAGCTATCGTAGCAGTATTTATTACACTACCTATATTTAATAACTATATAAATTCTGTTCATCTAAGAGTTCAAAATGAAATGGAATTCTGCAAGGTAAGTAAGATGACGCCTAAAATAATAATTCAATAAAATAATATAAAAACTATTTTCTAAGCTTTCTGCTCGCGATGTAATGTTAGAAGTTGTGGAGTTTCGTTCAACTTCTCGGTCACATTTACCTCCTTTCTTCCGATCAAAGAATGAAACCAGAGAAAAGAGGCAGACTAATCAAGGAATATGTCAAGGTTACTTGAATCAAGATGTTGACTTATTTTAAATACCGTTTTCACAAGAAATTTATCGAATTTATAATATGTTTCAACTCTTATATAAATATTTTAGGATGTTGTCTTCCTGGCCTTCCTGGCCTAGATGGTCCACCAGGCAGAAATGGAATTCCCGGAAGACCGGGAGCTCCAGGAGCACCAGGATTTCCTGGTAGACCCCCAGCGTAGGATTAACGTTTAACTTTTAATTTTTATACTATTTAAGTGATATATATTTAGAAAATATTGATAATTTTAGGGTGTGCGAAGAAGTGACAGAGCCACCATGCAACCCATGCCCCCCTGGAGAACCTGGACCTCCTGGACCACCTGGAGACTCTGGTGAACTAAAGGAAAAGGAAATGAGATTTGGGGTGCAAATATTGAGTATCTTATTCCTACAATAATTTTTTAACTTTAGGGAGTCCAGGACAACCTGGCCATCCAGGAAGAAATGGAAACGACGGTCCTCCTGGTCCTCAGGGTGAAATAATACCATTTTACCGCATATCTATTATACTTTCACTTTAAAACGTCTATGATTTCATTTTAATTTGTCATAGTTATATTTTTTCCTAGGACCTCCTGGACCACCTGGAGCTCCAGGAGAAGTTGGAAGAGACGGATCGAGAGGTGAACAAGGAAGACCAGCATTTAGGTGCAGTAATAATTGAGTATAAGTGGTTGAATTAGAGTGTAATCACATGCAATTAATTAGCCTCATAACCCTAATGTTTAAACGTGTGTTAGTAAAAGCTCTTAAGCACTCCATCAATTCCTGGTGATCCTGGAGCACCCGGGGAACCTGGACCATCTGGTCTACCTGGAGACCAAGGACAGAATGGCAAGTCAAATTCTCAGCTTTTCTCGATATCTTCTAATATAACTTTCTTATGCCCACTTTTTAAAATTTTCTACTTTTATGTCTTACATTTACGCGCACCGTTTAGTTTTTTTTAGATTTATTTATTTTTATGTACACATGAAATTTATATGCCAGTAAGATTACTTTATTATTTTGCTTGTTACTATACAGGTCGTCCTGGTGCTGATGGTTTGCCTGGTCCGCAAGGCCTTCCTGGCTCTCCGGGATCTCAAGGTCAAGTAGGAGAGTTAGGACCAGCTGGACAACCTGGACAGCCTGGACCACAAGGAGAAAGGGGTAGAACTAAGCTCAAACACAATATTAATAATAAACAAATATGTAATAATGAGAAGAACTTATAGCTGTGAAAAAAGTGCTAGAAGAATAAGAGGAATGTTCATTATTTACCACTGGAATTTGAGATTAGAACTAATTAAAGTAAAAGCACAACATTATTAATTTTTTAACACAGGGATTTGTCCTAAATACTGTGCTTTGGATGGTGGAGTCTTCTTCGAAGATGGAACGAGACGATGAAATTCATTATATAACATGTTGGATAGTTCATATCCAAGTTTTTATAATTTCTCATGCATTTTCAGTGCCCGTTCGAAATCGGTTAGATAATTCAGGTCAACATTTTATCTGTAGTTTAATAGATAGTTCAATTTGTGTTGTAGCCAATAATTTGAATTCTATAATCTGGACACATTTCAACAAATCGGGTACAGCCAACAATGCGACCCCATTATCTGCACAAAGTGTAATAATTGCTCGTATTGATTATAATAAAAGACTGTATTGTATATACATCTTATAATTTTCCTATGCGATTGCTTTATGCAATTTGCCATGAACACCGATTTTTGTAAAAAATTCGCCTTTCTTATGGTTACGAAAATCTCGTTCAAGGTACAGCTAATTATAATTGATCCTCTGTCTTAGGCTTTCTTTTTAATTGGTTCTTGTTTCTACTTTTCATGTCTTGTCATATACAACACGGGATTTTCGTTTTTCCCGCCAATTCTTGTGTGAATCGACACCATCAGTTCGTAGATTTTACAACTTCCCGCGTTTTCTTAACTGCACGTCAACGTATTCGTATTCAGGTGAAAAAGATTCATAACTGACTAGACTACCTACATTTTATTCAGTTTACCTCATAAAAACTTCTCATTTACAGTTAGATTAGTTGTTATATTTATTCAATATGTTTTGTTTATCACTTTGTCATCAGCTGAATGCTATCTAGAAAAACGCACGTAACACATGACTTTAGTACATCCTATAGACGAAAACAAAGGATAGTCACAATGATCCACCTAAAATGTTATCGGTGCTTCCTGAAATGCGATTTGTTCTTCCAAAGCGACTTTCCATTATTTTTTTTTGATGTAGTTGCGTGGTTTCTCAGGGAAATTAGTTTATTTCCTGTCATATGTCATTTGCCATAGTATAATATTGTTTAAACAGTCTTACATGCCATATTATTCGCGTTATAGCATTTTCCTAGGCATAAATTATCGTTAAATTGTAGGGTTCTACACCCGGAAGTGATTTATCACTGATTTGTTCTTTGTTAAAACGTAACATTCCAAAATATAGAAACTCAGATATTGTGTATGCAGCAACTATTTACTATCACATTCATTATATATCTGATCCCGATCTTTCCAAGTGTCTGTGAAAGTGAAAACAATACACATAGTTACAATGGTTAACTCATTGGCCGTTTATCCATGACAATGTCCACTTAAGTGTAATCCATATGGAAATTAGTTGTAATCCTACCATTTCTGGTATCCTATTTCCAGTTTATTCATCGATGTTCTTATTCTTATTTTGTTGCTTCCCTTCAGACCCGTTCTCTCCATGATGACTACTGAGCAGCAACACAATATGTGGGCAACTACAAAGAGTTTCTTAAAGTTAGGTAATCCTCCGAAGATCTCAAACCTCAACGACAAAGGTTAGCATATATTGTATTTCGAATTTGTAACGTCGCTAAGTTGACTACTTTTACAGAGTTCAAAGGACCGTCCTCTCACATTCTGTCCGATCATGAAAGATGGAAGGTAGTAAAAATCAATGACGTTGACGAGTTCTATTTGTATGAGTGCGGCTCTCTAAATATGCCTTAAACATTCCACTACTAAATTCATGTTAAATTAGCCTATACCATTAGTTTCTTGTAATAGTTACACATACGATCTCATTAGATTCCACTTGGACTGGCTAGTTACTGTGTATCATGGATCTGTTGTTCTTCTATTATCATTTTCACATAATGTTGAATCAAAACTATAAAATCCTCGAAACTATTTCTTTAAATCAAGTGTATAGTGAATTTACAATCATAGCCAACATGGAAATAAGTGGTGGTAGAATTTCTTGCTGAAGTATTTATAAACTTGTTCCTTACTGAAGAATGTAGGAATGTCGCAAAACTTCTGGTTGGGGTACAATAATGTTTAGACTGAATGAGGGATTTCAACAGTTTATTTATCCTTCATCATCAGTAATATTTCCTCCTATAGTGTCCTTAAGTACATTCATAAGGATTTCTAGCTTTTCTTCTGCTTCTTCTAATTCGACGGTAGATTGGTCTAATTGCAGAGAAAGCTGAAATTATAGGTGCAAATAATATGGTAGTAACTTCAGAAAGTACATAGTACAGTAAGCTAACTGGCATTAAAGCTCTTTTCCAATTCTGATTCGGTGTCCTTCTCAAATGTTTCAACCATCTCGCGCCAGTATGATGCTGAGGGCGTATTAGTAGTCAAATCCTGATTAAATGTAGTGCACAAAACGGCGAGTGGAAACAAAGAATCAATTTCTATTGCTAAATCTTAAATCCATCAAACCTCTTTGGTGACTGGTATATTTTGACCGATAGTGGAGATAATTGTCTGAGTGGAGGATGACTGAAGCTAAAGAAAGATGACAGATCATATTTTACATAATCGGTTCTCATAAAAAGAGTGGACATGTATACCTCAGTTTTTGTGGTCTGAGTACTGTTTTCTTTGTTCTCTTCAGTGGTTGCTCTGATTTGTAAAGGTTTGCTCAAATGAGATAATGTGGCCTAAATGGTTATAATAACATTAAGTGGTGTAATATAGATCATGATTATTATTTGTAACCAATACTAATAGTTTATACCTGCAAATTCCCCTTCTTATGAAGCAGCGATGGTGCTGGACTATTACTAGATACGTGTTTCAAACCAATCCGGAGTGTAGACATTGCGAGTCATATATTGGATATTATCATTGCATATAAGCATTTTGTCAACAAGATATGCAAAAACAACTAAGTAATACCAAGGACTAAACCTTGAACTGGAAAAATGACATCCAGATATCAGAATGAACTATTTGTATCACGATTGATTATATAACTATTTTCAAGGTTAAACATTAGAAATAACAAATATCGACCTTAAAAACCAAACGAAATACATAAGTGACGAGATCAATTCATGAGAGAATTCATATATGACATAAAATTTCCACAGATTTAATAAAACCTAAACATCATACGACATCCGAAACTATGTAGGCTATGATATTACCTTACGATCTAACGTTCTTCAGAGACATTGTCTGTTCTATCACTAATTATATCTGCTATTTGATCGTACAACAGTTCATATTTCTTATTAATTTCTATTGTCTTGTGAATATGTGAAGAAATCTGCTCCTCTATCTAAAAAAAAAATTTAGTCATGTGATCAGTTGAAATACTTGAACCATTAGACAAAACCAAACCTTGGCATTTTCATCTCTCAATTGGTCTAGTTGAGCTGCTCGCATTTCGGCAATAGATCTCCAGAAAATTAAGTCAGGTGGGCAATTTTCAGGGCACGAATCACCCGACGCTATTGATACATCAGTAGACTGCGTAGAATCACGTAGTACAAGCAGAAAAATTAATGTATTATTATTACTATGATAGTACTACTATGAACACTAGTATTAGTACTCTGCTTATTATCATCATTATTGGTATTAAACTTTCAACTAATTACAAAAACCTATTTTCTAACCTCTGTTTGTACTGCTATGTCCTGTCGTTCAAAACTATTTTTCTTACTACAATCAAGTTCCTCGAAAACAGTGAAAGACTCAGAATGAGCTGATGACTGAGATATCTTACGTGCAAGAGTTAACATTGGTAACCAACAATCTAAAAGCAAACCAAGAGTTTTCAACTGACCAATGGGATTACGTAATTGGTGTTTAAAATATTTTCGATTTCGCGCCCTAAAAATGTCATATTAATACACCATACACAAGTGGCGTGCCATACAGTAACATATATAAAGCACATTATCGTTAGCACTATTCAATATTAGAATATTGGGAATTACGTTAAGAGTTTGTTCATTAATCACAGTATATAATTCCATTATATAGTTATATACCAAAGATAGAGATACACTGTTGATTCCATTGAATGTTATTACCAATAATTAAGAAAGGATAACACCAACCCGTACGAAGTGTTAGATAAACGTGCACGATATGATAGCTCTTTTTTAGTATTGTATTAAAAATAATATAGTGCAAAAGATTTATTTTGGAATAAAAGCTACAATAAAATACCTTAGGAGTACAGCAAAATACACTAAAAATTCAAGGCGACGATACACCAGAAGATCGATAAAGGCTACTATATGTGCATTAAGTGAATTTATATTTTACAACATAATAAAAAGTGTATAAAGATTCCGCAGGCATAAATACCATAATTACATCGAACAATTCCCTAAATTTCGGATCCCAAAGTAGTAAGCGATAAAATTTTCAAAAAATCAAATAAGACTGCATTGGAATGAGCTCTTTGGACGGTATGGATTCATTTTATCGTTTGGGAATCCAGTAAGAAGTACATCTTCCCGTTGAAGATCCTGTGTAAACCTAGAAGTAGTGAAGTAGAAAAATGACGAAGTAAACACAAAAAAACAGATCACTGAAATCTATTAAAAGCGATTTAAAGTTGAATAGATGGGAACCTAATAAGGTCAGCGGCCGATAGCGAAACGGGTGTTCTTCTCATGTTTCTTTCGCCTCTCAACTGCTCCACATGTTTCCTCGCCTGCTGAATAGCTTGATCGCGACCACTCATCTTACGAAAGTGGAACAATATTGATCTCTTAAAGACAATAATGTTAATTTGTAATCTATTCAAATAAAAGGTAACCTAGCAATACATCATAAGTGGTGGCCATTAAGTTAAATAAATTATAAAATAAGCTCTAAGTAATCAGCGCACAATATTTTGTGAAAGTCAAAATGTACCAATTTACCAAACAGTATCCTACAAATTTTAGAAGCTAAGGAAAGAAGATAAAAGCAATGTAACAAAGAACTTGAATACTTCGAATATTATGAGTTTTGCCTGCTTTAAATTAGGATATTTTATATGGACAGATACAAATAGTTTTTGGGGGAAACGAGTAGAATTCACATTCAAAGTAATGTTTGTAATAAAATTAATAAATATATTCCAGGTAATTCAGTACGTTTCAACTAAAATTTGGTTTGAAATGATGTATCAGCATCTAATTCTCATACTACCTTGAATATTATGCTGCAAATAAATAAAAATAATTGGAGGATGGCACAGTTCCACAACTTGACTAACATAATGTGGCCACGCCTATCTTGGATAGATCAGATTACAGTAATGTAAGAAAAATAAAATAAGATCAGGTAGTATTCTTTACTCAGAGAATTTAGTAGTTATACAGAAAAGATTTAGCTCATTTGATATCACAAACATTATTTATAACTTCTCAACTCTTGAATACACCAAACATTCTCTTTAGTTACCACAAATAAGAGTGATTTGTTAATGTTGTGAAATTCTGCCTATGCAGATCTGCAGAACATTATAAGATCAATTAAATAAAGTAATGGTACAAGTATTCAGTTATATTCAGTGGGTATTTCTTAATTCTTTAATAAATGTTAAATTATCATAGGAATTCTTCATCAAATACACGAAATCAAAAACTGCTTTACATTTATTTTTCAATTATTAAAAAATGTACGTAGTTCCTAATTACGTTATTTATATTAGAGCATATTCGGTAATGACCATATTAAATTACCTATACTGCAGACTCTCAAAATCGACTTTTATGGCGCAGTAATCAGCTAAAGTTAGGAAACTCAAAGTTTTAATTGGATAATTTATATTTCAAGTATTTAATGATGTGCTCTTTTAACAAACTTAAGTATTTTCACCTATTTATATCCGCGTTTGTTGTATCTTTAATTATTGTTTAGAACGCGTCTCCATTCATCAGAATTGAATTTATCCTCTTTAATGAGTGTTAATCTGTTTAAAGTACTCACTATGAGTTTTCTTTAAAAAATCAGAAGTTCAAATTGTCTTATTAGAATATAGAGGGAAGGAAAGAAAATTATCTTTATTTTCAAATACTCTAAATAGCGAAATACTTCTCAGATAGTGTAGTAACTCGATACTTTCGATTATAGTTGTAAGCTTTATGTGTATATAAGTTAAATTCAGTAGATTTTCTTTGTCGGATAATATTGGGAGTACCGTAAAATATCTGAATTGAACGATTCGTTATGAAATTCTTGTTATATTTGTAGCTGAGGTACTTTTTGGATTTGGATAGTGGAATTTTGTTGCAAGAGAATGAAAGTGCGCAGTTTTTAACAATATAAGCAATTAGTGCATGTAGATTCGTTACGAAGCAATGCAGTATAATTTATCAATATAGCCACCGTATATGGGCAGAAATTAGATTATATTCTTTACTCATATTATTGAACAGAACATTTATGTCTCCTTTCTCAATTTCTTGTATACGGCGAAATTTGATAGATTTGACTTATTTCCAATGCTTCAATAAGTTGCAGCATGAAATAATATATTGACTACCTACATTATATCACTTTATAGGCTTGTTAAGGCTGCTTAATTTAAAGTTCTAACACTTTGACTTGTAACTTCTGTATACCTGTATATAATCATATAGTGAAATGTAAATATGTTTAGTTTAGCTTAGATCTTTTATTTCAACAATTACAGTCAAAGAAATATAGGGTTTACAAAAGTATTTCAAGGGAAGCTTTGCTTAGCTGAATATCACTGAGACGACTTGGTTTAAATCGGATTATTATCACGGTATTTTTTTACATGTTATTGTTGTTTAGATTTTAGAAGAATTTAATTGGTTAAAGATACTTCAGAATTCAGAGTCTTATATAATGAGTAAAAATGTCCATAGATTCTTGACATCAGGTGGATTGATGCCTTCTACTGTATTTGACAAAGGTAGAGTTTTATACTAAATATATGATAATGGCTCTACTGTCATCTACCATGTGATATTTACCTGTTTTAACGTCTCATTTTTCATAGTAATATTTAATTTTTAGGGAATACAGATATGGATATTTCCGAAGAAATGGAGGAAATTCGAGAACTGCTTTATGAATTGATTAAAAAAAAATTTCCTATGGGAGTCTCTTCATCTCATTTAGCAGAAAAGTATTATGAAGAGTGGGTATATTATAAAACTTTTAGAAATGTAAAGTCTAACGGAAAATAATTAGTCATAAATTAAATAAGGGCACTTTATTTTTCAGATATGTCTCAAAGGGCTTAGGTCGTGAATTACCTAGTGATTGGCTTGAGCAAGTAACAGCAGCTGAAGAGTTTGAAACGCAAATCAGGGGACCTCTTACCATCCTTTTCGTGCGCCTGTCCAACACCAATTCATTTAAACGTCCATCCATTTCTCTTACTAATATCAGAGGTATACTACGTATTTTTTTTACATCTAATTCAAAGCTAATTTGAAAGCATATAAACCAAAAACTGGAAGTAAATTTCTGCTTTATAGTTATATCTTCTAACAATGCGATTAGTAGTTTTGCTGATCACGAAATTGTCAAGAAAGGGTTAAACAGATATGCTTTGGAATACGGCAAAAAGGTTGGATCAGATTGCTTTGGAAATAGAGGGCTTTATTTACCATTAATTTATGACATGTAAAAAGGTAACTTTCAGATATCTTCCAAATCACCATCTCTTTCTCCAAAGTGTGATGTGCACGTTGTTACTTTTGAGTCTGCGCAGGAACTGTATATTCGGTCGTTAGAAGATGATAAGATATTCGAGAAGTTGAAATTAGAACTAAGTAAATACTATATAAATGGGGATGAAGAAAACTGTGTTCAAATTCACGTATGTTGTATACTTTATCATCACTGTTTGAACTTGTTAGATTATTAGTGCATGTTTTAAAGATTGAATGTGTTAAAGGAAGTTTACTTGGGTGCTGCATATGCGCTTCGTGATGCTGTCGGTGAATACTTCCGTATCATCGTTGAGGTCTGTAAATCAATATTTCTCTTCATTCATATGCGTAATTTTCATCCATGTGATAGTTTTTAGGATATTTCGACTAATGGTTTGATACATTGTTACTTCTGTGATGTAGGTATCCGCAATGCATTTCCTATCTCTGATTTACGATTATTACCTGATCCAACACATTTTTCCACTCAAGGTATATAATTGATCTGATTTATTGAAGTTTTAAAGTAGGTCGTTAACACTTGATTTTATTTTTTAGTTTGTTCCTTGGCAATGAAAGTTAGTTTAAATATACCTCAAAAAAACAAAGGTTTGGATAATATTCTGGAAGGAATTCTTTTCAACAAGGATTCTCTGGGGAATATGGTGCCAGCTAGATTACAGGTATATTCGTTTTATGCTTTCATATCTACATCAATAATATTATATTCTGTATATAGTTTTAAATTTACTTTGAAGGGTTTTTAAGAGGCGCATACCAATTTACGGTTATATTTTATATTAACATCAGTACTTTGATTAATTTTTCAGCTCGCTTCTCTGTCAGAGAATAAGAATGGCGCAACTGCTGATTTATGGACAATGGATGGACAAGGATTGATTGATATTGCCATTGGAAGAATGGCTTATGTAAAAGAAAATACGAATACTATAATGTAAATTTATTCAATCATGCAAATAAGTTGCTAAACTTCAGATTAATCCGCATATTGATTTTTCAGATCTCTTCCCTCTTCTGTTATCTCCATTCCTTTGTCATGTTGTTCCTTTGACGATATAGCTGAAATCCATCCAATGGCTGTTGCTCAAATGCCGACGAGTCCTTTCCATGCTAATGCATTGTTTGCATCTGGACCAGCGGATATTAGTCTGCGGCAGGTATCACTGGTTAGTACTTTTAAAGATAAATAAATTATATATATATGAATAAACGTTAAATATTGCTCTTTATGTTTAATTATATATAGGACCCAATGCCGGACTATATGTATAATAAATTGGCAGAAGAATGCGAATTACCTCAATCCAGATTATTGGGATCACCTCAGCCAGGAAATTTTTATGCTGCTAAAATTGATGGACGTTGGGAGCGCGTTCATTGTCTTAGAGCCAGCAAAATAGGTTTATTTGTATTCTCTTTTTAATTATGTGTTTATAGTCACTTTGGAAAATTATTGAAAATACTTATTTTCCAGATAAAGCTGCTTTCTGCGTATACCTTATAGATGTTGGTGCTTTTCATTACGTTCGTGGCGAAGGAATGCGTAGATTAAATGCGAAAACACCTTTTCGCAAAATGCTGATGTTCAAGTGCAAAGTCTGATATATTTTTAGTTGGAAACACTGTTATATTTAAATATATTATTTTAGAAATTTTAGGTAGCAGGTATTGTGCCTATTGGTGGCCAAGATGTATGGACCCGTGAGTCTCATGATGCAGTTTGTGAATATTTTGAGGCAGGAATGGGTGAACCTATACAGGTTATTTAAAAAAAAATTTCCTGTTTGTATTAAATTTAATACGGAATTTTATTCAGAAAATTTCTTCATGATTGTGATACAGGTTCATCCTAGTATATGTGGATGGTCTAATTGGAAGCAGCTAAACGCACCCGCTGTACCATTAGTGGAGGCACGACTGTCATGCTATGGACGTGATTTAGGTGACTGGCTGATTTCTTGTGGGCTAGCTCTACCTGATAAATTTTGTGATGTAGCATGAGTAACTTCAAGTTTGCTATTTTAATAATACTTTTGTTCAATCTTTTATAGTTTAAGTTTGAAACTGTATTATCTGTTATTTAAATATTTGTGTGTTATTATAAGTACGTTATAGTTATTACTTTTTGCTTTTATTGCTTCACTGAATATAAAGATAACACTAGTTAACTAGCTTAAAGATGGTTATCCATTTAGATTGTAAATCAGTGCTCACTTTTATGACTGTGATACTAATTTGCTTCCCTAATTATGACTAATGTTTGTGATAGGTGCTTAATTTTTAAGATACTTTCATATCTAAGATTAAGTGGAGAAATATTATCATAAACGATTTTTCTAATATCCAAATGTTATTCAAGTATAATTAAGGTTGTTTCACCTTACCGTGGATATTGTTTTCTATTCTCGGTTTTTTTCTAGGCATGTTCTCATAGTAACTTAGAATGCACAGTAGTGGATGCGAGTATTCATGTATCTAATTTTTATGTAATGCGTGCGGGTAAATGGGCAGTTTTTCGTGCTATACTCGTTACGAGTGTACTGTGGCTTTTGGTAGATGTACTTATTCTATTGTACTATCTTGATTCCGGTATTTCTGGAATTCAACGACAGTAAGTTATGCTGTTCAATTCTATAGTTTGTGTTGCGCATTTTGAAGTTATAATTCCTGAAAATATTGCAGAAGTTTAACAAGAGGTGAACGCGTTATTGATAAGCAAACCCAGGAAAAATGGGAAATAAGGAAACTAGAAGAGGATAAAAAAGAGGTAAGGCTGGAATAGGACTTGTGACACATACGTAGCTTTGAAATAATTTAGGTATTAGAACCCCCTCATGCACATAAAATGGAATTGGAAACCATTGAACCAGCTGTGAAACTTCAACTGGATAAATTATTAAACAGCTGAGTTCTATGATTTGTTATCTCTTAGTGATTATCATGAGTATTATTATTGAAGTTTTTCAATCTTTCTGGTATAGTACAATCATTCGGAGAACCACTTTATGGAGAAGGTGGTGGTGGCGTGTCTGTACCACCTGAGCTAGCTTCTCAAAAGGAACTTCGTTTCGAAGAGAACCAATTTAATGTAGTGAGTTTTGTCTAATTAATTTTGGCTAATTCTAGTTTCACATATTTTTCATAGTAATATTTAATAACTATTTAATTTTTTCAGGTTGCTAGCGAGATGATTTCAGTAAACAGATCACTTCCTGATTATCGTTCTGAAAAGTTAGTTTCAAAAAGGATTTTTTATACTGATTTTAGCTTAATCAATATAACTATGACAGCACTCACAGTGATTAGCATAAACCCTACCTTTCGGAATAATTAAGTTGCCTTAACAATATTCATAGAAGAAAATCTACAGGATCCAATAGTCATTATCGGTAGCATTAGGTAATGAAGTGTAATGCTCAAATAAAATTTCGGCATAAATTTTGTAGGGTTACTAGACAAAATTTTTATCATATGTAATAAAGTTCTTAATATAAGTCACGTAGATTTCTCAAAATATGAAGACATGATACCTAGTTTTTTCATAGACCGATTCATCTGTGACTCAATAGACTACATAGATATATTATCAAGATAATACATACCGCCTCTTAAGAAGATAGTTTTCAATCAAATAGGGATCGTAGTTCAAAAGTTGTAACAGATATGTTTAAGTGCTTTCTATGGAGTGAATATCACAGGTTCTATAAGCTCAGCTACATATTTTTTGACATATTTATATCTAACAACTCACTAAATAATGTAAATTCTACCATATGTACATTGATTTGGATCAATTACGTATTTTCAAAGTCTTGGACGAAACTGACACATTATCTACGCAGTAATATTATCTGAGAAATGAATTTCTTCATTTATACGGTTATATTTAGATGTTTGTCATATTCATCGAATTTCCACGGGATTCGCCTTCCAAAGACATCAATAATTATAGTATTTCATAATGAAGCCTGGACTACACTCCTTAGAACACTTCATTCCGTTGTAAATAGGTAAGTCGAAATAGTCGTATGATAGTAATATAGTAACTTTTGTCACTTTGACTTGTTTGCATTATTATATCCATTCATTTTAGATCTCCTCATCATCTTCTTGAAGAGATCATAATGGTAGATGATTTATCTGATCGTGATTATTTACGAAGTCCCTTAGATGCATATATAAAAAGATTCACAGTACGTCACTTTGTTCTAACACTTTAAAATTCTTTTTATTGTTATCTTACTCTTGGATTAATTGATTTGTAAACCAGTTTAAGCATTCGAAAAAGTCTAAATACTATCTTAGGTACCTATTCGTATTGTGCATCTTCATGAACGAAGTGGTCTTATACGAGCTAGGTTAATTGGTTCTAGTATGGCAAAGAGCAAGGTGCTACTTTTCCTTGATGCACACGTAGAAGTTCGTGTTTATTGTACCTTATGTTATTTTATGTTTATAACTGTTTAATTCGCTTTTGCCTACCATTTTCGCTTACTTTAGGTTACAGAAGGGTGGCTAGAGCCATTAATTGAGCGTGTAGCAGGCGATAGAAAAAGAGTTGTCGCCCCAATAATTGATGTAATTTCTGGTATGGTTTGTATTAATGAACTATATATATGGTTTTGAACAAAAGTACATAAAAATATGCCTTAAGATGATACATTCGAGTACGTGACTGCATCAGAAACAACGTGGGGCGGCTTTAACTGGCATCTTAATTTCCGTTGGTATCCTGTACCCAAAAGAGAAATGGACAGAAGAAACGGGGATAGATCGTCTCCTATAAAGTTAGTTTTTTCTTCCCACGTAGAATCAGTCATTTATATATTTTTTCCAGAACTCCAACTATTGCTGGTGGTCTTTTCGCTATTGATAGGCAGTTCTTTTATGATATTGGTTCATATGACGATGGAATGCAGGTGTGGGGTGGTGAAAACTTAGAGATATCTTTCAGGGTATGTATTTTGTTTTAATATTAAAATTCTACGTTTCCTTATTTCTTGAGTTTTCCTATCCTTGTTTAGGTGTGGATGTGTGGTGGCTCATTAGAGATCCATCCATGTTCTCGGGTAGGGCATGTATTCCGTAAGCAAACACCTTACACCTTTCCTGGAGGAACGGCAAAGGTAAAACTTCAGTAGTACTCTGTTTGGTTAAATATATTATTCTTGATTTAGGTGATCCACCACAATGCCGCTCGAACAGCAGAAGTATGGATGGATAACTATAAACATTTTTTTTACAAAATGGTACCTGGTGCGTATTTAATAGATTTTGGAAGCGCGACTTTTAGATAGCAATTACTGCTATTAGTTTGTAATAATATTTTAGCTGCACGAAATGTAGATCCTGGCGATGTTTCCTCAAGGAAAAGATTAAGAGAGAATCTACAGTGCAAGTCATTTAAGTGGTTAGATTTTTAAATATATATTCGCAAAGTTAACGTTATGCTTTTAGTCTTCGTTGCAGGTACCTTGAAAATATCTATCCTGAAGCTCCTCTGCCTGCAGAGTTTAAATCACTTGGCTATATTTCTAACAAGGTATTTACTAAAATTCCTAATATTTTAAAAGCTAGTTAGATATCCACTTTCATTTTTAGGGTAGTAATCGTTGTGTAGATACAAATGGAAAAAAAGATGGAAGTGTTGTCACTTTACAGGCATGTCATGGTGTAGGAGGAAATCAGGTAGAATTAAAACAAATATATAATTAAAATATTTTAAATAGTGTTATAAAATGATTGCAGGCGTGGTCATTAACTGGTAAAGGAGAGATCCGTTCTGATGATCTCTGTCTTTCATCAGGTGCTGCTTTTTCTATTGATAATACACTTCGCATGGAGCGTTGTAGTGTGGCCAAAGCTAACCATAAACATATTTTTGCTTATAACATAGAGGTGAGGTAGTTTATTCTATAATATGTAACATACTAGTGCTTTAAAGCTTGGTAGCATATATTAAATTAAGAAATTTTCTATATTTTCATGTAGAATGAGCTATTAATACACCATAAGACAAATAGATGTGTGACGGCTGTACGTGGTGAGGTATTAGAGCTCAGAAAATGTGGCAACAGTCTCGATCAAAAATGGACTTTGGAAGGTTATTTCAATTAAGTTTTTTTGGCTTCTGTCAATTATACTGTTGCGTTTCTTGTTTTTGAGTAAGTTTTAGTTTCAAATTATTTGCTAGTATCAGAAAATATTTTTTTCTCTATTGTATTAATAATATTATTTTAGCACTGTTTCATGCAGTTTTTTAAAATTTTATAAGTGCCTTAACTTTATGAATTTGATTGTCACGTAAATATATTATATGCTTCAAATACATAATATCCGCATATTTTTGATGTTTGGTTGTGAAGTCTTATTTATGTGATAGATGTTGGCTGTTTTTATGGGTATTGTTTTATAGCTAATAATTTATTGAACAAAATTTAATAGATTCTTCATAAGGACATCTAAGTATATATTAGTACTTGGACTATCTATATTTGTATTTGTATGTTTTATTATGATAGATTTTTATCAGTTTAGTTTAAGGTTGAGACAGATGAAATACCCTCGAATTATAACAATCGGATTCAGCAGATGGCCCTACATATCGAAAAGAACGTCATTTATTCATAAATGGAGTAGTTTCAAGCGCTGGCAGGAGATTGAGAATCTTAAGGTTTGTCACAGTGATTTTTCCATACAAAAATAAGTATTCAGTTTAGACTGAGCATTCAAATGACAAGGAAAGATTGAAAAATTTCATCAGTTTACCAACTGGATTGTACATAACTCCAGAACTACCTGAAAATGGTCAGTGACTACCGTTTTTAACTGCATTGGATTCATATTCCTACAATTAATACGTACTGTTCAGTTCTTCCTAAAAAAGACCGAGCTGATAAAACAAGGAAATATACTGGAGCTCTACCAATTGAGTTGTTAACAAATCATACTCAAATGAGATACATTGATCATAGTTTTGATAATATTCGTCGGTTTAAGAGATACCAACATTTCCAACATCTACAATATGATCAGAGGTTAGTAACTATCATATTTATATTTCATCATAGATTAAACATTATTTATACTGGCAGTATTCATATTACGTTTATAGCAGATATTTTTAAATAGGATGATTCCTGAACGTCTACTTTTTTTGGGTCCAGATTTGGCCGCTGCCCATTTTCTGGTTCACAGGGGCGCAACAGTTAAATTCATCGAAGATAGTAATTGGTACAAAAGTCACAAGAATGTTAGGAATATAACTATTAACTTTTGTACTTTTTTATTTCTCTATCAAAACACTTCTTTCTATTGCAGGCATATAATCTACCTGGAAGGAAAATACCTGGTCTCTTTCTAGAGGCGATAGATGCATCAGGTACTGAGCTGATGTTTGAAGGTAAAAATTTCTCTATTGTTAATATTTTGATTGTATTTAATGCACATACATGCCTTAATATTGATTTTAAGTAGGTAAGTGTTTGCTTAAACTATGATTATTAACGACATTCCTAAATTGTCTTAACAGGCTTTGAAAATCTACATAACCTGAATCACCTAAGAATGCTACGACTTTCTGATTGCCAGTATATAGATGACTGGACACTTAGTCGGATAGGAGGAATGATGAAGAGTTTAGAGATGCTAGATCTCAGTGGGTGTCACAGAATAACTGCTAAAGGTAGGGAATTCATAACTTTTAAATGGTTATTCAGATCCATAAGTTATTTTTCTTTAGATGTAATATGTTTGTTTCCAAAAAGAGGCTGATTAGTTACTTGTGTATAGTGCTATTATAGGTCTTATGGGTTTGAAATCACTCAAGAATTTAAAATACCTTCGATTAGAGGGGATCGACGCACCTGTAAGTAATATAACATTTTTATAGAAATGCACATTCATTAGTCACTAAACAATCACTATAATATATAATAGATTTCTACCAAGGAGTACTATGGACACATCTTCTTAATTAACGTTTATGGATTTGATGTTGACGTGTTGGAATATATTCATTGTTAAACGGTACCACAGTTCGTCTCTTGTCACCTAAATAGTTTTTCAGAACATAGGAAAGGCTTGTCTTTTGCTAGAAGACTCTATTCCTTCTCTTACTGTGCTTGGTATTAACTATGAGGACCAGCTGAAAACTATTAACGCTGAAGATCAATTGTTGTCTCACCCACGTATAGTTCAAGATGCAAAAGGTTCACCTCTATTAACTACCACTTTATTTATATTACAGAGAACTTATAGTTTTATCCTGTAGGTAATGCTTTCGCAGTGGATGACAATAATCGTATGTTTTATGTATGGGGAAATTTAAGTGAACGCCCTGTCGTATGTGACAACGATAAACCAATAATAACGAGTACAATACGCAGGTAATGAATAAATTAAGATGAGTCAAATGGAGGAACTTAATAGAATTGTTCAGAGAAGTTCCTTCGATGGATGACCTAGAATTTAATCGTATAGATGCCCTTTCTGGAGGAAAATTGCGTCATCTCCTTCTTGGTTCTCCCAGCGGATATGAGTGGAACGAGCAAGCCCGTCTTTTTCATTTTCCTTTCTATCTACGTATCATTATCATTAAATCTCTTATTTAGTTCTAGGTAGAAACTATACTTAAGTTCGAAGCGGAGTGGAATAAGAAAGATGGCATTCCAGTTAATCCAAAAATGCTACCGAAAGATATGAGACCACAAGTGCTTTCATTCACATTCTTACTCATTGCTTATCTCTTGGATATTATTATCAGAAGTATTATAGGTGGACATAATTCATGAACACAAATTACTAGAAGCTGAGCAAAACAAGTTTTTAATGGATATGTGTACTGATCTAAAACCGTTAGCTGGAGAGGAGGTTAAATAAGAAAAGAAATGGACTAACTATGGAGCGTCGACAACATGAAAATAACTATTGTATTCGATGGGAAATGATAGTTTTACGTGAATATAGTATTCATTAAATGTGTCATCAGAAGAACTATGTCATCGTGTATTCGGTTAATTCTGTTTTATATATTGGTTTCATTAATAGAAGAAGTGATTAGGAAATAAACAGTTCTACCTCACAGAATAGTACTATCTATTTTACTAACTCCCACTCATGACTTAACTGTTTGAGAGCAAAGTAGGACCCGTTAACAAGAAAATTACTTAGCTTTATATATTAGCTTTCCGTTACTTTGAAATTTACTAGGTGGTCCTTAATAAACAAGTGTGACAGAATAGAAGTAATTACACATTGACAAGTTAGATGGCTGGTTGCAGATGGTCGAGTGGTTGGATCGGTGATTTAGGTGAAAGAGAATAGGGTTCGATTCTTTTCCCTCTTCTGGTGTGGCATCGTTTGTTTAACAACTTTGCCTAGAGCAACCCTGCGTGGTATACGCCGCTGGAAAACTGGACCCTTTCGGGCAACTCGAAGAAACAGTTCACTTGCCATCCGCACTCAATACGTGTCGTCGGGTAGGATCGCCATGTTCGTTTGCATTCAAGTTATATGGTGAGTTTAGTGGTGAGTTTCTCTGCTTTGGTTCTTGTGCGCTGGATTGAGACGTGGCGTCTGCCAGCTCTTGCTCCGCCTTCAACAGCAGAGGGCGTTATCCGCGTCTCCTTCGGGAGGTGTGGGCTAATTTTGGACGCTCTCGAGGCGTTCGGCACCTTGTGTGCCGGATTGCTTCTGGGCGTAG
>JAJAVP010000131.1:325005-373649 GCA_020740425.3 Heterorhabditis indica | reverse complement strand
GAAATGTCATTTTGTTTCCATCGTTAGATAATTGATCCGATCAATGTTTGCTTATCCTTTAGTGTGTACATGTATTGCAGAAAATTTTTTGTTTTAGGAACTATATTGTAGATATGCTGGTTTATTGCACTTTTGTCCCAAAAGAAATTCAGCAATTCTCTAGAATGAAGAAATAATTTGCACAAAATAATTTATTTTAATTTCCTACCTGGCTATAGTGGTAATGCCCGGTTGACGAACAACGACTGGAATTCTTTCTCCATTAGGCGAAACCACACTAAAAGGTCTGGAGTTTACGGGTAACTCTGAAATGGTTAAAATAGAGTGATAAAATTGCTTTTTTCTTATTTAAAAAATTGATATATTTACATCTGCTTACCAACTTTCTTTCCCTTTTCTGCTTTGGAATAGATGAATTGTGAAGCATAGTGATACCGCTCGTATTTTGGACAACCATTATACCACATTCTAAGAATATGTAAATTAAGAAGAGACAAAGAGAAATTGTATGCAATAAATAAATAAATATAGGAAGATTATGAATACCTGCAGGTGTTTAGGAATAATGGAAGTGGTGGGGGATTACAAAATTTTTGTACATATGGGTATGCGTAATCACATTTGCATTCTGGAGTACAGTGCTTAAATATACGTTGGTCGCAGTCTGCCGTGCAAGCTTTCCTAATAGACATATCCTTATTTTCTTATGTTCATATCTGTTTAAATAGCAATTGTCTATCCTTTTGGATTAAAAGCAATATGGGATAGCGGACAAAAGTTCGTAAAAATAGTGAATAGTTTTACTATCAAGAATTTAATCCTTTTAGATACATCATGGAAAAATCAAAAATGCGAATATGTATTTACAGTTTCAACCTCTATTAAAGTAAATTAACCTGCTAAAATTGTCAGATAAAAAAACTTATCGTTTCGTATAATTCGTATCTGATTAAAACTACCTTGTCTTTAATAAAAAGTTATTTGTTTCTGCAATTTTAAAGTGATACACTAAAAAAAATATTTTTCGCAAACTTTTGTCCACTACTACATATATCAAGTTCTCTGGGTACTTTAGCCTTTTTTTAGGTGTAATCCGTCTTCCTTTGTGACGATTGTGAACAAATTTCTGAAACAAATTTAATAATAAAGAATTATAAATGAGTAGTGATTTTTCTTCTAATCATAACTAATATTTCCCATAAATACTTGCATCGAGATCTTCAACGTCTAAGAAATTAGAGTCTCCATCATTTTTAGTGGGAGAGATAGATACTGGTTTCGTAAATGGACTAGAAGGTGCGCTCCTTAAAAAATAAATGAATGGAAAATACTTTGTAAAAGCAGATATTGCAAAAACTAAAAGGTGTATTATTTATCAAAACATTAATTCTCTCACCCTGATAACCCTGATAACCTATCTGCACACCCATTTCTATATGAAGGACAAAATTTTGCGGTGATCTCAGCGTTTTCGCTTTCTCCTCTACAGTAATACTCATAGTTCACAGCAAATTTGCTGCAGTATTCTTCACGAGTACCTTTATAGAGATATAATGAATCCCCCGTTCGAAAATCTTCGGAATCAGAAATCTGGAAGTCAGTTAACCGTATGAAGTATCTCTAATTGAATTAACAATATAATTAATATAATTGTACCATAATACAGTTTTAATTATACCGTAACAATTAATTTACTATGTACTATGTATTATATGCATACCCATACCTTCTCACGTCCTCCTAAAAATGACCCAGATTCTTTCAACCTGAAAAATGCGAAACATTTAACTTAACAATCATGCAATCGATCAAGAGAGATCTCCCACTAAGGGTTAGCAAATACCAAAGATTAACTTCAGCAAATTAATATGCATATTTATTAAGAGAGAAATTATGATGTTATTCTCAAAAAATATATAATGCAAGCAACTATTTATTAAGTTGTAGTCTTATTTTCGCAAGATTGAAATAGAATCTTTTAAGAAATACTACTTATTTCATTACCATTACAAACAACCACTAAAACTCTAAATTAACATAAAGTTATATTATTAGTACAGTAGTGGTATTTTATGGTTGGCAGATAGGTATGCCAACACATGGAAACACCTACGATCCAACTTTTTGTGGACAGTTTGTCCTGAATGATTTACAGAATTTCTCGTTCTCAGTCGAGGTTTCACCCGCACAGTAGTAGTTATAGTTTTCACTGTACTGGTTACAGTAAACTGTTACCTGTAAAGAGTGATTATAGGAAAGATTTTATATATTTTATATATGTAGTATTTTTTATTTCTTTGCACTATTAATTTATTATTTCATTGTTTTATCGATATATAGATAGATTTCCGTATATTTTATTACCTGATTATCTCCACCTCCTCCACCTACAGGTGAGACATCATTTGTAAGTTCACTTGGTGGCTCCTCGATTTCATCTATAGTCGCACTGCATATCAATAAGTCTTACCTTTTTTCTTATTTATATATGCATTTATTAATAGTCCTAACCTGCTTTTTACACTAAATGTTGATTCTGTTTTGCAGTTCTCTTTAAATGAAGTGCAAAATTCTTCCTCTTTTTTTGAATTTCGTAAGGTCTCCGGTGTGCATAGTTTATCAAAGTTACTTGAAAATTTAGCACAATACTCTACTGCCGTTCCTACAAAATATTTGTAGCTCATTTTTAAGAAAACCAAATTCGTTTTTAGCCTAGACTTATCATAATGATAACTCCAAAATATAAAGGATATTCACGGATATAATTTTTCTATTACCTTTGAATGTATCTGTGTTATTCTCCTTTTCAGTAATTTCATGTTTATCGATCACTTTTCTCAAAAGAGGTTCAGGTTCCGGGAAATTCCTTAAAAAGTTCATAACACACCGCAATACAATAATCGGTATTTAAATACTTACTCTTCTGTTTTTGTTGCTATTGGTTGACATGTATTTTTAAAGGTTGTGCAGAATTGGGAAAGGACGCCTTCCAGCTCCTCGCCACGGTCTTCCAAACAATAACTGTTATAATTGTTCTGAAATTTGTCCTTATATTAATGATTCTTCCCATTTTTCCCAAACTCTTTAAACATAGATGTAATTCTTTTCATAGTTGTATGAATAGATATCTTGCCTTGTACTTAGAACAATATGCTGACGGATCGCTATGAACTCGACGAGAAGTCTCCAATTCCTCAGTGTCTTCAGTGTCTACTACCTGAAAGGTGAACCACTTTCCCACTCCTTTTTTAAACTTCCTTTTTTTCATCTCTTTTCTCTCCGAATCTGCTAACTTTCTGCTCTTATAATGTTAGCAATTACATCTTTAAAATCTTTTAACCATGCTACGAGTTGGTCCTTTTCCTCGTGGCGAAATCCCTTATTCACATCCCTAACAGCATGAACATCCATATTAGTATTCACTATACCTTCTTTAGTCATTGGACTCTTGGTTATGTTTCCTGATTATATAAATACATTATTTTAAGCAGTTTTATTAGTATTATTATATTCTACTTAGCAAATCGTTCTAGCACCCTAGTACCTGAGAAATGTGAACCACAAAAAGGTAGAGTGCTATTTCTCTTACAAGCCACATGGACAGAACTGAGAGCTATGACTGAAGTAGTGTATTATTTAATATAAATCTTATATAGAATTATGCCGTTACTTATTTTCTATTCTTACCATTACTTAGAACTATCGGTAGCATCCATATCGATAATAGATACATTGTAGAATCATATAGCGCAATAGATCATAAACTGAAAATGAACGTAACATCCAGTTACTAGCTCATTTAGCGTTTCTTTTTCATAATTTATTATATTAAGCAATATTATTCAAGCATAATAGCACATGTCCAGCATCAAACTACTTCAATAATAAGAACATGGTAAACAGAAAAAATCCTTTCACAGCAAGTAAAAAATGGTAAACTTTTTAACTCAGGGCTTATATCCTTAATATATAACAATTTTCGACGAACGCAAGCTATTATGGATTCCAGCTCTCCATCATGATCCATTCTTTATGATTAATTTCGTATTGTTCTATCCAGAATCATGTTATTGAAAAACAATTTATTAGTTACCAGTTCTCAGAATAAGAAATGTTAGATAACTTGCTTTTCAATATGCAATTCCACTGAATATTTTTAACAGCATATTATCATCATAATGGAAAAGTGAACTTTAAAAATTAAAAGTATACAAATAGATTGAATTTAAAACCAGTATTATACTATGAACAAATAATATTGGGTGATATTTATTTACATAATTGAAGATATTTTCTACATTTTATGTTAGTTTTAGCAATTTGTACTTCAAATTCTCACAGAAGGCTACCATTAAAAAATGTAATTCACTTTTATAAAACATAAGTTCGATGTTGAAGACCTGAATGTGGAAAACTTACATATTGCTTCGCTTGCATATAATAAATACAAAAAACATTTTTAAACATTTTTTCTCTCAATGAGTCAATTAAATTATGCGATACAATGTTTCAGAAAACACTAAACATTTTAAGTTGCGCGGCGTTGCTTTTAATACACGCACTACGAACAGCAGTAGTAAGGTGTATGTATACACTTTTCCAAATTTTTCGTTTCGCCTAAAATTTGAAGTAGATGGTTCGTTGTATGGATTCCTGGACTTGCCTTTACATATTTTATTTTATGCGTTTGTGGAATTCCTAATATTAGGTTTAAGGTCTTTTTTCAGTAAATCTAACACGACTAGTTTATTGTCCAGTTACTTTTATCCATAAATTATTGTATATTCAGTTTGTTTAGGGTAACAATGTCTCACCGAAAGTTTTCGGCGCCGAGACATGGATCGATGGGCTTTGCTCCCAAAAAGCGCTCTAAGAGGTATCGTGGAAAAGTTAAGGCTTTCCCAAAAGATGATCGCAAAAAGCCAATTCATCTTACGGCATTCTTAGGATTTAAGGCTGGAATGACACATATTGTCCGAGATGTAAGTGGTTTATTCAGCTTATTTCATATGCTAAATGGTTTTCTAATATTTCAGGTTGATAAGCCAGGATCAAAGGTTAACAAGAAGGAAGTGGTTGAGGCCGTAACCATTATTGAAACACCACCAATGGTCATTGTTGGAATAGTTGGGTACATTGATACCCCACGTGGACCTCGTCAGTTCAAGACTGTATTTGCTGAACATTTAAGTGAAGACTGTCGCCGTCGATTCTACAAAAATTGGTACGTTGTATGTATTTTAAGCGTGCTATGTGTTTCCATTTGTAGAGCAGTAATGTTTGGGTATTACAGTTTATCCGTACTGCTTGTCAGTCATCTCCTCTGCAAAATAAGCACGAGTGTGATTGTCATTGCAAATAATGATAACTTTCCTCTACTCATGAGTATGAAAGCGCTTGAACTTGTGGCTGCACGATTACATTGTTGATCGTGGAGGCACCTTGTTCAATTATCTATAGGTGCAAGTCTAAGAAGAAGGCATTTACGAAGTACGCGAAGAAGTGGCAGGATGATGATGGTAAAAAAGCGATTGAAGCTGATCTGGCTAAGATGAAGAAGTACTGCTCATCGATCCGTGTCATCGCTCATACACAGGTATATTACATTGTGTTTCATTATTTAAGGGTTTAAAATTATATGTTTGTAGATGAAAATTCTTGGTCGTCGTCAAAAGAAGGCCCATATTATGGAGATTCAAATCAATGGTGGAACGATTGAGGAGAAGGTTAACTGGGCTAAGGACCATCTTGAGAAGCAGGTTCCTGTGGACACTGTTTTCTCACAGGATGAGATGATTGATACCATTGGTGTGACTAAAGGACACGGATTCAAAGGTGTAACTAGTAGATGGCACACCAAGAAACTTCCTCGAAAGACTCACAAGGGTCTTCGTAAGGTATGTTACGTCAATCTATGTTATAGTGCTATGGTCAAATTCTTTTTACAGGTTGCTTGTATTGGAGCATGGCATCCATCGCGTGTTGCATTTACTGTAGCACGAGCTGGACAGAAAGGATACCACCACCGGACTGACATAAATAAGAAGGTTTATAGAATTGGCAGATCTTGTTTAACACCTGATGGCAAGACTAATGGATCGACTGAGTTTGATTTAACCGAGAAGACCATTAATCCCATGGTAATTTGTTTTTCAATTAAATAGTCTGCCCTATGAAGATACAGTCTGCAATTCCTATTTTCATGATGGACAATTAATTTTATCTGAGGGTTTGATCTTGTTTTTGTATCGTTAAATATGCGTGTTTTCTTTTTTAGGGTGGTTTCCCCAGGTATGGTCTGGTTAACCAAGACTACATCATGTTACGAGGTGCTGTCATTGGACCTAAGAAGCGCTTGATCACCCTCAGAAAGTCGTTGATTGTACAGACGAAGAGATTCGCACATGAGCAAATCAACCTTAAGTGGATCGACACTAGTTCTAAGACAGGACATGGGCGGTTCCAAACTACTGCTGAGAAGAAAGCTTTCATGGGAAAGCTCAAGAAAGACTTTATTGCTGAGGCTAAGGCCTAAGTTGTTAAATATGGGAATAAATTGTTATTTGTTTCGTGCCTATATCACAATACAACCTGAACATTGATCGCATATTGATTGGACATGGATGCAGGGAGATCCTGTCGCTTTATGCGTTGGTGTAAGACTTCTCGAACTCAGACAACATCGTAGTCCGCGGTTGAGATGTCCAGAAAGTAACAAGGTATTCTCGTCATGCGAACCTGAGGATATTTTCGCGTTTCAGCAGATTCATTGCTAAGTGGATCTCGTGGTCACATTTATTTACAACAGCATACATACAACATACAACAGTATTACAAAGCGTAGGGAACCAAGAGTTGTTACCTAATGAACAATAGACAACCTGACAAATCCAAAAAGACAAATTATACAAAGAACAGAAAAAGTATGGCTAAGGCACTAGAAGGCAGCGTCGAACAGCATTCCTCGTCTGATTGTGCCAAGTCCGAAAACTGGCACTGCCTATATAGTAGACAGCCAACACTACAGAAACAAAAGTATTGAATTGCAATTACAATGTTGTAAAGATCGTAACATGGGAGGGGAGGGACCCGGGCGCAACCTCATAGGAGGAAACATTCTACTGAAAACTATCAACATTATATAGAATGATTCCCTACGCTGGATAGAGAAAGAGAATATAGCAATAAGACATACAATGGAGACAATAAAACGAACGACAATATACAGTAGTTACACTGTTTACTTAATATAGAGGGCCATTATACACGCAATGAAGACTCAATAAATTAGGTCCCCACCTATGAGCTGTGCCTATACCAGTGAGTCAACAAAGAAAATAGTTATAACGGTGACAAAATGAAGCGAATGTAACTCAGTAGGCATTAATCAGTAATATAGTCAGGAAAACAAACGAGAGCAAGGATCAACAAGAGCTATAGAATGACACGCTAAATATAGAGAAGGTTAGGTGAGACAGGATAGATGGGGTAAGCACAACTACCTCGCAACGACATTTACAGTACTCCCACAGGGAACCGCTACCAACATGAATAAATATGAAGTCAGACTGCTAGGCTCACTCTACAACGACACAATACACATGAACGAACACAAATCTACGCAGAGCGATCATCGGTTCCTAGGGTTAGTCGATTCAGTAGATACAATAGACTTGCTGCGAGACCAGAAGGTGCAAAACAGACGACGAGAAAGAGACCATAGTAAGAGAGAAGCAAGAAATAAAGGATCACGACTGGGAAGGTACCAATGAGAGAAAGCTGAGCCCTTTACTGTGCTGGACCCTATAACTAGTTTAATGCAGGATGTAAAAGTGATCAGCTCATGGAGAATAAAAGCATACCTGTCCATTGGTACCTCTTCTGTAGTCGAGATCGCCATCTGTACTCTGTGGAGGGTATCCACCCGCGTTCCCGTTGCTCGACGGCCCACCAGATGGACCCTGCATGCCGCTAACATCATATGAGTTGTTTGTATTGTACTGCTGAAATAATGAAAATATTCCATTTAAATCTAAAATAAAATTTACGTAACATGTGCACTGATTACCCACCTTACTACGATTCATGTAGTAACCCTGTGGTTGTCCACTGTATAAATACATACCATTGTCTGGCTGCCCCTGAGAGCTATTACCAGCCCCAAGTTGCAGAGCACCCATCTGGCTAGCAACTCCATTCACATCATATGCTTAAATAACCTTTTCCATGGCATCCCTTATCTCTCCTTTAGCATCTTTCACATTCTCACCATTTCGATTTCCTCTCCTTGCAGAACGCAACTCACGCGAGTATCCCGCAACTGGTTGGGGGTATCCCATGTTGTAGTTCATGTACGGATTCTGATACATCTGTGGCATAGCACTCATGTTTCGCATGTAATCGTGTGAAGGATTCATCGCGTACGGCTGAAGGTGAATATCACAAGGTATATATATGTTTACTTGGAATATTAAAAAAAACCATAATGAATTAGTCAAGGTATTTACCTGGTTATGAAACATGTTAAGTTCATATGACACCTCCCCGCGCTTTCTTACAGTTTTCCTTCCTGTGTCGGCTTGCTTCACGACTAGAGTAGCCATTGTGCTATCCATATCATCTAGTCTCTTAGAATTCAGAGCTGAGATGATTTCCTCACACTTCTCCTATAATAACCTAATTACTACACTAACTTTACCACCGATTTACAAGAAGTAATTTTGCATATACGCCAACATCACACCCTAGAGTCCATCCTTGCAAATCCGACTCCCCGAGAATTACCATCAGCATTACGTAGAATGCGAGTAGAAATAACCATCCCATAACGGCTAAGCACATTCTCTAGCATCTGCTCGTTGTAGTTTGTTGGAAGATTCGCGATATACAGATTCGTTGGATCTTGTTCTTGCTGCTGAAGTTTCAAAATAGACAGAATTACAGTCTCTCAAAATATATGCAACTTTCATAGTATAAATACAAATCAAACCTTCGCCATCTGAGCTTGCACACCTAGCACAGTCAAAGCCTCAACAGCTCTAGCGGCAGAATCACGTGACTCAAAGTCTACGAATCCATAGCCCTTACACTGGTTACTAATCTTATCCATAATGGCCTGAAAGCAGACTGAATTTCTGCGTCTCCACCAAGCTGATACTAGTTTTGATACTAGTTTTGATACTAGTTTTGATACTAGTTTTGATACTAGTTTTGATACTAGTTTTGATACTAGTTTGTCAATAGAAACAATAATAATAGAAATTGTACTTTGGTCGAGGATATGGTGCCATATTGTTCACACATGCGGCGTAAGTCTTCATCAGTTGTACTTGGAGACAGCCCACGAATGTACAGATTTGTCTAAAAGTGCCATTTTCACAAAATAAAACGACCTAGGCTAAATAAACCACCGCTACTATTATAGAAAATTATACCTCGCTAAGCGGTACACAATCCTGCTGAGGAGAATTCCTGCTCATACCCCACTGGTGATGTCTGCCTCCATCACGGTTACCGCATGAATTGTTGTTGTGACCACGGCCGTTATGCTGGAAAGACGACTCCCCAGTTTCCGTCTAAATCACTTTAAATAACCTTCTCAACAAAATTCCTACGGGAAACCTCGCAAGACAAGTACTACCAACCATATTTTGTTACAATGGAATAAATTCCTTTCCGCTTCTTACTACTTACCTTATTTTGCACACTGCTCACTCTGCTCACTTCACTCACATACTGCGGGTGTTGATAATAAGATCGGACACTGTTATGGGGTTGCCCATGTCCGTTATAGCTATACTGCAACTGCTGCGGATTCTGTCCAGGAGACATGGCGATGGGCGAACACGACACGTCGCCGAAACTCCACACGCCAAAATAGTAAGTTTTATCACTTGTAACTGAGTGGCGAAATATTACAATATAGATGTGGGAAAATCCATTAGAAGATTAAAGCCCTTAACATTGGTAAACCGTCATGTTGTTGAGAATAATATATTGACAATATATTCTAACATTTCAGGCAGGGTTCTACTAAGGTCACAAGCTGGTCCGATTAAAAATGTACTTGGGAAAAACAAACTCTCAAAGCTTTGTGGCATATAAATTAGAGATGGAGGTTTTTACCGTCTTTCACATATAGATATCAACTGTTCCATATCAAAAGTCAGCCCATAAACAGAAAATGAACTATGTATCGTGGCAGGTCTACAGTTAAACTCAAACACTAACCACCCTCTTTAAATGAATAGCCTACTTTATGTAGTAAAGATGTGTTTAAAGACAGTTTTTTTTAAATTTAACACAATGCATATGCACAAAAATATGGCAGCGTAATAACAAACGCCGATCGACCAGGTTCTGCAGGATAACTGAGATAAGTTGGGGCTGCACCAATTAAGTTTTATATTTGGGCAATTAAGTTGGTAGTATAGCAATTAAGTTGGATTAAAACATGTCAGGAGTATTTCTTGAGGCACTTTTCCCTCTGTACCATATCCTTTTAGCAAGCCGCCGGACAGGCAAACTATCCAGGCAACTTAATTTTAGGAAAGTAACAGAAAAATGCCTCTAGAAGCCCTATTTACCTAAACAAATCCAATCAATAAAACGACTTGAAAATACTCAGGAGGCAGTCTACGTGAAACACGTGATTTTGTTTATTCTCAAAAACGCAGATCAGTGGTCAAATTTTTCCAAATAGTCAAAAGATAGATTGCGTGAATTAGCTTCGCTTCAAGTGTAGTGGATGTACCTACCTGTAAGATTGCGAGTTATTCGCCGGATGGCGGTAGACCGTCGACTGTTTGCGGTGAGAGTCCCGAGACGAACTCTATAAATGAAGTGGTTTTTACATATATTTTCCATCATCCTGAAATCACTGAGTGAAAAACGAACATCTACAACACTACAATAAATAGACTTGTTAATCACTGCTAGTTTGTCTAAACTACTAGTGGCAAACAGTAGAAAAATCAATGCAAATTTCACTAACCGCTTTCCATAATGGCAAATAAATGACTCACTACCAAATCGTAAACGGTCTAACTTTAACAATCATTTAGTACTGTATAGCTCATGCTAGAATAGCAGGACAGGTTAACTGCCAATGGTTTAATCTGTGTAAATAAGTATAGGCTTAGTACAATGAGAAAAGATGACGAATATTTTGTACTAGAGACCCATCACATGCTTTCGATGTTGTACACACTTAGAACATCAGAGTTGTTCTATAAAATGCCTAGTAGACTTAAATCGTCGCACAAGTGATTGGGAAGTGGCATAAAACTAAATCAATAGATAGGTTATTTTGATGATATGATCTTCCAAGATGAATCATACTACAAACAGTGAAGTTACTATATTACATAAGCGATGATGCAAGCTATACAAAATCAATCAATATTTCCATCAGCACGTAAACACGCGATTAGCAAACTCGCCGAAAACCAACAAAATTGGTGAACCACGAGTCTATTACAAAATGCGCTAAGATGAGTTAGAGAAGTTACCACGAAAAATTGGACTAAACTTCATTAGGTACAAGAGTGTATCGATGCTTTACTAAATGGATAGAGCGGTACCATTATTAACAATAACTTCAATCCTCCAAGGCATATGAAATGAATCTAAATCTGTGGATGCCTAGTGACAAAAGATAGAGTGAAGGCAGGTATCTTTAACAACGAATACAATTGACTTAAGTGAGCCAAATGCCTGCAGTATTGGATTGTAATAAATACTATTATATAACAACAAAACTCAGAGCTCATCAATCCAATGATTGAAAAAGAAAATTTGCAAACAAGGTTCTAGCAAACTACAAAATCAGCTATAATAGTTCACTGTTTCAGTAAATCGATTCGGCTGGTGCTAGTGTTGTTTTGATTACCAGTTTTCTCGTCAAAAGTGATCTTAGATCGCAAAAATGCAAGCCGCGATGATCAAGGTGCAAAAGTAATACATAATCGATTCATTCGTAACAAAATAAAACTATTATATACTCAAAGTAAAGAATGCTATAAAGGAAAGAAATGGGAGATTACGCATAGATAAAATAATATTAAAATGTGTTGAGGATAATGTGACTGCATCCACACCTGTTGCTACAAAGGTGTCACGATATGAACTAATCAAGTTGGTACACAAGTTTTGATCTACGCTTAGCGCGCCAAAAAATCACACGATGCAGGCGGAAATGATGTCATTTTGAGTAAAACTTAAAAAAGAAACAATCAAGCAGTAGCAAACTCGTAAACAAAATGAGTATTTTTGGATGAATAGTAGAGTATCATGAAGATAAACAAAATTACTCAATTTAATACATAGGCATCTTATCATACACAGATATCTTTAAAGTCCATGAAAATTAACAAATAATTAATAATATAATAGTGGAGGAATTGTGATAGATCAAAAAAAGATTATAATGAAAATACTGGATAACTGTTTAGTGTCAGTGGACGTGATTACAATAAAAATTTGTAGATAACTAATCAAATATGGTTTCATAAAAGTGATAACGTAGTGCTGAGATAGGAAAGACCCGTGCAAAAACTCAACCACCATTGATTCCTAGACCGTAAAAAAATCGATAGATGGTATCAACTTTAGCAGAAACTTCTTGGTACGAAATTACTCATGTAAGTGTGCGTGATACCAACCAGGGGCAACATTCATGCGGTAGACTAATTTGTACCGGAAGTAGAAGCATATCCTATTTTATTGTAAATAATTGTTTTTCATTCTGCTTACATAATCAAAATGTATTCTAGGTATTCCCTAATTTCATCATTTAACTTCTAAGCGGGAAAAATCCTGCTGCTAGATCATCCTAATAATGTCTTGCATCCGAAGATCAATGTTAAGGATATCACTTAAATCAGTAGTTTCTTTAGAACTTAATGAAAAATTAGATATCCTGATTAAAGATATTTGCATTGTATAACAGTATTGAGACTACGATAGAGGAATGTGTAATGAGTGATATTTTAACACCCTTTGAAAAAGCAATAACAGGATAAAATTCATTCCATCCATAATATTTCAAAGTGGGGATGGGAGCTGTTGAGCCAGTTGCAGCATTGTTACAATATCGGGGGAACAACTTCTTAATGGAAAGTCTCGGGAAAGAAGCGAAAGACTACTACCAGCTCATACACCTTTTTATAACCTATAGAGCAACTTGTAATAGGCAATCAATGTTGCGTATGCTGCAGGAGTAAAGCAGAATGGTTTAGGTTGTTTTGTAGAGTAGCTGTCCGGTTTTGCAGATAGAACAAGGTCAGCGAGGGGGCAGCAACCGATGGAAATAATACGGGGGAAGGTTATAGTGGATCAGAACAGAACAAGTCTAAACCCATAGGATTGAATAACTTATCACACATTGAATGAAAAGATTGTTTACCTCGCTATTTATAAGTTTTTAGATCGCAAAAATAATAACCATTTCCGATATTTTATTCATTCTTTAAATGTTTACTCTTACGCTTTATGGTGTTTGATCATATTAACTGGATCGCCTTAAGATAAATTAAGATTATATATCCATATTTTATATGCATTACATAATCAAGCTAACATAAAATGAATTTATAACACTTTCATGTAAGACAATCAATAATTACTGAATTTACGTAAATTCTAGAGTTAGATCATAAAAGTTTGGATGCATTTAAGTCAACTAAAAATATGTTGTTCAAATAGAAAATATATATGTAAACGTGTCAATCTTCGCTCTCCCTTTATCAACATAGTCATATATGCATCCTCTCTTCCATTTCAAGATCGAAAGCCCAAATACCACCGGTCGACCGAGCGGGTGGTGGAAAGCAGAGCAACTGGTACCCGCAAACAACACATGTTTTCCACATGCTAATTAATACAACATCGAAGACAGTCAAAAATACTACCACAACGCCTAGATGTTTTTTTCAAATTGAGCCATGTGATGTAAGACCTACTCTATCTGTTGCACTGAGTAATCAAGACATGAGGAAGACAGCTCATTACAAATTTTTGAAGCGAAAAGCAGAAACCACAAATTTTTCAAACAATGAATCAGTGACTGTTCATTTAGACATTCACTGGATAAATTTATGATGAATGCCGATAAAGTTAGGAGCGAAGAAAAAAATTGGGGCATAGATAGATTGAAGAAAATAAATGGAGAATACTACCAGGTACAGATTACTTTTAAAAGAGAACTCTTCGGGATGGTTAGCCAAATACTAACTAACAAGCAAACTTCTTCTGTTTACCAACTTGATCTTTAATCATATTCATTCACCATAAAAAAATGTACACAAATTCTTCTCTATGACATGAAATACAACGTAAGATTTCAAAAATGACAGGAAAAGTACGGAGACTGTGTCTTAGTATGCGCGTGTCATCTCTTTTTGATTACCAAAACTATTGATTATATTTGCTTGATTCAGTTGTACTCAATTTCAACCTTAAAGACATGCTCACTCCAAGCATGTTTTCAATATTAGATTCTTCTAAGAAAAGAAAAGGATGATGTAGGCCTTCCTCACATACAATGATTATAAATAATAATATGTAGAATAAACGGATCTGTGGAGACATTCCTCTTCTTTTAAAAGCATAACTGCTAAAATCATCTCATCTGCGCAATACTATCTCGATAGCATAAGAAATACCTGCTATACTTACTATAATTAGTTACGATCTCCTAGTCATAAAGTGGAAGTCTTCTAAATATGGCTAGTCCAAAACTCTGTGATAAACAAGTGTAAATATAATCACCATCACCAAAAATACTCTCAGTTTTCGATTAAAATCTAGATTCTCGAAAAATGTTACAAGATTAAGCCGATCATTCGCAAGTTTTTCTCAGGCCGGAATTACATGATATACTATCATACACTAGTAAATAATAAATATTTCCCTAAAGTTAAGTGTTCAATGATCGTTACTGATCACATTGTTCGTTTCACCAATAGAAAACTAGCTATAAAGTGCCTGCAAAACAACAACAGCTTCTTGTTTATCATTGGTTGCATGTGTTGCATAATTCATTCGCAACCATAAGCGGCTTATGTTTTGAAATATCAAATGAAGACAGGGAAATAGAAGTAATTTGACTTGAAATTTGTGCTTTTCAGTATTTCACATCTTACCTCATTAGTGAGAGATTTACAATGTTTTAGCTAGTGTGATTTCGTAATATCATTACAGTTGCAGAATGAGACATTAACCTACTAATAACATTCTAAAATAATAGCCGAAAGTACATAATAAAATATCTTGTTTAAAATAGCACAATCATCAGCTATCTATAGGGATGGAAAGATTGTTGAATAGAGAAAAGGAGGTGCGAACACAAGTACATTGACCAATAGTTGGGAAAACATTGAAAAATAAACAAAAGATGCTAAAGCGTTTTTGGCTTAGGCATAGGATTCCTAGTTAATATAGATGAGTCCAGCTTTTCTCTTTTAGTATAAATAATGCTGTCTTCATTAAAACACTTGATCTTACATTACCTATGTACCTGAATTCTACCCACCGTTCAAATAGCATTATTATAGGACCGAAAGCTAACACGATGCTCTTGCTATGTCAATGACATTTCTAGAAGTACAGTAACCCGAAGAAAGATAAATAATAAAATTAGATATTTAAGATACAAGGATACATAGTAATCTCAACTTTTACTCATTCAGCATAAGAAGATGAGCGATCGTGGTAGAGTGAGAGGGATAGAATTTGGCAGAGCGTCAAAAAAAAAGAACCTCGTGAGCAGCTGAGAGACCAAAAAGCTCTGCGGCCAGAGTGAAGTTCATAGAAAATAGTATATCTGGAAACTCAGACTGCAAAGAGTGATTAAATAGTATACAACCGTTGGGGAGGCAGACAATGAAGCGCGCAGAGAGCGTACTAACTGTGGATGGAGCAGTCATCCACTGCTGGACTCACAAGGTCAGGCGCGGCTGTCAGCAGTGGAGAACCATTTGGCAATGGGCCAACCCCGCCCTGATACCATCGGAATGCACACACGACTGTAATCATTGCGCATTATGGGGAATCGGTCAGCTCATCCTAGGGACCGTTCACTGTCACCACAGCTAGAGAAAGAATATAATTGGGCATGTAACTTACATTCATTTGTAATTGGATTTATATGGAGTGAACATTCCTGAATGTTTTGTTTGGATGCCTACTATAATTTTAAGTCTGGACACTGAGATTCATGTAGGAGAGGTGGTATAAGATAATCCAAGTTTTCTAAACAGTGATTACTTAGTATGAATAGGTCATAAATATTCTGATAGGATGACGTCAACATATAACATCAGAAGGACAAGAAGAGCCTCCATTATACCGATTTTCCGAAATACTTCGCGCGCAAATTCGAAACACAATTGCTGCTTTCTATGGTATTTTGGTGCAAAATTATTACAAAGTAATGTTAGGTGGATGTACATAGAATAAATGCATACCATGAGTTTTATTGAACATATGAACAAATACATCCACAATAATAAACTAACTTAAACTTTGGTAAATAGTAAGTTCATGTCACAGTTATATGAAAATGGCTGAATTATATAAAAGGTATAGTTGAATATAATGTAAGTATAGCAACTTCTTAATTAAACCAATTTTTTAAGTCCCTTTGCCCCAAGGCATGTAAAATAAAAGTTAGAACGGCAAAGAGCTTTCCATAAATATCAACGATACAGTGAACAAGTGAGCTTGAACCTCATTTTTTGTACCTACATTAATGAGTGCTTTAACTACACACTAGAAGGATGGCCAATGATCATGGGCAAAATTATTAAGCTGGGTAGAGAAATTTAGGAATATTATGTATTATTCCTTTAATCGTTTTCCGACTTAACCGTTGAAATCTAAAATTTCTTATATCCAAAGTTTCTTTAGGCCAACATTGTGCACCAACAACAGCAATGAAAATTAATGGAACATGATAGAGGACTGCAACTTTGCAGCAATACGTGCAAATGAGAATCAAATGGAGAGAAAAGACATTTATATTATATTTTATACATTAAAGTAGCATAATTATGATACAGTCCAATGAAAAACTGTGTGAATAAAGAAAATCAAAATCTACACCAATCTAATATGAAAAAATAAGAGGAATAAATGCAGAAATTATTTATCAAGAGAAACCTTAATTTTCACAGGATAAAAGTGAGCATCTTATCAATATAGGTTTACTAATTATTCTATCTTATTTAATCTAGCCGGCAAAGAAATGCAGAATATAATTGTATAACCTCTAATAAGATGGCCGTACGCATTCAAGGAGAAGTTTTCAGTATTTAACTTTACACTTACAAAATTCTTTGGACTGGCTGTTCACACTGGTCGCACTAGATTGTTCTCATTATTCCTAAACACCCGTTGTAAAGTTTAATTATATCATAAACTCAAGCTAATGTATTACCTTAATTTTACCAAAGTTAGTGATTAAAAAACTATGTATGAAGAATATAACTCAAACATTAGCACCATTTCCTTTGTTGTTAAATAAGCCCTCTCATTTTTTATTATATAACCCCCAAAACTGGGGGCAATTTCCATTTATATTATCCATCCATATTACGAAACCAAAATTTCCGCAGTGATTCACCTGTTTTCATTCGTAATTTTGTTTTCTCGCACTATTCCTCTGACTCTTTATGCTCTCCTCAACGCATCTCTCTTCCGATGACTCATCGCAGTTGGCCGTGCAGTATTTAAGTGCGCGCTCCCAATCGCACCAATCGTTAACTGAAAAGCGAACGTCTACAATGTCTCTCAAGAAGTTTGTAATATCCGGGATTCAAGATGTTCTTGTGAGTCTGTATTAGTAAAATTATTACCAGTTTTAGATACACTTTTGTGCTCAATAACTATCTGATGTGTTAGTATTTATTAAGGGAAATGCTGAACCTAAATGTAATATTTGTTCCACGCAGCTGCAATCTTTAGTTACTAACAGTTTAGCAACAAAAGACAGTCTTTAAAGAATCAATATAATATTTTTCTGGAACACATTTCCACTACTTTTTCAAGAATAAAAAATATTATTGCAGCCTTTTAAAGTACATATTTGTTAGAAAGTATAACAACATGTTTATTTTATTTTATGGCTCTTAATCATAGTAGATCTTCAAAATAAATTATACGAAATTGTAATTCCACAAAATGTACGCTAAATAGAAAGTTGAATTTAAAACTAATTAAAATTTTCTTATCTTGGCTTCAGATAGTTTTTAACCTTTAGAAAAATTTTATTGCTGCACTATATTACTTGTTGGTCGTGTAGTTAACTATCTTTGAAACTAATAAACACGGAAATATGGTTTGTTATTTTTTGAATGTTTTGTAGAATTTGGAAGGATATCTTGATAATACAAGATACAGAATAGCTTACTAAGTATGCTTAAACTCTTGCGTATATAAACTAGTATTCCAGAGTGAAGTTTCTCTTTAAGTCATTTCTCTTATATCTTATAAGAACTACGTGTTCTAGGAAAACCAATTAAACAAAGGCCGCAATCAGCAACATAGTTCTTGCCAAAACTCTCAAATCTCACAGGATTCGTCTTATTCTAATCCTATGAGTCATGGATATACTAATTCTATGCAACAAAGCGGATATAGTGGACATCCGCCCCAAAATCAAAGTTATTACTCTCATTCACAGTCACCAGAATATCCATCATATAGTGGTCCATCAAATAGACAAAATGAATCTACTCCGTACCCACAAGGAGATCCTAGAGGCTACTCTCGTCCAAATGCTCCTCCACCAATTGGATTTAATATAGGACCTGGAGGTGGTTATCCGCCACAACAGGGTGAATATCCACCTCAACAAGGATATCCGGAACATCTACCATATGGAGTCCAGGGTCTACCAAATTATCCACAAGGAGGTGGGTACCCACATGTAGCTCAGGAGAACTTCAGATCAGGATATTACCATGGACAAGGTTATGGATCTCAACAAATTGAAGGTGGTGGGCAGTGTAAGTTTTATGTTTATTACAACAATAAAATGGATTTGCTTATTATTATGAACCTTCTAATACCAAAGCTTAATCTGTGTTTGTCTTCTAATAGTCTCTCTGAATTTTTCTAAATCATTCACAAATTATCTATGATTCAAGTATCGGGGCGTGTCGCTTTATTTGTGCGGCGCGGCTGGAGTGTTTTAGTAGCTCTTTGTCTACTTTGTACTAATACACAGTTAAAAATACCTGCCGTATCTTTAAAATATTTAAGATATCCGAGTTTAGAAGTTCATATTGAAATTAAATGTATGCTTTTAAAATTTATTTTCATGAGTGGTACATTACCCATATATGAGATTACAGTGCTAATATGTAGGAAATGTTCCAGTTATCCCACTAATTGTCTGTTATTATTGTTACGAATCGGCTTAATTCAGTACTATCACTCTAGTTCTCTACTAGTACAATTTTCAATCATTCGCAAATGCGAAAAATTTCGTTACCATGGTCTTCAATGAGTATTCTATAATAATATTTCACTGACGTTTACAAGACACCCTTTTCTTTGTCATATTCATCGATACTAAAGAATAAATATCTATTAGGTTGCGATCATAACTGTAAGTGCAGTGTAAGCTTCGTTTTTGAAATTTTGAAATTATAAAGTATGCTAGAAAGGATCAGTTTCTGATATGAGCCTATATGTTCGAGAATTGTGTTAACAATTCCTAGTACTAAAGTATTGGTTTAGATTTTGCATAGTGACATATATAGTGGTATAAACCTTGTTGTTTTCACCCTTTCAATGCACGCTCCAATGTCAAAACAGGCAATTCACTTTCCGTGCAACCTTTAACCTTCCCTTCGGCCTTTCTGTCATTGTTTGTTCCTGCACGAGCATTGCTTCGTATTAGAGCTTGCAAATGCTTTGCCTTCCTTTATTAAAATATATTTTATACAACAAGCTAGTAAAGAAAAAAAATCTACTAGGTTATTTCAAAGAGTGAATTCAACCACACCAATATGTCAACTTTTTCAGTAGTTCAATAATAATAGGCTCAAAAAATCAGAACTTGTTATCATAATAATTGTTCGCCTAACAGCAAACATGTGCAATCACTGTATAATTTTTTAAATAGTCGTACCGTAAGAATTCTAAAGCTGGATAGGTAATATGATTTTTTTTAAATTACTACGTATTAGTTTATGCATTCATTACGTAAAATTATTGGACTTGGAATATCATACTGCATGAGAAGTGGATTCATTCAGTTACTATTTTTATTTGGAAATATATATATATATATACAATTAGTTAATCAATTATTATTGAGTGGTTGTTTTTCTCATTCTGGCTTTGCATTCATAGGTATATCAAAATTTAGCCTGTTTCCAGTAATGTTGGGTACTCCTTCAATTAGATCTCTACCCAATTTCAACGCTAATCAGGACGCTGAAGTACTTCGAAAGGCCATGAAGGGTTTAGGATGCAATAATTCCAAGGTTTTTATTGCGTAGACATTTTTCGATCTTATAATTCTAATTTTAGCTTGCAGAGAATTCTTATGGGGATATTTAGTTAATTGGTTATTAATACTTACAGACTCCTATGTAATGACCTTTTAAGGTGATCAGTGTTTTATGTGGTCGAACTAATTGGCAGCGACAAGAGATAGCCAAAGCTTTTAAAGTTATGTATGGAAAAGATCTTATCAAAGTAAATATTTTCAAATTTCTGAAAATTTTCATTTTTACGATTTCTATTTTTCATATTCTAATATATGTAGTAAAAAAAATTCTAGGATCTGAAGTCAGAGTTGAGTGGAGACTTTGAAGACTTAATTCTTGCATTAATGGAACCACCAGCTGTGTATGATGCTAAGCAACTACATAAGGCTATGGAGGTTTGGTTTATTTTTACATTTATGCTACTAGCAAAGAATTGTTGATCACTTTTGGATTTATTTATTATCCTAATTTCGTGTTCAGGGTCTGGGTACCAAAGAATCTGTGTTGATAGAGATAATGACATCTCGTACGAATCAACAAATAGCAGGAATTAGGACTGCTTATAGGCAGTTATATAATAGAGAACTTGAAAGAGATTTAATTGGTGAAACCAGTGGTAACTTTAAGGTGAGATATAATGATAACTATTTATGTGTAACAGAGAACATTTTAAATGGAGGATAAGAAGTTATGATTTGTTTTAAGTATTGCTGGTTTTAATACTGAAATTCTCAAACTATAAGCTTATATATTGACAGTGTTTTAGCGTCTTCTCGTATCTCTTTGTGCTGGAGGCAGAGATGAAGGAAACTATACTGATCACCTTAAGGCTAATCAGGTGCAATAAATATCTTTATTGCTGTAAAATTCAATAATGTATAGGGGTATTAATTCCAGGATGCACACTCTTTGTATAATGCTGGCGAAAGGCGATTAGGAACTGATGAGAGTTGCTTTAATGCAATACTTGCCAGTCAGAATTTTAGCCAGCTTCGATCAGTGTTTGAGGAGTATCAAAAGGTTACATTATTAGCACTTTTATTTTTCATAGACAATTATGAGATAAAAAGAAGTAAAGAATAAAGAAAAAATCTGGTGCTATATTTAGATAAGCAATCATTCAATCGAAAAGGCTATAGATTCTGAATTTTCTGGTGATATTCGTGATGGTCTACTTTCTTTAATTACAGTTATTAGAAACAGACCTGCTTATTTCGCGAAATTGCTGTACGACAGCATGAAGGTTTGTGCGTAAATTCTCTGATATTTAGTATGTAGTGTTAGATTATAATGCTATAATTTACAGGGTTTTGGTACACGTGACAATGATTTGATTAGATTAGTTGTTACAAGATGCGAGTATGACATGTCAGATATTAGGTCACAGTTTCAGGTGAATAGTTTTGACATAGAACGTCTTATCCTTTTCTAACAAATATTTCACTTTCTATAGTTTTGATTGCAGATCCTTTATAAGAACTCTCTGGAAAATATGATCAAGGGGGATTGTTCGGGGTCATACAAGGATGGTCTTATTGCACTTGTCATTGGAAATGGTAACTGAAAATAGTACTCCAGTTACCAATATATAAGTGTAGCTTCAGATGCATCTAATCTTTCTGAAACGTTTAATTTCTGTAGAATCTCTGACATATGCATTTTAATCTGAATGCACAACAGTAATATATATAATCACGTATTTTCAGATTTTCCTTTTGCTAATTTTAGTTTTCGCATCTGTGATTTTTTTTCCAAAAATAGGTCTGTATAGCTACTTATAGTTATTTTTATTCCGCCAAGTATGTCATGAAAAGTGATTTCTCACTTTCATTATTCAAACTTACAATGGTATAAATATTTATTTGTAATTAAACACTTAAAAATAGTATGGTATGTTTCAAAACACTTATATGTAGGTATATTGCGTATCAAAGAAAGTGGAGGGGTATGTTCACATATTAGACTTGAGGTTATTTAATTTGAGACTGGGAAAGGATATCTTTAAAGCACTTCCCAGAGCCCGCTTTCATCATCTAGGTCTTCTTCGAATACTTCAATTTGGACATCGCGCTCTAGGTGGCCGCCATCTTGTAGTCCTTCCAACTCCAGTTCATCATTACTCTCTTCTTCATTGAGTTCGACCTCATCTTCTTCCTGGCTGAGCAAGTCTAGTTCTACGTCACCTTGATCTTCATCTTCTGCTTCAAGATTTGCCTCTAATATATCCTCCCAATGTTCATCCACCACATTGTTCCCATACAAATCCCTCAGGAAATCAATCTCTGCTATAATTTCATCCTCTCGTTCTGCTACTAGTTCCAACTGCTCCAATCTTATCCGTTCTCTCTCTGCTCCCCTTATTGGCTCTAACTCAATGCGATTTCCTCTCTCAATCTCCACGTTCTGCTCGTGAGCCTGTAGCCTTCGTCCCATGCCTTAATGGTAATAAAGTTAGTTCCATCTTCAGTGACTAGTGTTTCGAAAAATTAAATAATTGTTTTGAGTTTCATTCCCCGACAACTCGTAATTAATGCTTAATTAGGGAGTATTAGCTAAATTAGAACTACCTTAAATATAATACTATTTGTAAGAAACAGTATGAATACCATATTTTTCCTCTGGGTTATCCTTTGAGATTGATTTCTGATGTAAAAGGAACCTGGAACATTCGTTACCAAAAATTCCTAGTTTGACTATGAAATTGTTTGCCATATATACGTACCTTTTAGAATTTTTCGATCCATACTGAAGAACAATCGTGATACCTACGAAAAACTCTATAAAGAGAAAGCCTATGAAGAGATTAAAGCCACTTGTGTTAAAAATCCCAAGGAACATTAAGATGCAGTAAACAATTGTAGATACTAAGTTCTTCGAGGATTCTGCGAAGCTGAAATATGCTAGATTGGAAAATAAGAATTAAGGGAGACCCATTATATCTCTAGAAAAGCAACATTTTGAAATTAAACTTACAATTCCACGAAAGCTTCTTTACTTAGCATTCTTGTTTTTCTAAATCTCTGGAAAAAGTATATTGGAATCATAAAACATTACTATTTACTATTTAAACTATATATCTCACAGCTCTTTGATACAGTTAGGAATTGGTAAATAACGTGGTTCATGGGTCACTATAAAGGTATGTTTAATTGTAATATAAAATCAAAGCTGAATTCGCAGTCGATCCCACTAATGATTGAACATTAAACGTTGGCAAATTGGGTTTACTTATCTCTCTCAATTTAGCCTGAGGAAGGAAGTAGAAAACTGCCTTCCTGCATTACCTCAGGGTTATGTCACACCAAATATGGGATAAATAGATTACCCAAGTGGTTCATCAAAAATCACTCCGTGTGGTTCCAGGCATGAATTCTGAATGTCCTCAAGATAATTAGTATTTTTCAGTCTTTCGTTTTATCTCCATTACTAGATTTTATATTAACAAAGACGCAAATAATGAGTTCTATAACAGGATGAATATGAAGTCTTTCTTTTCCCATTTACCTTCCTCTTATCATAGGAAAATCAAGTAGCTTATAAATATTGGTAACCATGGACCAGAACAAAATAAACATCTTGGAGTAATAAATACATGTTCATAACAAAATTGATGATTATTTATTCCATAAGCTCTGTTCACAAAATAAAAGAACATGTTTCTTACTTAATATTTATTCATGATAATTTCACAACATCAACCTCACATTTCCAACTTTACCATAAGGGTATTCCAACATACGATAGGTAAAGGTCTCCCTATTAAGTACTTAAACGTGCAGATACTGTATTCAAAATGTACTAGGTGTATCCACCGATACTTGAAGACTACTGGGCAATATATTTGATAACCAATAATACCATTTAAAAACAACATATCTGAATGTTGAAGTCCACATTCTTATTAAAACATTTTGGAAACACATACCTCATGAATAGTAGATGGAAAATTCTACAGAGGTGGTACTAATATTCCACTTTCCTTTCTTTCAAAGTACCGTTGTCTAAACTCTTCAATTTCTTTAACTCCATTTCTTTGTTTTAAGATGTCCTTTAATCGAAGTAGTCTACTCTCATCGCTATTTTTGGTTTCAGATTCTTTCAACTTATATTCCTGAAAATATTCATAAAAACGCAAATTTTCCCCATGAAACATGAAAAATGCCCTTGATTCTAACCTTCCTTTGTCCCCCATCTTTGAACTCTGGTTTTCGTTCTCTATTATTTACTCGTTTTTCCCGTCTTTTTTCTTTATCTTTACCATCTGTTCTCCTCCCATCTTTCTTCTCATCATCAGAAGACGGAGGAGTTGGAGTAAATAACCGCTCCTTTAACTTTTCTGACTTTGTCTGAGCTTTAATGACCTGAAAACTATGAACTTTTATGTACATGTAAAGCACTGTTATTATGATAGGCTTAAAATAATACTTGAACCAATAGCTATATATTTGAAATTTAACTATGGTTCTCTGGAACTTTTCTCATCTAGACTAACTCTGTTATCGATAGAAAAAGTAATAGAATATTTCTACATAAATATAAAATCAAATGATATCTTTTTATGAGGTATACAATACAACATACCCTATTCAGACCAGGTTTGAGCTCTCCCTCAAAGTTTTTTTTTGGAGGACTGAACCGTGGACCTGTGTCATTTTCATCATCTGAATATATTGACTTCACTGGCTTATCACTCTCCTTTGATTTCGATAATGGTGATGGAGAACGGCTGTTAAGTCTAAAAAATATAGCAACAATTTAAAATATTCAAATATTATTTTAAACATCTATATTATCAATATACCTTTGTCTGGTATGTCTCTCCCTTTTCTTGAGTTGTTTGTCTACTTTGGTCTCACTATTTTCCGTTTCCATCGATCCCTTTTTCATAAGACTAGGTACACCACGGGCAATTTCGCTTAATAATGTTCTACCAAATCCAGCTTGCCATGCCTTCTGCTTTTCAACGGAAGTTAATTCTGAGATAATGAAGATCTATAGTAGATATGCTGAACACCTATTTTTCTTAAAATTTTATATTAAATCTGCAGTATGGGGATTCAGTTAAGCAGACTATCCAAAAATTTCGTAAGGAAAATGAATGGAAATTATTGTGAGTACTATTATACGACATTCAGCAATTAATAATATTTTAATAAAAAAGTATCTGTAATTTAAATTTACACTGTTAACTGAGTTAGATCAATATATATTTTTATACTAACAAGGACTAATTTTAATAAGACATAAAAGTGATAAGAATATCACAAATATTACCGTTGAATTTAGCTTCATAAGCCTCTTCCTGACGAAATTTTTGTACCTCCTCCATTTGCTGCCTATATGCCCCCGTCACAAACACCTAGTGTTGATTCGATTAGAAACCGCATAGCTACTAACCAACCATAAATTAATGAGGAATTATGGATACCTTAAAGAAGGCTTACCTCCTTATCAGCAAATTCTTCGCCTTCTTGTTCTCTCTCTTTTTGTTGTTGTCGCTCTTCTCTACTTTGTCTTTCTATCTCCCGTCGCTTATATGACTTTATAATGTCAAGCGCGTATTTTGATTTCCTTTCCTTATCAGCTTTCTTCTGTTCCATAACCTAAAACTACTTTATTTAAATACGAGCTTTAAACCCAAGTTAAAATATCATAAAAACAAATTAATAGACTAAATTTAGTAGAATTTACACTACTAAATAGTATTTCGTTTTAAATTTTACTGGCCCGTCAGTCTTCTTTTTCAATTAATATTATCAAGAGTGTATTACATAAGAAGTTGAAATAAACTATATTAAAATTACCTTTTCATTTTTTGTGGCTTGTATTTCCTCATAACTAGCATCATAATCAAATATAGAAGGATCTTCAGCAAGAGCAAGTTCATGAATACGTTCGGCCTCTTTCTTAACCCTCATCGTTGATGCCGATTGGATTTCATTAGAAACATCAACATAAAAATTAAACGCTTTGACAAATACTATAGTGAAATAAATTTATGTAATAAAACTACTTTTAAATCTAAAAAAAAACATCAATCTTTCACTTCTTATCACAAATCTACTTAAATAAATATTCAACTGCATACTTTATCTATACTCTCGTCATCATCCTCAAAAACATTTCTGACAAGGCGGACTGGATCTTCCTTCTTTTTTGAAAGAATAAGTCCATACTGCCTAGAAAACCAAATAACCATAGCAAACACACTGAATGCGTGACTCTAAGAAATATGGCCTAAAATTCCCAAGCCTACTTTTTCTTTGGTTCCAATGACATTAATAAAGTGAGAGAAACAAATGAAGTGGAATCTGAAAATAGTACTACTCCGCTAACAGAATAATTCACCACACCATATAGTGTCCTGGTTACAACCTGAACATGTTTTCCCAAATCAGTAGTACAATCCTTTATCAACCCACTTCCATATAAAAATTAACAGGAAATAAATAATATGAAAAACACAATAATGAAACTCTGACCAATACTAAAACAAGAGTCACTATATTACTCAAAATAGACTCCAGTAAATGGATTGCAGTGAAAAATACCTCTTAATTAAGAGGTATATGCTTTAATCTAAACAAAACAATAATTACTTGGCCACTGCATAATAATAATAAGCGCATTACCATGTATCGAAATGCTAACTTAGGAGCTCGGTATTTTCGCTTGTTAATATGAAATAGGCATTGGGTTTTCCACTCACCAATACTTTTGTTTACCACTGCATCACCACGTTAAAATACTTATTTTCATATTACTTTGTACTTGGTAGTTTACCTATATACTGTTTTACTTATGCATTAATAGGTTCCATAGGTAAATTATCGGCTTCGCGAACTCCATATATATATATATATATATATCTTCAGCATCAGAATACCTAGGGAACCTCGTTAAAGCATTCGAAAATATTGTGTTCATACAACAGTCAATAAACGCCTTTTCATACACTTAGCACAATGTACTTCGCTTCCGATATATCCGCAACATCAATAAACCAATATGACAGATCAAACAATTAAACACAGGTAATATTAGATCAGCTAGATAGAAAAATACGTACTTATGTCCTCATGAATAATTGAAAATCCGCACTTAGGAATCATTCCAATCCTAGCATATGATTAATTCCTTGTACGAACGTTACAATAAGTGGTTGCCAACAAACGAGATAACGGATCCAATCCAGCAATTGACCATAGAAAAGGTGCGGTTTTTCCCAACTATAAGTAAGAAATGGTGGGAAGTATGTCTTTCTGCTTTTTTGGAAAAAGAAAAATATTTACGGATTTTTGAACATCCTCTTCAGATCCACTTTCTCTTTACAATAAGGACAGGTCTGAAGTTTGCCGACAACAACCCAGCCGCGTATACAGAATTCATGAAATGTATGACCACATGATAACCTGAATTAGAAAATTAACTGTTTGCCACCGATATCATAATAAATAATAAACATACTACGATCCATACTTGTAAGTTTTTTCCTCGTCAACATCTTCTACATCACTATTTGTAATCTGCTCCAATCTATTATCACAAACGGCGCAAACTCCTTCTTCTAACTGTTTCTTCGGTAAACCATCGTGAGTGTAATACTGAGTATATTAATTTTGTTGCTTCAATGTTTGTCATCACTAACATATAAAGTTCTTAGTTTAATCAGTATTTTAAGCATACAATAGATATGAAATTTAACCATTCATAATCTTGATTAATTAAGATAAACCTTATTGTTAAATAATGTAATACGAACCCCAATTTTACAAGCCATTCGGTCTGTACAAATATGTGCAAAGTCACGACCGAGTACACCATAGTAAAGACCATAAAAAAGCAGCAGAATCCCTAAATAGACTGGTAATTAAAGCATAAGTATCACTATGAATATATATTAGATACAAAAATAAAATTAATTCCAATCGTTTATTCGAATGCATTTCAAATCCTATTAATATAAGTTATACTATTATAAGAAAAAACTCACTTCAAGTCCTTTTCTCTTTAAATTGAAGAAAATATAAAGCCTTATAAAACAATACCTACCAGTATCCATACAGCTATTTGCTTTCAAACCAAATATAAAATTTAGTCCCATCAGGGTAAAAATCATAATGAGGTATCCCGCAATTCCCAATACGTAGCTAAGTTTGTGTAACAAGAGAAACCATTTATATACTAGCCTAAATATAAAAAATAAATTAACCATATTTAGCAATAAATACTGAAAAGTAAAATCTAAGAAATTACTGCCTAACATCAGTAAAATAAATCACCGTGGTGTCGTTCCGCTAATATGATCATCTGAAGCTTTACGCCAAATTGCTGTTGAACATATAGTAAATAAAAGCCATATAACAAGAAAACGATACCACTCTCTAGTAATACATACATAAACAGGAATTAGCCACATTCCCAAAAGAGTACATAACTGAAAAAAAACAGAATTTTTCCTCAAAACACTATTTGATCTACAATAGATATCTATATGTACAATTACTGATCATATGTTCGATATTCAAAAAGTAACTATTAAAAACATTTAAAAAATAAATCTCTAACGATATCCAAACTTGATATGATTTGAAGTGCCGTTTCTTCCACTGTACTAGAAACACCTGAGCAACAACTAATGTGACTATAAGGATCAAAAACATCTCAAGATGCATTTGATCATGACCTTTATGCTTTTCATGTAACTTTGCATGTTCAATTTGCCATTTTTCCTGCTCAGTTAATGCAGCCTGTACCTAAATATGGTAAACAATTTAAAGAACATAACAATCCCAAACAACGAAAGAACATATAACCTAAAAAAAACCCAAAATAATACCTCTGCAGGGATTTCATTTTGAAGGTGTATACCAGTTCCAATCCCGGGTCGATTAGTGTTTTCATTTTCATTATTTTCAGTCATCTATAAAATTCAAAGTGAAATAGAAAAAATACTTTCATATATAAATACCATTTACTTAAATCTAATAGTTTAAAATTTCACTATTCGTTAGAATAAAGCATCAAATTTGACAAGATTTCACCTACAATAATAAAAGTAAAAATAATAAAGCAGAAAAAAACTAGTATATAGCAATTATGAATATTCAGTTCCAGCATGCGACTATTCGTAGTTACCATATGCATTTTTGAAATGAAATGGAAAACGTTTGTAGCTAACAGTTAACATGGTATTAGCTAGCAGGCAAGTAGAGCAATTTGTCTATTGTAGTTCATTAATCTAATATTAGATATGTGTATGACGGAGAATTTCGTATGGTATCGATGTCTATAACAAATCTACAGAAATAGAATTCTCAAAACTTTCCTTACATTGCTATAGTTAATTCACCAAATTAAAGAGATAAAAACAATTTAATAAATCCATCATTATTTAGCTAACAATTTGTCTTTGTTGTTGTCTGAGTTGTTTTGATCCTCATTATAATGTCCACTTGTATTATCTCAGCCAGTCAATACTATCTCTCACATGCACAAATTACCTGTGAAGATATCCAGCTATATATTCCTAGAAACTTCCAGTGATGGTAATGTTAATACATTTCCTACAAGCAGCAGTTAGTCATATAATTAATTGTTCATTCGTTTAACGAATATGTCCGATAAAACCAGAAATCATACCATCATACTAAGAAAAACTATAAAGCAGGAATTCCTCGTGAAGTACCAAAAGAACGATCCCACTATTTTTCCACTTACGTTAATACGGCAGTGAATTCATATAATTTTTTTCTTTCACACTAAAAACTTTAAACAAATATACATAGTAATATTCAGTATTACACGGACGCAACACGCTTTTTCTTAAGATATAGAACTTCATTTTAAATAATGATCACTATTCAGTCCATTATTTGCATTTATGCCAGGCACCATCACCACATTCGATCAATCTCCACTTAATTTGTCCTTTAATAGCCTGGTATTTTATGATTTTATTAGGTAGTTTGCATTTCCCTTCTCTACCATCAATTTTCCTTATAACCATAATTTATTATTAACATTATTTAATATGCTGCCTACAAAATCTTGTTATTTTATAAGTGTGTTATATTTTATATAACGCGTATATTGTTTCTATAGAATTTTTATTTTACAGAACTTTACTTTTTCTGAAATATTAAGATCTCGTGATATAGGTCAGCTAAATTTTGAGCACATATTAGTATTACAAATATTATTAGCTAGTGATCAGACATTTACGTGGTGCTGTACAAGAAGAAATGTTCCTGAGTACGCTGAATTTCAGTTGTAATACAGTTTTCTGTGAATACATCTTTGCATGTTTTAGAAAATTTTGATATAAATGTACATCATTTTTCACTTATTTTTAGAATGGAAAACAAGCCAGAAGAGCAGCAAAGTTCCTCAGGATCTTCTTCTACAGATAAACCAGGCAGTTCAAAAAAGGAAGAAGATTCTGCTAGGTAAGAACTGAGTATCTGGTGATTTGAAATCTTTTAAATACTATGAAATCACCTACAGGAGATTAAATTCTGTTCCACTTTAAATGTATGTTTATTGTGGTTACGTAATAACCTAGGATTTTGATAAGATTCAGTTTACATTTTTCTGAAACTTCATGCTGAATTGGTTTTTTCTATTAAATGGTAAATAGTGAATGGTTTTACTGTGTGTATTAAAATTACTAAGTCACGGAAGACTGATATAAATGTTATAGAATTGTGATGTTTAAATCTTTATTTAAAAGGATTATTTTAGGTTCGAGTGCAATATATGCTTAGACACGGCTAAAGATGCGGTAGTATCTATGTGCGGTCATCTTTTTTGTTGGCCTTGTTTAGTTCAATGGCTGGATACCAGACCAAGTAGGCAACTTTGTCCTGTCTGCAAAGCGGCTATTAGCAGAGATAAGGTTTGTATATCTTTTGGTAAATAAATTTTCCATCTCTTGGGCGTTCAACGAGATTTAGTTTAGATTTAATAGTATAAATAATGATCTTCGTATTATTAAATATTTCCGGTTATTCCACTTTATGGTCGCGGTGGTGATAACTCAGATCCGCGAGACAAAGTACCCCCAAGACCACGAGGACAACGAACTGAAGCTCCTCAGGTCTGTTCTATTGGTAAATTATCAAGGCATTGAATGGAGTAGTAAGGAATCCGAAAATTATATTAAAGGAAATTTCCTACTTTATTATTGTAACGTTATTTTTAAGTCAATGGGAAGATTTATTTTGTAGAGTTGCGATAATAATATTTAAGTGACTCTCTTTAAGGTTTGTTAAAGATTAGTGAAGCGAATATATATGTAATATTCCTATTGATTTGTTTATTTACTGATATCAAGGTTTACTGTAAGAAACAATCTCCTAGAAAGTTTATGAGTTAGAAGAATTGTTAAGGGAATAGTTTCAGCAAGGATTTCCCGGTTTTCAATGGGGTGATGGAGGTAGTAATGGAGGGGTCCAGTTTTCTCTAGGCATAGGTAAGTATATTAGTTTTTCCATCTCAAGTGTTTTAATTTTGTCGATTGTACACTTCAGGAGTCTTCCCTCTTTCATTCTTTGCTTCTTGGTTCAGCAATCCTCAAGATCCTCGTCCTGCACCACCCCAGCATGGGTCGCGTCAGTACCAGGAGGAACAATTCCTATCAAATGTATTCATGTATCTCGGGATATTTTTTGTCCTATGGCTCGTCTTTGTTTAAGATTTAATATAAATACCCAGGTTGTATTATTAGTTGGGGATTTCCAGTTTTTACATTACTATCTAATAATAATTATTAAATTATTTATACCAGCTTTGTGATATTGTTCATATGAAATTCTTTTGTCATTGATAACATGTCCCAAAATTAATAAAGAGTATTTCTACAATTCCTGTGGAGCCTTTCAAATTTGCATAAGGCTCAAATATGGAGATCCTTAGGCATGGGAACTTGATTATGAATTAACATATCTCCTACTTCCCACTAGCCTATCATATAAGTATAAGACAAATGACCATGGCGCACTTTATTAGCTTATTGTAACTACATAACACAATCCACATAAAAGTACAACCCTCTAACCCAAATCGAAGGAAATTTCAAACAGTTAACCATATCCTCAACTTGTGAGAAATTTGTTCCACCATTGTTTGATCACCTGTTTTACAGTAATTCCTGGTACATCCTTATTTTGGAATTATATCTATGAAAATATATTATTCCAAACGCTTTAGTTTCCAATAACAAGGTATACTATAACCGCAACTATTACAACAATTATAGATAAAGCAATAAATATCATTAGCGCTGATCCACCTTCATCGTTTCTAGATCGGAATGATACTACTGATGAGTCTTTAAGTGGTGCACGAACAGCCTCCATTTCCTCTATCTCAAGACTTCGTTCCCATCCTTCATCAACGTGTTCTGAATTAATATATTCCTGGTGTTTATAACATATTAATTAAGTGTTAAATATACCTACCAATATTGGTTTTGAGTTCTAACAGCTCTTCAAAATTCTTCTGAGCATCCTCAATTGTATCTGCTTCGAAAAGATAATCTGATAGTAGTATAGCTGATTGATTAGGAAGAATTGTAGTAGCCGGGCGAGGCATTTGGTGCACGGAGCACATAGTAGGCGAGCTATCTTCCACCACATCCATTGATTCGTATTGGAGCTCTATTAATTGCCATATTGTCTATATCTACCAAAAACTTAAAATTACACCTCAAAACCATACCGGCTCTGGCTGTTAGGCTACGTAGAAGATGATGCTTAAGTGCTAGAGTAGCAGTTTCAATCTTAGATTTTACTGGAACTGCCGCACGAATCTAAGTAATGTATAGTTACAACAAACAATTTAAATGTAATAAAATTAAAACTTACAAACCTCGATATCAAAAGAAATTTCATAAAGGTTTGTGGCTATCTCTTGATGACAAGTGTTTTCCTTACTGACTGAAATAACTATATATTCATCTATTATCACAAAGATGTACTTGTTTAGATACATATAGAACTTGAGTAAAATAGTTTACAGCAGGAATCTAAAAAAAGTTGTGCTTCAATAGCATTCTTCTTCCTTTTCTTAATATCTTTGAACAGAGGATCGGAGTAGTTACGAAATATACCATCAATCAGAACCTTTAAAAAAACTTTACTTCTTATTCAAAAAATCTTACTTTATTTTTAATAAATACTATGAACTCATGAGAAAGTTGGAACTCTGTTTGAATATAAATTCTAACAAGAGATTTATTATTCCCACAGTTCCAAGAACACCTATTAGATTTTTCTTGACAATAAAACATTCTTACAAGTCCGCAGTTCATTAAATTCTCCGCAAACGGTTTGATTGCAGCCACAAATTCGTTATAGAAGTCCATATGTTTGTCACTGCATGGCAGATTGAGACAAACTTTTGTTGATGCATTTGAAACTATGGAAACCCATTCGAGCTTAAAATAATTTCATATATCCAGTATAATAATTGTTTACTGATTGTCACGCACTACTGAGAAAGAGACTTTTGTAGGAGAGTCAGGACTACGTCGAACGACATCTATGATCAACCCTTGAGGTCGACCATTCGGGACTTCAACGATAACAAGTGCCTAAAATTATGCAATATATTCTGACTATTCTAAGTGAAATACACTAATAGAACATATGATACGAAATATACCATGCTATCTGAAATGGTCCCTAAATTTAGAGTGGTTAATGAATTAGTAGTCCTCTGAATCCTAGCTAGAGCTCGCGATAACATATTCTTCTGATCCATAGGAATTTTTCTATCGGAGAACCACGCAAGACCTATTAACAACACAATGCTATCATCCTTTATAAACTGTCACAATTTTACTACTATAAAATGACATAAATAAAGACAAGAATATATTCACCAACAACATGGACTCCTCCTGGTAATATTCTAGTAATCTTTTCAGCATTATCAGCAATCCATTCATCATCGAAATTTTTGCTTAGCTGATCACCCTCCTAGATTAATAATCAATATAATGAATTCAGTAAAGTTTGGTTAATAAACAGCCAATTAAATTGTGAAATACGACTTACAGAATCTTCAGCAGTGATCGGCAGAGGACACTTTGCAACATGTGCAATATAAATATCGCCGTCTGAGCAAAATGATCCAATTAGAAAGTAGACAGAATAATTCATATTGTTTTTTTTCAGTTGATCACAGTAAATCTTTATACTTTTGTCCACCCATGATTCCAATGGTGCATCGAAAATGATCATCTGCTCTGTAAGGTCAATTACCAGCATTACGACCAGGCTTGAAATAATCGACTGTAGAGTGGAAAAAGCAAAACGCGTTGCCATGGCAGCAACATAATTGAGTTACAATTAGAATCATAATGACTAGACATCTTGGATAATAAAAAAGCTATACTTATTTTTCTACATTAGTCAACAAATTAGAGTTAGAATATATTTTGAAATGAATAATATTGTTTAATTAGTCAACGACACTGAACAGAAACCGGCATATGAACTTAAGAAAAGCATAATTTATAAATGTGTAAACTGTATAACTCCACAAATGACCCAAGTATAATTTGTTCCATCTTTATATAGTATTTTAGAAAATATATGAAAGAGATAGTACCAAAAACATTCCAATTAAAACATCTTTTAAAAACACATTTTCATCTTACCCCTTGAAACCCGTTGAACTACAAGAGTTGATTACACAAATATATCGTGAGCCAGAACTGTCCATACTTTGTTAGTACTAATTCAGATGATGTCCCTCTATTTAGAATCACTACAGTCAGCACATTCTCTCTTTGAGACAAATTTAGTTTTTTTTTAAATTGTGCCTATTATTGCGCTGACTAACTAATATGCAATTAGGGCTATAAAAGAATTGTTCACGGCTCATAATGACATTTTCAACGATCCCAAAATTAATGTGCTTGTTTGAGCTTATTAAATAATAGTGGGTATAGATTAAATTAAATTCTTAGTTGCCAAATTCACTCAAAAGTCCACTGGTCATTTAAGTTGCCTCTTTAATATCTGGGAATTTCACCCGTAATAAATTCAAAGTGAAGTAATTAATGTCCTAATCCCTTTACTTCACTTCAAATATTTCTATGAATTTCTGACTGGTAATACCATTCCTAATTAATTATTCAGTTTGTGCTTAGAATTTCACATTGTATTTAAAGGTACTGATTTTTACTTTTCCAGTTCCACATACTTTTCAATATAGGTTGGACATAAAACAACTATGATATGCTAATATTCATAATAGTAATGCGTACATTTTCCGCGTTAGTGATACGTGGTCATTGATAGCAATTATGTAGCAGATAAGAGTTAACCAGTCCCCTATGTTGCAGGCAGATAGCAGTTTGCCTGATCGGCACTATCGATCAATAACCAAGGTCAATGCAACAGATGACCGCGTCGCGCGGGCTTGGATTCGTGTAAGAATTGCTTTAGGCTGTCCATTATCTGTTTGTTTATTCATGAATCTTTCTTACTTTGGTTTTTAAAACATTGATTTTCCGGATTAGGGTTATTTATGTATACATTAATTTTAATGGCGTGCAAATTTATTAGCATTTATAAGCTAGGTAATTTATAAGTTATTACTACTCTACTCTAATTAAAAAATTGTCATAAACTCAAATTTGAGCATAAAATGGCTTGTTTTATCTAGTAAGTTTTGCGTTTCTATGGCTCTTTTTAGTGCATTCAAAAAACTATTTATTCTTTCGCTAGATTTAGATATTTAGATCAGGTTTAAGAAATGCATTCTCATAGTCATAGGTCTAGTATATTGTCTTAGGTATATTTCACAATAATCAGAAATATATTATTAGATGTAACATGAAAGTACTATTGATAGTTACACTTCATTAGTAGACAATTATGATTAGATATCTATACATTTTTGTACAATAGTTCGGATTACTCGGGTGTAAATTTGTTAATTTCCCTTTCTTGCCTAACTGTCATATGTATAGCCATAACGTATTCATCATTGTCATAAGCATGCTATAGTATACTTTGCTTGATCCGCAATATTCTTTCAAATATTAGTGCCTGTCTATTTCTGTTTACTGCTACCACAGTCACTGAATGGAATCACATGGCCAATGGCATGTTGAGTTGAATTGTGATATGCGTATTGGTCAAAATTTATTCATTGTATTGCTAGTAGCATTCTTAAGATATATTGTATTTAGACTGAATACGTTACATTTAAGGTTGTTATCTTGCTACGGAATTCTTATCGATGTGTCAGTTCATTTTATCACAATTTTCTACTTCAGCGCTAATTAAAATTATGGTGATGAATTTGTGGTATAATGCATTATTAACTCTTATGATTTTTGTGATACGCTGTGCAACTAGATGAATCTAATGTGTCAGTCATGGTTGTCGATTCTGTTGGGTGCTATGATATGTAGTGGACTACCAATGCTGAAAAATGATCAATGCGGTTGTTTTAGTAAAGGTATACATTTGTGTGTGTGCATTAATAATTCTTCTGTTTATAGAAAAAAATGCTTTAAATGGTATCAGCGGTAACCACAATATAATTTGGAATATTGGTTGAGAAATGTATCATGGAAGATTATTTGAGTAGAATTTCTTATTCTTGGGTAATCTAGTACTTTGGAAGAAAGATAGGTAAATTGATTCCTAGGACTAAAAATTTCAAATTAACAACTGTCAGTAGTTCAGGCGTGATATGTTACGTATATTCAAATATAAGCAACATTGTAGAATGTGATTGAAATCCATTTGCATTTTCAGGTTAATACAGAATGGGTAAAATTAAGTGTGACATTTTTATACTTTTGATTAATTAGCATATATAATACCTATTCCTGCAGTTGGATTTACTTAGTATTATTATCGAAATCATTTATTAGCTATAGGAGTAATGCTTAATTCAATAAATAATAAGAATTCCTGACTGTGGATAGTTTTGATGATTATTTAGGTAGTAGTTGAATATTAGTAACTTTGTGATGCTCTCAATCTAAATTAGTGAATGGCTCGCGCGATGTCCGATGATCGTTATTCACGTCACCATGACGAAAAATGCTCTGATTCGCGGGAATGGCCAAGGGCGGAACGCGCTTTGTGCTATGGCGCTGGCCCGCTGCCAGCTATCGATCCTCAAATTAGAAGAGATACATCACCTGACCTGAACGACGTATCTTGTTTTACTAAGGATATGTCGCTGCACTTTTCCACATCTGGTTGAGATATTTAATTGATTTTAGGTTATGCTGAAGCCAGTGCAATAATATTTGAGTTACTCTGGATCACTATACTATTGAGTAATTAATTAGTTACAAATTTAGTATAACAGTAAATTAATGTTTTATGTGAGCTGCATGGACTAGATGAGAAATGCCATGCATGAGTGTATGCCATTTTTGTCTAGTGAAGGTGTGAGTCACATCGCGTCCTGTTTTCACATACCACTCTACCGCACCGCGCGCGTTCGTATTAGTTTTGACTTGACCTGGCCGCGGTTCACCTATGATTGATCTCCACGGCGGTCTTCCGCCCTATCCCCTAGCTGTCCACGCCTGGTCATTTCATTGATATCTGTATTCGTTTTTTTTCTGTATATTCTGTCTTAATGCTGTTTATATGCCTAGATTAATTTCCAACTAATATTCAGTCAAAAGTAATTGAATAGTCGAAAATAGTTGCCTTAAAATATCTTAAGTCATTTCTGAAGATTCAATTAGTTTTCGTTAATATGTTTTATAACGTTTAAACCCTATTTCTTTATCGGTGGTTTAGTTTTTATTCGCTTTGACATCTATTTATGTTTTTACATTTACCATAAATACAGTTGTCTTGAAAGGTAATGACTAGCTAAATGTCGATCTATTAAGGTATCTTGTAGCATTAGCTGGGATCACCTTTCTCTAGGCATCGTGTTGTGGCTATAGGTTATGGACTACTACCAACAGGGTCGCCCCCAGGGGTCAGCCGGCCAATCTACGCACCAATACGTGCAATATCCAGCTCAGGTAAAAGCCTAATATTTAATTGATCTATTTCATTATTTTCCAGTTGTAAGGTGTATTATTTTAGACGGGTGGATCTTCACAAATGTTTTATCAGCAACCAATTGGGCATCAAGCACAGCAAGCAACTTATCAACAACACTATTCTATACAACCGGGATCAGCTAACACTTCTATTGATTACGGTAACGGTTTCATCTAATGAAGTGATTCGCTTGTTCGCACTTTATTTCGCAGTGTTGAAATCAACAACCAGGAAGGAAGTGACTGGAATGTTATACGTTCCAATGAAAATAAATCTTCTGATTTTTTTTTGAAAATATGAATGTTGAGATATATGTTAGAACCGTTATTTTCATTTTTCTATATTTTCTTATTTGTTATACTTGGCCGTTAATGTTGTGATTATTATCGAAGGTTTTTGTAAATTATATAACAAATTAAGGAATTTTTTAAGGAGCACAACACAATCAGTCGACTATGTCTGTTCACAGTCAGGGTAGTAATCAGAGGCGTGGTCCACGAAGCGCTGCAGGAGATACTAGTACAGCACCAATTCAAACTCCACAACCAGTTAGACTCGGTCATCAGCAGGTATTTTTCAATAGAAAAATATGGCTTATTAAGAATTATATTTCTGAGTGTGTTAGGAGCTCCCGTTACGTATAGTAATCGACTCAAAACACGTTGGAGCCATTATTGGCACTGGTGGCAATAATATTCGAGAAATAACGAAGGAATCGAAAGCACGTGTTGTCGTTGATGTCCAGAGGACGGTCAAGGATCAGCAAGGACATAGTGAAAAGGTTAAGATTAATCCACTAATTTTATTTACTAACCAATGATGTTTTCTTTTAAAGCGCACATTTCGGTTACTGTTTTAGATTATATCGATTTTGGGTGGCTTAGATAACTGCTCAAAAGCATGCGTGAAGATTCTTGAAGTTGTTCAACGAGAGAACGAGAAGGACGAATCTAGGGAGTAAGTTTTATAACGGGTATGATCTAAAATTCGTCAATGTACCTCCGTTTTTCCTTAAATATTTTTCTTCAGAAGTAATGAAATAGAGCTCAAGATTCGAGCACACAATCAGCTTGTGGGTAGACTCATTGGAAAGCATGGGGCCACTATTAAAAAAATTATGCAAGACACAGGAACAACAATTTTTGTATCGAAGTATGTCTATATCTGCATAATTGACTGGTTTAGTGAGTTGTTTTATTTTAAGAGCATTAACCTGGACAGGATGGATAGTATGTATTCTGGGACTAATTCATTTTAATTAAAAAATTTTTTCTTTCTTGTTGATAAGTGACATGTTTTGGATCTAGCGAGCAAGCAATGAGGACTGCAGAGTTGTCATCATTGGTTGTTCATCCGTTTCCAGACATGATGATTCAAATGGAAAGAACTATTACTGTTAAAGGACCCACTATTGAAACGGTTAGAAACTGCTCTATCTATTATAATATTTTGTAATTAAATAGAGACCGAACAAGTTTTACCCATACCCGTATTTGTTTGCTAAAATCACCTATATCCAAGATTAATCGCTTAATATAGGCATCAGCGGCGGAGCATAAAATTTCCGCGAAATTGAGGCAGAGCTATGAGACTGATCTTCAGAATAGGGTGAGACTCGGTTTAATTATTAGTGTTCATTTACACTTTATTTTCTTGGTTCACCATAGATTATTAAAAAAATCTCTAAGATGTCTATGCCTGGAATGCCGGGACTCCCTATTGGAATTGCACCTATCGGTGATGCTTATGCTGCACTTGCGAGCACAATGCGTCCTATGGGGCCAATACTGAATAATCAACAAGTGAAAACCACAAAAATGTGGGTGCCCAACAGTATGGTTGGGGCCATTATTGGTGCAAAGGTAAAATGTGCTTACTGTATAGATTCGGAGATTTCTTTAGAAACCATTTGGTTTTATAATGGATTAAATACAATTAAGGGGAGTCATATACGGAACATTATGCGGAACTCTGGGGCCAATATCCGAATAGAAGGTGGCGATAAGAAGGAGCGTAATGAAGATGTGGAGAAAAAAGAAAAGGAAGAAGAACCGGAAACTTTTGTCTCGGAGCAGGAAGAAAAAGGACAGGGAGATGGGTCGAAAGAAGGAGAAAAGAAGACAGGAGAGGTATGTTCCATTTAAGGGTGAAGAATTTTTACTAAAAACTTTACAAACAGTCATTTGCAACAGAGCAGCCGTTTGATGTTAGGAAGTTTTTCTAGTATTTTTTCATTGGTTTTAAATTTGGACAAAGGCGAGATAGTTTTTATTATTTTCCGAGTGTCGGTTATTTGCGATATTACTTGAATTATAAAGACACTTCGAATTCTAGAAATTGTCGTTCGTTAGAGTTTCCAATTTATTTACCATAGTAACGAAAATTCATAAGAATATTTAGGATGATGAGCGTCTTGTGACTATCACTGGGACGGACGCTCAACAATATAGGGCTCAGTTTTGGATCTTTCAGCGTGTTGCGGAGCAATCACAGCATTATATTGATGAGGTAGGAAACTATAAATACATCGCTATCACTTTTCTGAATAAAATATTTAGGTAAAACTTCGCACTGAACTAATCGTCCCATCTCGTCTTGTTGGTCGAATTATTGGCAAAGGTGGACAAAATGTCCGTGAATTACAAAGGATTACTGGTGCATCGGTAAGCCGTAAAGTTTATGCACACAATTCGAGATTTTTATTAGCTATAAGTTTGTTGTTTTTGAAGGTAAAAATCCCCGAAGATGAACCAAAGGTGGTAGAATCGCGATCACTGCGAGAAGAAGGGAAGGAAGGTGGATGTTATTTTTAATTGATTTAGTACAGGATTTTATATTGCTTAATTAAGATTCTTCATCGCCTCCTAATGATGGTACTGTTGTCCGTATAGTTGGGAACTTTTCGGCAACACAAAGTGTCCAATGTCGTATTGGACAGCTGATAAATGATTATACGCGAGCCTCCCTTCAGGAGAAAAAAAGGGAGGATGGTCAAGGTAAGATGATTATTAAGTTATCTATACCTAGGTTTTAAAAATCTCATTTTCCATGGGTACTATGGATTAATAGGACTAAGAGATATTTCAGAGACGGCTCATAAGCAGTCTCCACCGTCGCATGCGAACGGTGCTGATTGAGCACGCGGTATGGGTGAAGCGTTCTCCTTTCTACGCGGTATTACATGGTTTGAAACCGTCATTTTTAGCCATCGCTCTACTACAGAGTAGAATTTTTTGTGCAGTGATTATTTATTTTCTCAGTAGAGCGATTGACTGTTTGATCGTTTCACAGATGTATTTAAGATGTCTAAAGTAGCAGCAAGTCGAATCTGAATATTTTCTTAGTCTCTAAGAGGTTTTAACTAATATTGTATTTCGACTTGCTGTCTCCCTTCCAACAGATGGTTCTCGTTTCTAGGATTGTTTTATATCTGGTTGCGGTATTTATCTGTATTTATGGATTACACATTTCAAAGACACCGTAACCTTATTTGCGAGAGCTGTATCTGTCGGGATGAGAGCTATTTATTCGTTCGTGCGCAGTGTCCGACAATTCCACATACTACACCCTCGTCGGGTCTCTGACACCGCTGACTCCATCGCGTTTTCATTGGGAATTAGGAGGGATTTTACCGGTGCATAATATACTGGAATCTTTGCTCACAATAGTTTGGGTTCCTCAATATTTAGTACCAACAAATTCCTTCCATCTCCACCTTCCCTGTCCGCCACCCAATACAACACCTACAATCCACCGCCTATTCAATTCATAGTTGCGTTGTTGCTTGACCGTCTGTTGTCTGGCGTCTCGTAGGGACCCATTTATCTAGGCGTGTTCATCTTCATATTGTCTATTTTATCCTCTGTTTCTAACCATAACAATGTTTTGTGCGACAGTATTGACAATGATAGATAAGTTGCTACTTTAAGAGAAGAAATTATAATTACGATGATATCTGTCGTGGCCCGTGCTGTACGTCTATATCATATTGCATGGCATTATATAATCCATAGTTAGTCGCTTGCTTTTCTCTATGCTGCTAGTTTCGATATTGGTTGCGCTTTTTCAATTACTGTTAGCCAGCCGCAGTTGGCAGTTCGAGTTATTATTAATCGTGGTCGTTTTGAGCCGTTGTCAACTTTTTACCCTATAAGGTTGTCGATGTCGATAATTATTACCACCTTTTTGAGCACAATATGACTCGACTGCCGGACAGTCGCCGAAGGGTTAGTCGGTCCGGGATCCCCCATTGAAACCCATTCACAATAGCCCAACCCTACCCATCCATTCTTATAACACTGTGTTGCTGCCACGAATAAACCTATTTATCGAATTCTTTTTGTTAGCTGTTTTTTTTCTGTTACTTACAATCTAAAATGGAGTTTTTGTTACAATTAACAAGAAACATGTTAGGAAATTTTATGCTTTTTAATTATGACGAGACTGGTGATGTGTTCGTGTTGCTGTACTATCGGCTAGTTTAGTTATACTCTCATTTGGATGTTACCTAAACCCGACACCGCCGTGTTTTCGTGAAGTGGTTTTTCCTCGAGCAACGGAAGGTCAGAGTTGAGAAAGGTCGTAACAGAGATACTCATAGGCAGGAGAGATTATGTTTTACGATGGGATAGCAAAGATGCAGACAACAGTAGAGAGTATAGGAATCGTGGAGCGTGTCGATGTTAGTGGTGAAAAGTCGCCAATAGTGAATATGCGCTCCGCAGAGACACAGAAATAATGGTGCAAGCAACGAATACCAGGCGCAGGCCAGCACGCTGCGCTCACTTAGAGAGGAGCTGGAGAACACCTAGATCAGCTGACAAAGTGTCTCAATCAATATTCTACTGGAGCTAAGCCAATTTTTTAAAAACTGTCCTTTTTTATATAATTATCTGAAAATATTCTTTAGTTTAAATGTCTTCTTACATCAGTTTAGCAATGATTTTTGTCACCAAATTGAATGCAAGTATTTTCGCTATCTATTAAAATCGTATAATTATTAATTTTAGCATTTTATAATGCCACGAAGTTTTATTTTAGGATAATTTTCTTAGGAATGTAGTTTTAGTAGTTAGAAAACAGTACCAGTTGTCTTAAAATGAATCAAGTAACAAATTGAGCCTACTTTGATTGTGATATTTTAGAATTACTCTAGAAGGTCAAAAAGTTTCTTGAAATGGTTGTATTTGTATTATGTCCCCTTCACCTATCCTAATTTAATCCTTTATTTTGCTAACACGTTCAAATGGTTTTCTGGATATCTACAATCTATTTTACCATATTTATTGATCATATCTAAATTGGTAGGTTAATCCGTTGTTAGTTCCATTTTGTCTAATTTGATATATTTTTGACCATTCAGCATAGCGCTATTATTGCTTAATAGTAACTGTCTTGAGGCAAGTATATTTATCTGAAAATTTCAAGTAACAAATATTGGTATATTATATATAATGAAATTTTATTGGTTAAAGGCATCAATATTCATTTACCATCGCGTAATGTACATCGATTTTCTCTGAAAGTGCATTCATTGTTTGTGGGCAAACCAGCTTTTCGCTTGCAAGTTTTATTCTGAACCAACGGGTCAATTACCTTGTTTAGGTTACTCATCCATGCTCGTTTCATTCTACTATTGTTAAGTTTTGATTCTGTATATATGGGTTTAACTATTATTTGATTTGAAGTAATTTATTATTAATTTTTACTCCAATTCTGAATAATTTCAGATCAGATGGCGTGATGCTGAGAATATTCTTTATTGTCGTTCTCTTCTTCACCAAGGGGCAAGCCGACCCCAACTGTGAACCATTTGATAGAGCGTTTAAAACTGCAGCTGACATAAATGAGACGGTAAGAGAATATAATTTAGGGGGTGTTTTTCCACTAGGGATTAAATAGTTTAAATAATTATTTATTTAACATTGAAATCAAAAAAACCAAATAAACAAGTTTAGATACCTAGATGAACATTTAGTATACTATAAATAATTTAACTTATTAATTTTAGTGGTAAATTTATTTTTATACCTAATCCAATAACTTATTAATATGATTCTTAATAATTCTTGTTAATGAGGAATATTAAAGAACCTTGTGCTTAGCACTTTGCTTTATTGACTATTTTAGGAGGCTTGCAAATGTTTCCACAAGGGATTTGATGCTAATATAGATGGGATAATGATTGGGTTAGCATTATCTTAAAATTATATTATGTAACCACATTTTTTATAATATTTCGATTATATGCACTTCCTTGTTATTTTCACTGACCTCACAAGTCCCTGTTAATGATTAAAATGGTTTTTCTAGCTGTACCGGACATACAATGCCATCTGTTTTTAAAGCTCTTCGAGCTCTAAATGAGACTATGGTAGCAAAGGTTCGAATATGGAATAGTCTCATAAATATTGTACCATCTGATATGTTTGCCAATGTAAGCTGTACTTTTATATTATGTAATTAATCTGTCTATAGAAGGTAAACAAATTCATATTTCAGGTGAAACCGAGGATTTTAGCTATTGAACGTAGTGGATTAGCCGTTCTGAGGGAAAAGGCTCTATATAAAATAGGCACTCGTCTCAAAGAACTTAATCTACGAAACAATATTATCAAAAAAATTGATAAAACATTACTTGAAGGTCTCAGTCGGCTGCAAAAATTAGATATATCTGGTGAGAAAGAAATTGGGTGATGAAGGAAATACGAATATTATATCTCATATAAATGTTTAATTTTCTTGTCAAGCTGGATTTTTTTCAGTTCTTTAGAGATGTTAAATTATATTTAAACATTATAGGAAACAAAATAGGATGGATAGATACAAATGTTTTCGACCTCACTCCTGATCTTCGAGAACTATCCTTAAATGATAATGACATCACGTCTATCGCTGACGGTGCATTTGTAGAACTTACAAACTTAAAAAAGCTCAGCCTTAGTGGGAATCAAATAGGTGCTATATCCAGGTTCGGTATAAATATTTATTAAAACTTAGGTACTATTCTCCATGAATTAAGCATGTGCAATTGCTGAAGGTTTTCAGTGTTAATTGGCAAATTTTAGGAATACGTTTAAAGGGTTGGACTCTTTGGAAGTTCTTCATTTACAAAATAATCAAATCACTAGTATTGACTGGGCTGCATTCACAAATTTAAAGCAGCTTAAGATATTAGATCTGGGTACTAATTTGATTACACAGGTATAGCCATAGTAATCGTTGCTTGTACTAATGGATGATTCCGTATACCTCATAATTCATTTTTAAATATAAATAAAATCCGGTTATCTTATGTGTTATAGGTTGAACTACGAGGGTTAGACAGTCTCCAAAAGCTATTTCTGAACAATAACAGTATTAACACGCTGAAAAGCGTTAGTTTAAGGTTAGAATCATTTCGGAATATTTATGAGATAAATACATAGGAACATGTATATTGGTAGGTATTATATATATAATAGACCTATTTTTAAATAACACAAACTTGACTCTTCATGGGGATATCATGTAGAACAACAATAATTTCTAGGCGAGCCATTTAAAATAGTAAATTTTAAGTGAGTAATGCTGTAGGCTAATGCTTAATAGTCCCTTCCTATTTTCAGAGACCTACCTTCTTTAGTACTCTTATCACTGGATCGAAACTCTATCGCAGAGATTGCGGATGGTGACTTTTTCGGCTTGTCGAGAAGCACTCGCTTAGAAAGTCTTACTCTAGCTGCTAATAACATCAGTGTGGTTTGTAATAAATTTGCTAAATCATTTTTTTTAAAGTGAACTAGTTGCCTTTTTTTTTAGAATTGTGACTATTAAAAATAATGTTTTGTATTTTTCCAATGCTATCGTTTAAATAATTAATACCTACAACATAATTTAGGTCTCTAAAATTTAGATAGGGCAGCGAGCATTTTCACCTGTTCAACAGCTTAATGTACTAGCTATCCAAAATAATCATTTAACAGCATTATCAACAGGTGAGAGTCAAGATTGAGGAAAATGTATGTTTAGTAAAGTATTTTATGGTTTGAAAGGTAATTTTAAAGATTATGATTTTAAAAAAATAGTTAGCAACGAAAAATTTAGACGGACAGCCGTTTCTTCGCCAACTTAGGAAGTTGACCCACCTGCTTGTATCTTGGAACCAGTTAAAGGCTATTCAGGAATATGACCTTCCGAAGTCTCTTAATGTTCTTGCTGCTGATCATAATCAGTTAGAAAAGGTTGAAAAAATAATGGATTAAGTTTTCTTTTATATTTGAACTAAGTACAACATAAATCTCACTGAACTTCCACATTTTACTATGTTATCTGATTTTAATTCTGTTTACAGATTGATGGTCGTGCCTTTGAGGGAATATCTATGCAGAAGCTGTTTATTAACAATAACTACCTCACTTACCTACCTCGTAACACCTTTGATTCATTCTCTTACGATACTATTGAAGCCATAGATGTTACATGTAAGTCTAGATTTTCATTTGGGACAAGTTTATTATGTATTTATTAATATTATGTGACTACACCGAGAAAGATAGGTAAATTTCGTAGCTACTATCCATTATAGTAATTATAATTAAGCAGTGGTGCATAGGCATAAGGACTTGTATTTCTGCGATAAAAGTATATGCAACAGAATTTCTGTCACTTACTATTATTTATCTTCATTTTCTATAATCAAATGGTTTTGCTTAGCGAATGCCTGGCATTGTGTATGTGGTGAAGAGTGGCTGGGGGACTGGTTAGAAAAGGCTGGGGAGAGTGATATAGGCGATGGTTAGTTTTTTTCCAATATTTATGAAGATATTGTTGAAGAAATATTAATGATGATAAGAAAACTAGCGTTTTTATTTTTCATGAAAAAATTTAAAGATAGTTTTTGATCTCAGGACCACTTGGTTGTTTGGCAGCTCGTCGTTGTGGCATTGATTCACAACGTGAAAAAGAAGAAACAACATCTGTTTGGATTACCGTAGCAGGCTCAGTTCTTGCTGCCGTTTGTATGTTAATTCTTATTGCGATTGCATTCTTATACATCAGCGACGGCAAGCATAGGGTCAGTACCCCTTCGTTGATACGACCTCTTTCTCGTCGAACTGATTCTGATTTACTTAAACTGATTGCCGATGTTGATCCGCTAATTGCACCACGACGAACACAAACTGGCGACAAAAAGCGTGTTCGCTTTGAGGATCATTAACTGGTAATTTAATCTATTACTTGCGTCTCTTGGTACTCATGTTTTCTTGTCAATTATGATTATATATCGGTGTAGAAACAGTATTTTCGAAGAGGCGCATGCAAAATTAATTCATATGAACCCAGGCATCGTTGCCCATCATTTTACGTGTCCAAACTAAGCCCGTTGTTGATGATCGAGTATTGATTTTCATCTTTTTGTTTGTACTTCACATGCTTAAGTACTTCTGTTATAATTAAGTTTGCTTACAATCTATATATCCCATGTGCTTATAATTATATGGAAATCTTTATTTTGTAACGAGTCTTATATGCCCTACAGCAAAGATTTTAACGTTCTTGCTGTATATAGAGGATAATTGTAAACGTCTTTTTAGGAGACCATTGATACAGGCTTTTTAAAATGCACTCATCGGGTCAAGAGCTTTTGATTTATCTTTAGACCCTCAGCATCCCATCGTATCCTTTTAATTTACACTCCTTAGTTTTTAATGGATTGTTTAGGAACTTTTTTATGTGCATACCTTCATTGTATACACTGTTTGTAATAAACATCAAAACCTTAGCTTACACCAGATTATCAGATTGACTAGCAATTTATTCTATTCATTAATTTAAAATCATACCTTTGACAAATATGAATGGTGGTTTTCACCATACTGGAGTTCCGTCCATTGAGCTTTCTCTTTTATATTTGTTAAGTATGTCTATTTAAGCTGAAACTTTTAAAATATAATAAATACAAGTAAGAAACATCTTGCCTCTAAAATTAGTAGCATCTCATTATGGAAGTCTTGGTGATAAGACGAAAGCTAAATTTTCTGCAATACATGTACACACTAAAGGATAAGCAAACATTGATCGGATCAATTATCTAACGATGGAAACAAAATGACATTTC